>JARHVA010002289.1:1260000-1860000 GCA_037957365.1 Torreya grandis | reverse complement strand
TATAACCATATTCCTCCATCCCAACCTCAAAATCCTAAAAACCAAGCCCACATATCCAATCTAGACTAAAATATAGCACCATAATATGTGTAATTTCAATAATCAAACCTTAATCCATGCTTGAATATTCCTAGTTCATTCCCCAACCAAACCAGAATACCCTAGTAAATACCTCCATCATACCCCAGTTAAAGTGATCCACTTGTGACCTCTCAACCATCTACCCAAGCCAATATTATAATATTCCACCTCAAACCAATGTTCCCTCTTGTTTCCTATCCCAATAACTACAATAGATAAATAATTTGATTATTTCCATCCAAGTTCAGAAACAAACCAAATATTTTAAGTTGGATTACATGTGTTATTATCCATTTAACATGGAGTACTTACAAATACCATTTCTTTTAGGATATGAACCACTAAAATTTGAAAAATACAAGGGGAAAGGTGACCCCAAGGCTCATTTTAATGAGTTATTTGTTACATGCCAACTAGTGGCATATAAAGACATATGTCTTTTTTTGTTATTCCCAAAGATTCTATATAGACAAGCCTTGGAGTGGTTTTTAAAGATACCAAAAAATTTAATATTAGATTTTGATCATACAAGTTTGTGTAGCACTTTTCATATAATCTCAAGCATGATATTTCATTGGGTGACTTGATACAAGCAAAGCAAAAGATTGGTGAGAGTTTTAAAAGTTATCTATAGTGATGGAGATCCCTTACAAATTGATTCACTCATAGTTTACTAGATAAACAATTACCACTGTGTTTACCAAAAATTTGCATAGTGAAATATGATATCATCTAGAACTGAAGTGTGTGCATGCATTTAAAGAGATCATTGACAAAGGTTTATTGATCAAGTGAACCCTTATTAATAAATGGATTATCAAGCTTACTTCATCAAATCTTAATCAAGGTACCAATCAATGAAATGGCTAAAACTAGCATCAAGTCTAAGCACAAGCATCACAAATAGCATAGGCCAATAATAATGATAGACTAAAATAATTCAATTGTAATAAAAATTTTGTTAGAAATAGAATAATAAAGTTGAGACATGTCTAAATGGTACAAACACCATCTAATCAACCTATGCAACATATAAAAATTATGCCTAACCCATAACCTTTTTCGCAAATGCAACAAGTGTAATAACCCAAGCTTGTGCAACAAATACAATAACCTTTGCCATTAAAATCCCATCCTCTAAGGAGAATAGTGCCTACTCATCACACTTTTAGTAACCTTGGAGAACCAATTGAATATATGTTTTGTAAGCTTGCCACTACTAATCTGATTAGCTAGCCTATACTAAAACATTATCTTGAGGGAATTTATTATCCTATTTGGTACCACCAAAATGAATTATGTGAATATTATTGGGTTAACATGCATAATTTATGTCATTGTGTACAAATCAAACATTTAATTCAACATATGTTGTAGAATGGGAAAATAGCATTGGATGGTGGTGCTTCCACTTCTAATCAAAACTTTAAAATATTTCAAAACCCTTTTCTATAGTATAATAACCAACTGCATTAGTAACAGCAACATCAATGACCAGTGCAACACTAATAACAATAGTTTCAACAACCAAGGCTAAACCAATAGAATCAATAAAATGACCAACATCAAAACCAATAACATCTGAATAATGGATAAAACTAAGGTTAGAATGGAAACAACCAATAGACTTATCATGTAGTTGCACATGACTACAATAGGGTTATAGGTCATATTGTAGGAGGTCATGTTAACATCATCTCCATCAATTTGAGACCAATTTCCAATCAATCAAGACCTTTGATAAATAATGCCAATCCACCAACTCACATTGATAATCCTTACTTGACCTAGGACCTCATACAAGTGTATCAACAAGCAGGGATTACTAATTTTGGACCCTATATTGATAACTTGTCATTGCATCATGACCATACATAAGTGCACCAAAAATCAAGACTTATCCTAACTAGTTCCCCACCATCACCATCATTTATTAGCAATCATGGTCCTTTATTTAATCCTATTGTGCAATAATAACTTGAAGGTTGAATATTTCCATCCCAAGCCTAGAACCATCTTCCACTCCACTCATCACCCAACCAACCATTATACTTTAAAACAAGCCATTTAACACTAACCAAGAAAATAAGTTTGACATTGTGGAATAATTGTAAAATATGTCAGCATAGATCTCTATTTTAGTTTTATTATGTACGTCAGCAATCCACAAAATAAATTTGAATGAGTTCCTTAGCTAATCCACTATTTCAAGTGACATATCTCCTAACAAATTCTAAGCTTTGGTTAGATGCCTAGCTCCAGCCCAATAAGTCACTTTCAATGAAAGTGATATGTTATCCCTTAGCTCATTACATAATAATCTATTATACATTGAATTTTTTATTAAGCATCTTAAAGTGAAATGTGTTCTTATAGAAAATGGATCAATTCTAGACATAGTGTATCTAAATCTCATCAAGCTTCTCAGGTACATGATGGTAGATCTTCAAGCATAAATGATAACAATCAAAGGTTATGATAATGAATAAGGAGAATTATAAGGCACCATCTATTTTCTAGTTACCCTTGGACCCTTAACCAATGATACACTTTGACGTGTGCTAAATCTCAATTTGTCATATAATATGTTTTTGGGTAGACCTTGGTTGTATGAAATTCATACAATCCCATTGATGTTGCACCAATGTATCAATTCTTCCCATTCAAGGATGAAGGTTTGTATAACGGGAGATTTGTACCCATATAATCACTATAAACACCTAGAGGCTGAGTTCAAGAGCTATAACTATCATTTTGGTATGAATCTAGTGGCCAATCAAGATAAGAGAAAGGAAATATCCTTGATTTTCTAGAGGACAACTACATTAATCTTAATACCCTTAATACCCTTTCCCACATGGCACCTCTTGAGATATCCAATCATTATACCATCTTATCTAATGGCCTAGGAGAGTATTTGACCCATGATACCTTTCACATTACAAACCTTCCATAGAATCCAAATTACTTTGAAAGACATAAAGCCAAGCCACTTAATCCAAAATGTTAATAAAAGGGCAAAGGTAAAAAGTATAGTCCAAGACCCATCACATTTATACCAATATTTGACCTAGAATAGGACCCTCTCGAAAGATATGAATCATGGTTGTACAATGACAAGTAGGCCAACTAATATAACAATTTGAAGTATCTTATTCACAATAGGATCATAAAGAACCAAGAATATGAAGGAGGAGGCCTCGAACAAAATCAATAATGAACACTTGAGCCAATTTCCATGATAAGATAAAATGGACCCTATGGACTTGGATTTAAACCACTTGGGGGTGACCCCATGTACCTTAATCATGTTCTATCACCATTGAATAGTGATGATGATGCCCAAATCAAAGTAGAGTTTGATCATAGCCTTTTTGATGACATGGCCAAGACCAACCTATTTAAACCTCATTATATTTTTACCCTTAGACCAATCATTCAAGACAACCCCCTACCATTGCATTATCCCTAACTAATAGATTAGGACCAATGATAATCCAATGCACCAATTGATGAGTTTCAAAACAATAAGGATTTTTATGATTTTTTTGGCCTTAGGGACAATGTTTCATTGGGGGACCATAAATTAGGGTTCTTAATCAAGTTGGATCTTGAAGCCTATTTTGGAGAGTAGATGAACAGCCTTAGCCAAAAGCAAATAATTAAAACATTGAGTTCCAAAAGTGAAAACCTCTTTGAGGCACTTTTTAACCAAGGAAAAAGTAAAGAAAAAAGCCAGTCTAGTGGTGAAAACCTATTTCAGGTGCCATTAAATGAGGGTGTTTAACCTTATTCAAACATAGCTTAGGAGACCACCAATGATGAACTTGTCTATGAGTCTAATTTCAATTTTGAAGAACAACAACCTTTTGATCAAATCATTTAGGAGTTTCAAATAGTTTTTATTACATGGATAAATCTCCCATTGTGGGACTCTGATTCATCCTACATAGGGGAACTTGAAGAGCTAATCCTAATAGAGGACTTTAATGTTGCCAATCATTTTAGATCATTACCCACTATCCTTGAAGATGGTTTAACCCTTCTAGTGGAGGAGATAATAGAGGTGAACATTGGGTCCCCAAATGACTCAAAGTGGATCAAGCCAGGTGTGTCTCTTATTGAGAAGGATCCTGAATCCCTTACAACCCTTCTGAGGGAATTTATTGTCATATTTGCATGGGTATATTTTGACATGCTAGGTTTGGACCTCACCTTAGTTCTGTAACACCTTATCGTAAATACTAATGCCAAACTAGTAAAACAAAATTTGTGTAAGATGCATCCTCACATTACTATATTAGTGAATAAAGAGTTGGAAAAACTCTTAAAATTAGGATGCATTACGTTGATCAACTATTTAGAGTGGATCTCTAATGTTGTGTGAGTTATCAAAAAGCTAGAAAGAATCAAAATCTGTATTTATTTCTATGATATAAATAAAGATTTCCCTAAGGATGATTTTCCATTACCAAACATTGACATGATCATCAAATCCATAGTGGGTTATGAAATGCTTTCATTAATAGATAACTTTTCAAGGTACAACCAGATCACAATAGCACCAGAAGACCAACAAAAGACAACATTCACCACTCTATGGGGAATATTATGTTATCAGGTTATGCCATTTAGTCTTTAAAAAGTAGGGGCCACCTATCTAATATCCATGACCATCATATTTCATGATATGATGTATAACATTGTTGAAAACTATGCCAATGACATTCTTGACAAATCAAAGACTAGGGCTGATCATCCAATAGTTGTACACAAAATATTTGAAATACTACATGAATATAAAGTTAGACTTAATCTTAAGAAGTGTGTCTTTAGATTCACATCAAGAAATTTTTTTGGCTTCATTATGTCTCATTGAGGCATTAAATTTGATCTAGCCAAAGTCTAAGCCATAACAAAGATGCCGCCATAGACTAATTTAAAGAAGCTCAATAATTTGTAGGACAAGATCTAGTTTATCTAATGCTTTATATCATAATTGGCTAATAAATTTCATCCTTTTGTGTATCTTATAAAAAAAGGAGTCACATTTCATTGGGATGATCACTATCAAATAAATTTTTAACAGTTAAAGGACTATCTAGTGAATCCACCTATATTGTTACCTCTTTGCCAAGAAAGCCATTCTTAATGTATCTATGTGCTATTGATAATTCCCTAGGGGAACTTTTGGCTAAGCATAAAAATATATAAAATAGCATGTCATGTACTAATTAAGCCATACACTGGTCATGTATGAACATAATTATATGCCCATAGAAAAAGTATGTTAAATAATAAGACAATGGTTATTTCAAAAGTAGATCCACTCAAGTATAACTATCTAAAATAGCTTTACAAGGTCATATGTCCAAATGGATCATGTTTCTTAGTGAGTTTGACATCAAGTATGTTAATAAAAAATCCATTAAGGAGAATTTTTTTGTAGATTAGCTTGTTGAAGTACCCCTTACTGATATAGAGCCATTGACATTCCAATTTCTTGATGAATCCATAATGACCATCATTGACACACCTCTTGAGGATCAAAACTAGAAGCTATATTTTGATGGATCATTCATAGCACATGGATTGAGGGTAGGCCTTTTATTTATTACAACACAGGGGGATATAATCCCTAAATCATTCAGGATCAGCTTTCCTTGTACCAACAACATAGCCAAATATGAAGCACTTATTGCAGGACTTTAATATATAGTATAATGGAACATATCTCATCTCAAGGTTTATGGTGATTCCTAATTAATCATCAATTAGGTTACATAAAACTTTTATACCAAATATGATAAGTTGGTACCATATAACGCCATGGTTGACACTCTCAAATGGTAGATTACTAATTCCCAATTTGAACATATACCAAGGGTAAACAAAAAAATTATATATTTTATGGATACTATTGGATCTTTTATTTTCCAACTAAACATGTCTAAAGAGTATCAGTTCCTTGTTGATAATTTTCTAGTGCTAACTCATGAACCTTTAACTAACATCATGACTTGTGATATTATTGGTCCTAGCTCTATTTGGTACTCAAACATTTACACTTACCTCCACGATAAAATTATACCACCTAACCTTTGTCAAAATCAATCCAAATCCTTCATCCACTAAGCCACTCATTATACCTTACTTAGATCAACCCTTTAATACTGTATTTTTGATGGAACTTTGCTTTGGTTTTTAACTTTGGTAGAAAATACACTAGAATTATGGTAAGTTCATGAAGGAGTATGTGGAGCCCACTCTAGTGGGGTAGTCCTATCCAAAAAGTTCTTGCATACTAGTTATTATTGGCCCATGATGGATGTAGATGTAACTATATATATGAAGAAGTGTGTCAAGTGTTAACAACATGCCAATCTAATTCATGCCCCAGCCAAGACTTTGAAACCAATGTTGACACCAAGGCCATTTTCTACATGGGGCCTCAACCTCATTGGGAAGATCAATCCCACCTTATCTGATGGACATAAACATATCCTTACTACTACCAAATATTTCACTAAATGGGTTGAAGGTATACCGCTCACTTACATGATTGGAAAGAAAATTTCTAAATTCATTTTCAACCATCTCATTTTCCACTATGGTATCCCTTCCAACATTATATCTAATAATGGAGGATCATTTAAGAAAAAGGATATCAAAAAGCTATGTGTTGAATACAACATTGCATAACACTTTTGTATAGCATATTACCCTTAAGGTAATGGCCAAGCCAAAGCATCGAATAAAACCATTATTAACATTCCAAAAAATATTATCAATGAGTCTGATCATGATTGGCACCTTTAGATATTTTGTGCCCTTTGGGCATATCGACCAATCACCATACACCCACATGAGCCACTCCATATTCACTTGTTTATGGTATTATGGTTATTCTTGCCATTGAGCTTGAGCTACCTTCCCTATGTATCTCTTTTAATCATGTCCTAAATGACAATGACTATTGAGTATTTCTCCTATAAGAGCTAGAGGTACTTGATGAGAAATGCATGAATGAGGTGAAAAATCTCCAAGCCTATAAAAATTGACTTTGAGGCCACTAAATTAGTACATGAAACATAGAGAATTTGAACTTGGTGATCTTTTCCTTAAAGAGAACCAAAAGAATACCAAAGCTAAAAAGAAGCATAAAGGCAAGTTCAAACCCAACTAGGTTGGTCCTCTCCTCATTATGGAAAACTATTAAATAAGATAATATAGGCTTTCCACACCACATAGAAATGAACTTGATGAGTTAATTAACATTATCTACCTCAAGTGGTACTACGCTTGAGTGACTTGGCATATTGTGTATAAGTATTATTTCAAGTTGTGTCATATTATCAATATTCTTCTTTATAATATACCATTTTACCATCCTATCATTCTACCAATCTATCACTTTTTCCTATCACATATCCATTATACCATACCTTCCCCATCAAATAAGTTGATTTCTCCCTCCCTACCTAACCCTATGACCTCGGTTCCATTTTATTTGGTTCCATTCACATTTTCATAAAAAGGATTTAGCTTCAGTTTCAATAGTTCTTTCATGCATTCTAGATAAAGGTCATATTTTGGAGTAGTATGATAGAAGTTTTGGCAATTGTATCCTTCATTTTTTGTTCCATTCTCTATACCAAGTATGCCTGATTATAATTACCTATGGGAAAATTCATGTCCCACTGGTCTTATTACTAATTATAACTACCTATGGGTAAATTAGTATCATTAACCTATGACATTTTACCCTATTTATAATTGCCTATGGGAAAATTAGGGACAACACTTGTTTATCATACCTTGACATACCAACTTGCCATTTCCTATGCCATGCTATGCCTTTATACCAACTATGCCTTTTTTATGAATTGGTTGCTACACCATTCAAATTCCTCCATTATAAGGTGAAACTACAGTGATTTAAGGTCCTATATTAGAAATATGTAGGCAACACTTGATACTTATTGAGATCATCTCAGTCATCATTTTCCCACACTCTATCCATTTTAAGATCAACCTAAGCCACACTATCACCATATTATGATCAACCTCAGCCATGATCTCACCATTATTTAAGCAACCTAAGCCTTGTTCTTTCCATTTTGTGAGTAACCTAAGATATGATCTCTCTATTTTATGAGCAATCTTAGCCACACTATTTCCATTTTGTGAGTAACCTAAGCCACACTCTTGCCATTTTATGATCAACCTCAGCCATGCTCTCATTATTTTATGAGCAACCTAAGCCACACTCTCACCATTTTATGGGCAACCTCAACCATACTATCACCATTTTGTAATCAACTTAAGCCACGCTCTCACCATTTTGTGAGATTGGACTATTTAGTGTCTCATCATTCTTCATTGAGTTGAGATACTTTCAAAATTCTAAAAACATTTGTAAAATCATTTAGAAAAACTAAAAACATTGACCACTTATTTGCCTTAAGGATTCTGGGAACCCTTACTAAATCATAAGCAAATCACTTATTGCTTAGTTTCCCCATCCTTTTTGGCCTTTTCTCCCATGCACTTACCATTTTGAAATACCATTCCTATTCTTATATCACATCCATTATATTTTTTTTAATTAGTTATTATTTTCTTCCCATTTATTTAGAGAACTACATTTTGCTTGAAGTTTTATTAGATATTATTTCCATAGAGCTATGTAGGTAGCATCTACTTGCCTAGTGCATATAGAGATAACTTGACCACCCCCTTCATTTTCTTCTATTCCCCCATTATGTTTGTTTGTTAAGTTATCACTTATTTTCTAGGGGTAATGTTTATTTCATTATTTTTACTAACATTAGGACTAACTGTTATTTGTTTTTTTCTTTGCTTTTTTGTTTGTTTATTATTTGTGTGTTTGTTTATTTTCTTTCAACATTGTTGCCTTGATTTAGTCTATGTGTTCATTAGGTGATTCTTTGTGCATATATACTTGAACCCATCCACATTCATACGTATACATTACCATCATGTTTTTAATCATTAGTACAATATTTTCCCTTTAATATTGGATTATAGGAGTTAGACCTTATGCATCCTTCATCCCAGTCGTCATGGTTTTCTATCATGATGCCTATCATACAATAATACAACAAAAATAATCTTCAGGGAGTCTAATTATCAATGGAATCATCAAAATATCCTTAACATTATCATTAGTAAAATCCCAATCATATCCCAAATAGAGTAATTAACTACAAAATAATTTTAACCTTTGTTAGTTCAGATGGTCACCTCCCTACTAGCAGGTTATTCTAATTCATCATTACCCTTTGTGTCAAGTTATCATAATCATTATCCAATCAATCATGTTTGGCATAATTGAGGTCTAATGATTATAATAACCTATGGGCAAATTAATGTATACCATCCCACCTATATGTATTAATGATTTTAACCACCTTTGGGAAAATCATTGTGTTCTCACCAAATTCACTTTTTTTACCCAAATAAGGCATGTTGTTTGTTGGGTGAATATTTTGTCACCAGCTAACTGATGAGAAAAATAGGTCTCTTCAACCATAGCATAGGGAGATTGGTCAGCCACATGTGCAAGTTTACTACATCAAAAGGGGACAAATCTCTCCTCTCATCAAGGGGAGGTTCCCTATAAATATGCATGAGCTATATACTATATATACAAGCAAAAAATAACACTCAAAGGTAGGATAAACCATCCATCTCTCTTTTTTTAGAAATGATGTTAACAAATAGAGGAGAAAATCTTGGTGAAAATGTTGAAGGCACTTCTCTTCTTTCAAAAGTGATCCTATAGGAAATAGCAAGAATTATTTCAGATAGTGACAAGTAACTGGTAACCAAAGGCATAATACCAGTAGACTGAGATGTAGCACAAAGTCTCCACCTCAACTGCCCAAGAGTGAGATACAAAGGACAATTAGGGCACAAATTCATCCCAAGGTCCTTTACATAGAAACAAAATATGAAGGATAATGAGGGCCCAAAGTTGTCCCAAGATCCTTTATATAGGAATAGAAAGAAAACACACTAAAGACAATTGTGGCAGCACAAAGTCTCTCCATAGCCAGCTTTAGGACACCTTCTTGATTATTTTCACTAATTATACTTATTTAATTAAATGGACAAAAAAATGTATTAAGTAAATAGACATAAGAATAATTTCCCCAACAACCAAGCTATTCCAGCACGAAGTTTGAAAAGTCACTTGTTTTGTTACTCAAATAATGAAATATGATCAACAATCTGAGCTCAAAGTCTCAGTAATGCCTTTCAATTTGGGAAGAGATTTGTTTTTGATAACAAAGAGAGAGATCCCTAAAACAATAAGAGAGAATTCAATATATAGTGCTCCAAGAAAGACTTAGGCACTTTGTTTCACAAAAATGGCTTACAATGCATTCAATGCCTTTAATGCATTTTAAATTCTATCCATGGGCTATGCTAGAATCGAGCATCAATTTTAAATATGGGCCACTTGATGTGTTTCCTTATGTGTGCATAACTATTCACTCTACTCAATGTAGAAAAATAGGCCATGCCATTGAATGTTCATGCTCTTTGATGTCCACCTGGTGGACTACTTTACCTTTTAGAAACGTATCCCATGCATGGATATTTTTGATCCTTCTTCATCATTCCCCCTTGGATATATTTTGACCTTTTCTATGTAATCTAAACTCTCGGGCTATCTATTTGGCCAGTCACTGAATTTGTTCATAGGGTCTATGCTTAAGTCTACAAGGATTAACAGTTATTTCATTGCCACAAATTTGACATCTTTGGGTCCATCATCATTTGAAATCCAATGGCTACTTGGTTTCCCTAAATTTGATGGATGTGGACTTGTCATCCTCCTTAGCAATTCCTTCATGTCTTTCTTGCTTTCTTTGGCCACTTTCTATTGATCTTATCAAGTGACACATGGCACATTCTACTGTGAAATAGGTGAGGACACATGGTAGCATCCACTTAACTTATAGAGGCTTTAGATGTCTTTTCAGAGTCTTGTGCTAGATGACACATGGCACGCTCCACTAAGGTTAGCAACTCACTCAGGGCCCACCACATTCCTTATGAAATAAAGAAGCAAAAGGAAGAAATTGTGAAGTTTGACACTTGTTGTCTTCTGCTGAGTTATAATGGAACACATGGTAGCTTCCACTACACTTTGTAAGGGACACATGGCATGTTTTGCTGCAATTTGTGGTTTGATCTTTCCCAGAGGGAACTTGCCATTTAGGGTCTTGAGAAATGGTCCACTTTTCTTGGTGAGAGCCTCCCACAAGGATACCTACCCTTTAGGATCTTTTGGGCAGCCTTTGGGTTTCTATTTCCTTGGTGGGTTTTTCCTTCTTCGATGGACTTTTCTTTCAGACAAAAAGTCTGAAGGAATTCTTTCATTTTGTCTTTTTTCATCGGGTTTTGGTTTTTTGAGCTTTTTCTGCTGGGCTTTTCCTTCAGACAAAAGTTTGAAGGAATTCCTTCAAAATTTTTGTTCGAAGAAAATGATCCTTAACAACTTTGCCATGGGAAATTTTCCAATAGATAATTGTGCCCTCTACAAGGATTTGTTCAAGCCTAAAACTATCCTTCGGGCTTTTGGAATGATCCATCTGCTCCTCGCCTACCCTCTGCAAGGGTTGTTTGTCCTTGGTTCACTTTTTTGAAGGAATTCTCTTTGTCTGCTTTTGCTCACTGCCCTCCATAAGGGCACTTGGCTTGGTTCATTGCCCTCTGCAAGGGCACTCAGCTTGGTTCATTATTCTCCATAAGGGCTTGTTCATTCCTTTGGCTTTGGGGTAGCCCCTTAAACCTGTCGATTGAACTGACCGATTGAACCAATTTTGGTTTAATGGTTCAATGGTTTAATCTTGAATTTGAATCCATATTTTTGTCTAAGTCTTTTGATCACTTTGAACCAATTGAACCTTGTTGGTTCAAGGTTCAATGGTTCAATCATTTTCTTGTATTCCACTCATTCACTTGACCGCTTGAACCAAACCGCATTGAACCATACACTTTGAACCTTTTGAACCATTGAACCTTTGAACCAAAGTGGTTCAATGGTTCAATGGTTTAATGGTTCAAGCCTTCATCTCTTTGATGAGTGTTTTGAATCTATTGAACCTAGAAGCAATTGAACTTTGAACCTTGACAAATGTGCTTAACTTTTGCTGATGACATTGAACCTTTAAACCCATTGAACCTGTTGAACCTTTTTGGTTCAAGGTTCAATGGTTCAATGGTTCAAATACTACATAGAATCTTGTTGATGAACTCTTTTGGTTGAACCAAGGCATTGAACCAATCCTAAAAATGACTAAGTGTTGGAAACTTGTTCTTTTGATTAAACTCACCTATAAAAGCCTTTGAACTTATTGAACCTGCTGATTTCAAGCATGTTGAGTCCATAGAAACATATCTATAGAGTTCATAGATTTGAACCTGTAGAGTCCATAGAACATGAAAAAGATTGGAAAATGGAGAATTTGAATGCCTAGAACAATTTTTGAGAAAGGGAGAGAGGATTTTGGTCTATTGGACCAAAATAGTTCAAATTTTGTTCCAAAAATGAGTGATATTTTTGGGGGACAACATTGTTATCATTTTTGTCTATCCTAACTAGGTCATATCTATCTTCTCAATGATTATAACTACCTTTGGTCAAATCATTATGTTATCATGCCACATTGCCACTATTGGGGTACAATACTTATAACCACCTTTGAGAAAACCATTTTACACTATCTTACTTGCATTATCAATGATTTTGACTAAATTTTCAAATTATTGTGTTCTTAACCCATCATCTTCATATTATTATTCCCCTTGTTTCAATTCTTTCTTTCGAGGGACAATTTATTGACATACTTGTGCCAATTATTCCCTTAAGGGGGCATCATACAATTCATTAATTGTCATTGAAGTTGTATGCATAAAAGATATTTTTAATTATTTAAGAATATTTTATGATGTCTATAGCTTACAACACCTTCCCAAATAAGGGTAAACTATAGACACCTAAAACTAGCCACCAATGACCTCCAACTAAGCTTTTGACCAATTTTTACCAAAATACACAATTTGGGCTTAAAACACTAAAATATGCTAAAATATGTGAATCTATCATATATAAATTCCAATTTTGACCAATATATCCCTAACTAATGTAATGAATTTTATGAGACAACTAACTTTGATCAGATCATTTTGAGTCAAAATGACATTTTGACACCTGGGTACTCTAGATTACTCTTCTCTATCAAATTTCTTGCACAAGACATGTGCCTTTGTTATTTTGTGTTGGAAACATCATAAATTGGATAATGGTTTCAACACATATAACATCATAGCCTAATTCTAATCCAATCAAACTTTGAGCCAATAATACAACATTTTGACTAATTTGAGTCATTTGTGCACCAACTACCAAAATTTACACCAAAATTGATAAATCATGTTTAAGGCTAATTAATTTGAATTAAGATCTTAAGTTAATTTTTTATGGATATTTATGAATATTTGTTTTTTGAAATTGATTATCAGTTTCTACATCATCAAGTGACTTCATTTTTTGGGAAAGACATCCCTAGGCCATAAATGCATAAAATATCTGATTAATCCCTCCCATGCCTCTTTAATGCCTCTTTATCCCAAATATTTATGAGGAAATTTATTGAATTTAACCTCCAAAATTGAATGGATTATTATCCACACATATTCACCTTGATATGGATGATTAAGGTTCATTTTGATCATTTGTAAAAATCTATAAATACAAGGCCTCACACTCATAATTTTAAGCTCTCTCAAGCCAAAGTTACCATGCCAAAATAGCTTCAAGACACATCTTGATGAAGTGATTTTATACCCAATTTTTGAGCCAATCCATCATAATCCAAAGGTGCCAAGGAGAAAAAGATTCAAATAACTCTATTGATGAAGACTATTTGGTATACAAGCTAAGCAAGTTACTCTACAAATCATTTGGAAGCTCCAAGGAAGGTGAAGGAAGGTTTCTTTCATGTTTTAGTTGTTACTTTCACATGTATGTTTGTTACTTAGATACTCCTAGTGTTTAAGCCTAGATATCTCATGATTCTTAGTTTGTTATTTTAATTTTAAATTCATTTTGAACTAACACTTGATCTAACCCCCTCTCTTGAGTAAAATTCTTAGTTTACAATTTCTACCTCTACAATAGTCTTGGTATTTAAACAATAACTTCTTAGTTTATTCCCAAGTAGAAATGGCATCCTTTCCAAGTCCCATGAACCATGTAAGTTTTATATATCTAAGTGTTGTTAGAAATATCTTGAGTTTATGAGTGTCTTGATTATAATCATAATTATGGTATAAGATGTTGAACTCAAAAATAAATGTGTTTGGATCTCCAGATAGTTTTCCCCTAAAAGTAGGGAGGGAAGAGTGAGGAATATTCTTCATAGGTGCATTTAGTTCAAGAGTAAGGATAGGAAATTCAAAGGTAGTGGATTCATTGGCAATGTTTTCTTCCTAGAGATCATGAATACTCTTTGTGTTGGTAGACCAAAATTTCTTTCCACATACTTCTCAAAATTCCTATTAATTTTTATATTTCCTAAGGTGTATAAGATGGATAATTTATCTTTTTTTTAGGGATATATGACTTCTTATACAATTATGATGGTGTATAGGTTGCATAAGATTTAGCTTGTGTCTCAACAAAGAGTCTTAGAAAAGAGTCTTTCTAAATTAGAAGATTTTATTGGCTTGATATTTCTTCTAGGAGCAGGAATAGCCTTGAATGCCTCCTTAGAAAGAAATTTAGGTGACAGAGGGAAGTGAACTTAAAATTCTTGAGTATGAGGTGATAAGGTGGAAATTATTAAGGGTGGTACATGTGGATCTCTTTTATGGGTATGAATCTCTTCAAATATATATCTTGTGCTACCAACCCAACTAAAAATTCCTCATTTTATACCTCTTTTATTGACAATTGTGAGTGATCTTCAAGGGTTTATTCATGATCCTCACCTACTACAAGATAAATTTATGTTCTTGTAATAATGGTTATTAATTCAAAAAAAATTCCTATATGATCCCCTTCTATTTACATGTACATCAACTACTTCTCTCTCTCTCTCTCTCTCTCTCTCTCTCTCTCTCTCTCTCTCTCTCTCTCTCTCTCTCTCTCTCTCTCTCTCTCTCTCTCTCTCTCTCTCTCTCTCTAAGTTTATTCCCACTCTACCTACACAGGGTTAGTAATATGGGGGTTTTTGAAAATTTCCACTATTATACTTTCAAAAATGGAAATTTAAACTATAAAAATAGTAAATATTTTAATTTTCAAAATAACAAGCTTTGGAAATTAGAAAAGTGATAAACATCTCAAAACAATTGCTATCAAGATTGAAGATTTCTAGTGTGTGACACCCTTCCCCGATAATGGTACCAAAAATGACAAAAAAGATTCACAATATAATATACTTATCTTGATCTAAATAAACAAAGAGAATTACCAAAAACTTGTATCTTATACTTAATTTAAATTTCAACCTAAGGATGTAAACTCGATAGGATGGCGTCACTATATGCATACACTCAATCTTTTAATTTGATATTCTGATGATTGTAATCTAAGATGATAAAAATCATGAAAGAGATAAAATACTAAAATTTAAAACTCATACAAAACCATGAATTAAATTATTATAGTATTAATACTTAGAATATTACTTAAAACAATTATATGCAAAGCTGAAACTCACATAATTTAAAAATAAAACACACGACACATAAATGAAATAAATAACATGCTTCGCTAATTAATGGGTTAGATTTTTGTTGTAAGACTTCCAAAGGAGACCCTTCCTCCCTCTAAATCTAGATTCAATCCTTCCCCTTACAACAATGAAATGGACTTATAAATAATAGCTCATATTAATTAAATGCAACAAATAATTACTATAGGCAAATTATAATAGCAATTGTCTTACAAAATGTGCTTCTACTATATTTATCTAATTGATATCTACTATCTCTCAACCTACACACACACACACACACACACACACACACACACACACACACGTGTGTGTGTGTGTGTGTGTGTGTGTGTGTGTGTGTGTGTGTGTGTGTGTGTGTGTGTGTGTGTGTGTGTGTGTGTGTGTGTGTCCACACACACACACACACACACACACACACACACACTAGGATATATTATCTTATACAAAACAAAATGCATTCCAAACTAAAAAACATTCAATTGTAGGATAACAGAAATTAGTTCCTTCTACTAAGGCCGTCATTCATATAGATCTTGCAACACTATTTTAGGATAAAATAATATTTATTATTCTTCAACCAAATATTTACCATGCTTCATGAAAAATTTTATAATTTTTGTGAGTCAATTCAATTAGGAATCAAATTTTGTTTGTCCACAACTTTATTCATGTAGTGGCTATAGGATGTTTTTGTGTGATGGAATCCCTTTGCTATAGGATAGTCCATGATATATACATATTCCTTCAAAACAAATTAAATACATTATGAATAAAATAATCCTATATTGAAAGATAAATATTACATACTTCATTCCAAGACAAAAGTATAACTATTCAAAGATATATGAGAACATAATGTTATTCGTAAAACATGTTTGTCCAAGGATAAAAGCTTATGGGAAATAGTTCATAAACATGATAAATAAGAAGTTTGAGTATGTAAAATTATTACAAAAACATGATAATTCTATGGCTCATCAAGTGCTAATATCTAACTAAAAATGTTTAGGTTCCTAAGTTAGATCAAGAAAATAATTGAAAGATGAAGAATTTGGGTAGTTGTATGGCCTATGAAAGTGTTATAGAATGTGTGAAAGGTTTTTAAATGAATATTTATATTATATTAGTTTAATTATATGTTTTATCGGATTTGGAATTCTCAAAATTTGCCTAAAATGGTTCTACTCCTTCATCATTCTTTTTGGCATACAAAATTGGTTAATAGGTTTTCTCATAGTATGACCAATAAGAGAGGAATTGGGTCAAATGACTCTAAGGCATGTTAATAAAATTTATATAATTCATATTCATGATATAATATGGAAGATTATTTGTTCATGCTTTATGAACCATTATTTAGGATTTGACTACTCCTTTTTTCATGCGTATCCCCACACCCTATAGGTGTCCTCATTGTTTGATCTATTCTGTCTAAAACACATGATTAAGGTTTTCCTAGGAGATGTGTACATACCTCTCTCATAGTTTCAAATAGTTTTTCATATGAATATATGATTTTAAAATCATAAATACTCCATTCTACTAGTGGAAGCTCCATGACTAGTTTGCAGTCAATGTTTCATCAATTACAAAAGGTATTTATTATTGTAGTGGTTTCAAGTAAATGTTATATGATATTTTATTTCCTATTATATCATAATTACCACCTATCCTTCCAAAATTAGTTTCAAAGGCTAACATTAATGAAGTTACAATCATATACAGTACATAGTGGATTTCCCTATAAGTATCCATCTACAAGAAAGTAAAGAGAGACCTACACAACCATGGTGATTTCATGAGAAGATTTAAAGGTGGAAAAACTTTTACAAGGTGAATAAACATGATGGAATGCCCAAACAGTCTCATTTGGATGCATTCTCAACCAATTCTTTTCCTCACTACCCTATGACCTACAATACACCTACAGGTATCCTAATAAAGGGGTGAAAAATTGATATGAGGTGTCTAAAGTTTTTTTGCATCTTCATTAAGATATTGAAATATGGAGATCACTATATTAATCATGGTGGAGTCCTAAGATTGGTGGTAGAACGAACCTATCATGCATATAGTCATACACCTTGCTAACACGTATAAACCTTCTACATATGCACCTACATTTGGTTCAAACAAAGGAGATAACATTGAAATATTAGATTATTGGACTTTTTTGAACACTATTTAAGGTTTGAGCACATGAATAATGTCAAGGTAATCATAGTGGATCCATAGGATGGAAAATAATTTTGAATTCATGTCCTTATGTCAAGAAGGTTATTTCAAGGATACATTACCTTAAAGTCTCCAAAATAAGGCTTTCATATTTATTTTGGTCCTCCCATAGATGAAATAGATGAAATCTTATTAGGTATAAAATTTTCCACCATGGATCCCTATCATAGGGGTAATACTTTGACAAGAAAGTTTGATTATTTGGCCAAAAGGTATGATGCTACAAGACTGACATTCTATGCATCCTTTCATTGTATAATGCCAATATTTTTTGTAGTGTTTTAGGTTCAAACGGCCTTTCAATATAATAATATATAATGTGTGATCTAGGAATTTGACTCAAGAGAAGGGGTTAGATCAAGTTTTGGTTTCATAATGAAATAAAAAATGAAAAGAACACACTAAAAACCATGACATATCTAGGCCTAGACACTAGGGGGAGTTTAGTAACAAACATCCATATGAAAATAACAACTAAAACATGAAAGAAACATTCCTTCACCTTCTTTATGTCTTCCAAATGATTCGTAGAGTGGCTTACTTGGCTTGTGCTTTAAAGGTCTTCGGAAATAGAGCTTTGGATTTTTTTCACCTACTCTTGGCACCATTAGCTTTGTGGCTTTGGCTTGTGACTGTCTTTTGGCTTCTCTCAATAATTTGGAATAATAATACTATATCAAATGGACTTTGAAATCATTTATGAATTATAAATTTACACTAAGATAGCTTAAAATTATGAGTGTGAGGCCTTCTATTTATATATTTTCTCATTTGATCAAAATGAACATGGACATCCATATCAAGATGATCATGTGTGGCTAAGAATCCATTCAATTTTGGAATCTAAAATCAATAAATTCCCTCATAAATATTTTGGATAGAGATGCATTAAAGAGGTATGGGAGGGCTTAATCATATATTTGTTGCATTCATGGCCTATGAAAGCCACCTCAAAAAATGATGTCAATAAGTGATGCAATTATTCATAATCAATTTCCATTAATGAAGTATTCAAAAAAATTCATGGAATATGCATTTAATCTCTTGATTCTAGTTAATTACTCTTAAACATGATTTATTAATTTTGGTGTAAATCTTGGAAATTAGTGCTCAAATTAATGAAATTGGTCAAAATGTCATATTATGGGCTTGAAATTTGACTAGATTAGAATTGGAAGGTGATGTTAGATGTTTTTGATCTGTTATCCCATTTAGGATGTTTCCAACACAAAATAATAAGGGCACATGTCTCATGTAATAAATTTATTATTAAAGAGCAATCCAAAGCACCTAGGTGCAAAAATGTCATTTTAACTTGAAATGTTCTAATCAAAGTTAGCTATCTCATACAATTCATTACCCCATTTACGGATACATTTTCCAAAATTGGCACTTGTATATGATAGATTCAAATAATTTATCATGTTTTAGTGTTTTAGGACAAATTGTGATATTTGATAGAAATTGGTCTGAAGCTTGATTGGAGGTAATTGATGGCCACTTTTAGGTGCCTACATAATGAAAGCCTAAATTTTGGGTAAATGAATCCTTTTAAAGGGAAATGACACTATGAGTCTCAAAATATAATCAAATGGGTTTGACACTCAATACTTGATGTAGACCACCACCTATAGGTCTCCTTTTGATCACAAAATGACAATTACAGTCTAACTATAGTGTGATAGTAGGTTGAAAAAAGTAGTTGGGATGTTGGAAAACTCTAATACATGGATGGTTTGAACCCAAATAGGTATGAATTGAGTTTAAGTACTTAAATTATATCTTGGATCAGATTATGTAATGTCTAATACAAAATTCACCTACATGCATGCCTTTCTTGAGTGAGCACATAATACACTTTCTACATACTAGGATTAAGTTTGGAGAGATGTGAGGAGTTGGTAAAAGATTAGAGTGTTGAATATGTTTGGAAACACCTTTAAAATTATTATAACCATTTTACATTATGATCATTATAATAAAATAGAGTATGGAAACTTTCAACATACAACCTACAACCAGATACACAAACTCTATGGACAGTCACTATCTAAAAGTCTACCTTAAGGGTTGTTAAAGTGTTGAAGGTGCTAAAAGTGTGATATAGATATAAAAATTGGTATATAATAACATTATAACCTATTTTACCCCCTCATACCTTCACATTATTGGAGTAGATAGGGGAGATACCCTCTATTTTGTCTTAGACAGAGGGTACTCCCAAGCAGTCAAGTTTGTAGACTTGGAAAGTGGGTGATAATGGAAGGTGTTAAGGAAGCTTAGAGAATTGAATTAATAATTAAAATAAATTTATTGAGAATGAATAATAACATAGGAGGCCTTTCAATTCTAAGTAATCATGTAGACAAGGTTTTAGGCATTGAATGCATACTAGGCCTATTATACCTAAATCAAGCCTAAAACCTAATAGGGTCTCAATACCACTTATAGGGTCAAGTGATTATTCTAATTCATTTTTTAACCTTAATTAGAGGGTAATATAATATTTATAACCATTTGTATATAGAGGATATCATAGAAAAGTCATTTATTACCTTAGAAACATGATAGGGTGCACATAATGCAGGGAAAAACTTGATAAAACATCTTTCTAGGGTCATACTAGTACTAATGTTTAGCATGGGAACTTGAGGAGTTATGATATGTTGAATAGGTTCTTAAATAAGGTTCTAGTGTAATTTTTTGAGGATTTAATGTCAAACTTTTATGAACAATCCTTAAGGGTCAAAACCACTTCAAATCCTCCAAAACCGTTGCTAATGACCCAATGTGGAAGACAATGAAGAAAAGTCATAAAAATTAATTCGTATGACTTAGAAAGTGATTTATAATTATAGATGACTCCCCTAATATTCTTCCCATCCAATTGACTTGTACCTTATCTATATGGATAGGGTATAAAATTGGTTTTATTTATAGTTTTTAATGTTTTTAAGGTTCAAGGGAGAGTTTAAATATGATAGTTACTTTGGGATACTAAGTGGGACCTAAAATAACTCTTTATTCTCATTTATTACTTCAAACAATCACACAATTACCTCTGCATGAACCTTCAATTCAAGCAATCCAAACTGGCATAGTGAATGGAAGGTGATAACTTTAATTGGGAGACCTTTTAAGTACTACCTAATGGATTAGGGACATGAAGACTATTTTAATGTCATATCATCCCATATATTAATTTTATTAGAAATTGAGGGTTACTTGAATGACAAGTGTGAGGAATGAGTGAAAAAAGAATGATGATGCCTATAGGTAGTGAGAACACTTGTCTAGAAGAATATCAATGATTAAAGACACATCCAATGCATGTTGGATATTTTTATTAAACCCATAATCACATTTCATATGTGTTAATTGTTCTTAGTCTATTGTGGAGTGCCCAAGTGAAGCTAATGATGAAGACAGTTTCAAAGAAGCCATTTGAAGAGTCTTACACTAGATTTGAGGATTTTTCATGTTTGGAGAGACATTTATACAAATATTAATTTAATGATATATTTAATAATACATTCCTATTAATATTTAACTCTCTCTCTTATCTTGACACTTTTTCTTGTGACTCTTGAGCTTCATTCTTCTCTCTCCTTTCTCACATTCTATAAGTACTAGCCATTTTGGCTCTTGTATACTAATTCCACACCATGTATGGTAAATCCTAATTGGTTTTATGTTGTATTTTTCCTTTTAATAATATATTAAATCTAGTTTTTATTTTATAAAAATATTGTCTAAGTGTGAAAATTGATGTATGGTGAGGTTTAGTGATAAATAATTATCCTTGTCTTCTCTTTATCCTTTCTTGTTTAGTGCAATAAGTTGTCATATGGAGTGTATTTAGTGTTTTTTATTATTGCAAAGTGTAAAAGTGACCTTAGTGTCTAAAACTAACCTTTGGTCCACTTACCTTGAGTATTCTAATGCATATCACGTCCATATTGAATTACTATTGTTAGGATATTCTAGGACTTTAAAGCTAGTGTTGTAGGTCTTGTCTCTTAGTGGAAAAAGTATGATGATATTATGGATATATTTATGGTGTATCACCCACTTATAATATATTTATTTAATTCATACTTCTACTTATTTTCATACAAGTAATTAGTTAGTTTAGGTGATAAGTAATTAAAGGTCAATTCAGGGAGCTAGCCCTTAAACCTAGAGGTCTACCTCTACTATAGTCAACCCACAGGCCTAGAGGTATTCTAATGTTACCCAAATATTAGAGTAGTATTTTAAAACATCCTCTAAGGTTTTAAATTTGGTTATAATAGGAACACAAGTGAATATTTAAACAAACAAAATAAAACAAAACATGCAAAGATAACTCTAATCAAGTCAATGCAGAGGTAAACTAAATAAGGAGTAAAACATTCATTCTATTACTTTATGCAATATCTATCTACCAAATGAAATATTAAAAGTTAGGAATACTTACCCTAAATTAAGTATTCATGACTCAATCTCTCCCTTTTGCAATGGTGCTTTGCAATAGGTTGTTGTGTATTTTTAAGGACCACACTATAAAAATTAGCCCTAGGCTAAAAGAACCCTACTTTGCATCCAAGACTTTACCGCAAGACAATATTCTTTCCTTCCAATGTAAAACCCTAATAAATGACTCCTAACGTATATAAATTGTATAATTATGAGCTATAATAATGTGAAAATTAATGTTCCTCCTTATTGGATTAAAGTGAAGGTGGTATTTATAACCAAAGATTTACCCTAAACCTTCTTGAGAATTTTGTTGACAATATCGACTTGCTCAATTTTTTTATTTGGTAAATATAGCCATTAGGTCTAAAACTAGGTCAACCTAGTTGATGTAGTTTCATAATATACACTCAATACCTAACAATATTGACTTGGATGACATAATATGGCAATGAATAAGAAAGGTGTTTGCTTAGTTAAGAACTATTTTGGAAGATGAATTTACTATAGGAGTGGATGCATGTATTTTAATTTATTAAGGAGTTGGGTCAAGTAATTTTTAGTGTTTTTAGGTAATGGTAAAGGGACCAATAATATTAAAAATCACCAAATATCTACCCACCTCTTTCTTGGTGCACCCTTTAAGGAATGCACTTAGGGATATTTAATCTTGATAGATTCTTACAATAGGGAAATCATCAATAAATGATAAAGTCTATAAATATTGTGTTTATACATAGTCAAATAGAAATATCAAAGAATACATTATTTGATCCTATATTTAACACCAATATATTGGTGATATGTTTGGAATAGCATACAAAATCTAGGAAGAAAGTAAGAGAGGAAAGGCTCAACTAGTGAGAATTTTCCATTTTCCCTTTCACCTCTCCTTAAAGGAAGCATGCTAGGCAATAACTTCCCTAAGGTATTTGTCTACCAGGTTATGGTAAACTAGATACCTCAATTGGCTAAATCAAGTTAATCTATATAATGGGCTTGTATAATATGTGATATGATATTCAAAAAATAAACATAGATTAGGAAAGATTCAACTCATTTGGATTTACCAATGAATTCCTTGTTGATTGACACTTACCTTTTTTTAGATTTTATAGTGCATAAAAGAAGACAAACACATGAACATGCAATCCAAATATACATGAAAGAATAAATTATAATTATAATACTAAACCACCTACTCTAACATATTAAATAAAAATGGGAAGAGAAAGTGAGAGCTAGAACATATGGAGAAAACATAGGAGATTAATTGCTAATGAAGACAACCTTGACTCTATGTGTAGCCTAATCTCTTGAAAAAATAACCTCTATATGGATAGAATCATACAAACTAAAATCAAATATGGTGCAAGAGTGTGATTACTAATTATCTATGTATAATAGGTAAATAAAGTTAACATAGACATGTGTAAATAATTAATATCACTAAAAAATCATTCATATAAATTATGATTCATTAAACACAACTCTAAGATTCATCAATACTCAAATGAGTTACAAAAGGGTCTTCAAAAATATTTAGCTCATGAAAAAGAAAATAAATAAATTAAGGAACAAGGAAATATAGGAAAATTAAAATGGCCTATCCCTATAATATATCTTTAAATCTAAATGTACCATCCCTATTTTCATCATTTGACTAGTCTTATATAGACAATTTAGTCCACATAATCACAAAACCATCCCACTAACTAGTGGTTGTAATTACTTAATGAGACACCCATTTTTTTATAACTTTGGATTGGACCTTGAAAAATATTGTGGAAATTAGTATCAATGCAATTTTATATGATATTTGAATTGAATTTTTGGTGGTTATATTCATTGAAGGTATCCATTCTGATAACAAATTGGCCATACTCTACTTGGTGATGACCTTACCTAATTAAGGCAACCCTTTATCTTTTATACTCTCACTTGATCCCCATGTACATGAAAAATCTTTTGATCAACATGACTACTTAACTTGGTTTCTAAATCCTATGATCTATTTTTTGATAAGAGATAAATCATATCTTAATCACCCTAATCATATTGGACCCACGGTCCAAATTTTGGGTTTTGATAGCCTTGATGGGTTGAAACAACCATCAAATCCTAGTGTAAATTATTTTCATGGAGGTATATATATCATCATTGGTAAGGTTAATCCACATGGAAATTATTATCTAATTATGAAAGTCAACATATCCATGATATGCTAAGGACTTGTTATATGGTGACTTTATTTTAACTGACAGCTTGGTTGAAGGTACTAGGCTCTTGAATTTTCTTTGACTATGGTGCAATGAGATATTTAAAAGTGGAAATATTATAATCACCTAGATATATATAGGTACTTATTAACATTTAATGTGTCATGATTTCCAAAGAGACCCAATACATTTCCATATGATCTCATCTTAGGGTTTCACTTGATCTCTACTCTATCATAATGCTTTGCTTAGCTCAGGGCCTCTGAGAAGTAGGATGATTCCACATGGAATCATCTCATTAATCTAAAGGTTCTAAACCTATTGAACCTATACTAACCATTTTGAGGCCTAGTAAAAATGTGATTATTCCATGTGGAATCGTCTTGAAGACCTAGAGGATGTCTAGGTGATCTCTTTGTCTAAACTTCTCTAGAGAACTAAAGGCCCAAGATATTTGTAGGTGTTAATTCCTCATTGAATTTGGGATGAAAAAAAATTAATATCCATTATTTTTTATATAAACTATATATTAGAACAAAAATTTCATTACAAATGATTAAGTTTAAATATTTCAAATGAATAGGAAAAAGCTCATCCTACAGAAAGAGTGACTAAGTGTAACATATCAAACAACAAAATGATTAGCCATCCCAAATCATAAAAAAATCATAAATGGATTAAAAAATAATGATAATAATAGACCCTTATAAATTTTTATAACTAAAAGCTTAAGTGGTTTAGTTTAACAAAGATGACTAAGTTTAAAGATCAAACATTACAAACATTTAGTCAAACTAGTCTAGTATGAGGTGAAAATAGGTTAGAACTAAAGAATAAATCCACCCAAATCTATTAAATCCATAATTAAATTAATTTTAATTAAATATTACATGACTAATTCTCAAGATAAATTCACATAAACACAACCAAACTAAATATATTTCCCCGATTGCTAACCTACTAAGGTTTTGAAGGCAAAATAATTGAGGTCAAAAATTAGATAATGATTCAAACATGGCTATACTAATAAAAATAAGAAAATTTTAGCCTAAAAATAGCGAGGATTCCTTAAAATATCCAATTCAATGGTACCCAAAGGGAAAGCTCTATAGTATTAATAATAAGGCTCTAAAATGAACAAATGTTCAAAAAACTCAAGTAAATTTTAGTACTTTAACTTAAAGGGAGCACATTATGTCATTGATAGTTTTGATAGGACAAAGAACCATCAAATTTAAGCACATTTAACGATAATATGGATGTTAATGTGTTATCTATTTTTTCATGCCATGCAACATCCATTCACTCATTTTAGGCCTAATTTAATCTCCACTTAGACTAATGATGTTTACAATCTTGGGGAAGAAGGATATTAACGAGTGCCGAGATATCGCTTAATTAATACCTCACCTAAGACTTGTAAAAACACAGACCATCCTAAGGAGTGGTAAAATAGGATCATTCCACACTGTATGATCTCATCCATTTGAGAGTTTTAAAATAGAGTGAAAGTATATGGACAATCCATGAGGCCCAAATAAATGATATTACAAAATGTGGCATGATCATACGCATCTAAAAGGTCTATTATTTTGTCAAATAAATTAAGGGGGGATTAGGAAGTGAGGAAGATAGATTGAGCCACCTATCCTCATCTTGGGGAACTAAAATATTTAGGCAAAATGACTAAGTCTTAAGTAGGCCTAAGGAAGCGAGTGAGTGACAAGTGGCACCTTATCTTTTTTCCATATACTCATGATAAATAAAAATAACTATTGGTAAAAAAAGGACAAGTAACCATTAGATTTACAAATTTAAACCTTGAGAAAAAAATAACTAATATAAAACTAAATAAAGATAAAGGAAAACAAGTTTACGAACAAAAATAATATTTTTTCTAACCTAAAGCCAAATCTAGTCCATAATTTAGAAAATGACTAAGTTTTGAAATGAAACCATGGAAATATATAGTCTATTTTACTTGAAACAAGGCAAAAATAAACCCAATCCTTTGAATAAATATTCCCAATTTCTAAATTTAAATACAATTAAATCTGAATTTTCTAAAATGACTAAGTCAAAAGGTAACTCAATATAAAACCTTATCCATTCTAGTTTGAAAATGAGAATCCACAGATATAGTTTCTAAATAAAAGGTCATGAAGATCCTTAAATAGTTAGATAACTAACATAAATCTAAGGTAAAATGGCCTAGAAATGGAAGTTTGAGTGTAGTTCAAAACATAATCTGGAATAGACCAAGACTTACCAAATTTTAAGAAAATTTAGATAGTTGTATCAATGAATCCCCAAATGAAATATTTTGGAGAAATCACACAATATGGATATTTAAGTTTAGACTTCACTGAAAGAATAAAACCAACATAATATTCAGGCTAAAACTACTAAAGGAAACTTTTCAATTAGATCATTAGATAAACATAGGCTCAAGCCTAACTAAAACCCAAAATACTAGAATCCAAAATAAAAAGAGGTTCCATAATTTCATGAAAATATTATGTCATTTTTTTCAATATGGTAGAACATAAAACACCATTCATCAATATTGAAAGCTATCAAAATCCATTCATGATAGCTCATCAAATTTTATTCAGCATGGAAAGTCATCAAACTCCATTCAACATGGTAGGAAATCAAACTCAAATCATGGTAGCTCATCAAACTACAAACATTTGTGTTACTCTCAATAGATCTAGACATTAAATTTTTTAGCACAAGATGTGAAAAAAATGCAATTATACATTTAGATGCAACAATTCATAATCCACACTATACTAGTCAAGACAATAAGATTACTCAACTTGTCTAGCCTTTAATACAAACTAAAGGTTGTCAATCCAATGTCCCACGTGATGAATAAAATTTACTTGAATTATTTGAAGAATATAAAAAATATAAAATTAGGTCACAAAATGAATGATTAAGGAACAAATTATGAACCTAGCAAAAGGGTCAGGATGCTATTATCAATGAATGGCAAAGGGAAAATACTTATTTAGATAAAAAAGTGGCATGGTTATATTTGAAATATGTTGATGATGTGGACAGAAATTACATTATTGGTGTAATGTGGTACTATATGACAATTATGAAACTCCACAATGGAATAAGTGATAGTGTACTTTGACAAATTTCTAGAAAAAAATTGATCAATTATTATAGATTAGATTTGTAGTGATTATAAGCCTCATAATTATGAATTAAACATTTCCCTTAATACCTTGATGTATTTAAAACAAATATATTCTCATAGAGTGATTCATGGGATTAACACAACCTAGATTTATGAGGATATTAAGTTGTGGGATAAATAAATTAAGGAATTGAATATGAGATGGAACTGAACATATGGTGTTACAGTGGGTGTCATAGTTAAGGATGTAATGCCCATGAATATTTTATGATATATTCATATGATAAAATAATTCATTCAAGGGTTTATA
Source organism: Torreya grandis (assembly GCA_037957365.1). NCBI lineage: Eukaryota > Viridiplantae > Streptophyta > Pinopsida > Cupressales > Taxaceae > Torreya > Torreya grandis. The sequence goes on along the minus strand of JARHVA010002289.1, from coordinate 1,831,761 downwards.
AAGTTTTTTTCAAACTTTGTATTGATTCTTATGTCCATTATGATAGAGGTGGATAGGTCTGTGAGGTATTACTTGAGTTGTTGAAAGATAATGGTCTAATGTCTTGTATAAGATTGAAAACAATTATTGGTAAGGAGGATTATAAATGGTTTTTATCCCATGATATTGATCATGATTAAATAAATAGCATAGTTCATGAATATGTTTGATCTACCAAAATTGTATTAAGATGCTTAATGATAGGGTTGTCAATGTGAAATTGTGTGGATTCCATGATTACATGGACACTATAAGTCAATTATGTAATAATAAAGTTTTATTTATGGGAAATGAATTATTTTCATGGTTCATGGTCCTAAAAAAATACATGTATATTGTTACAAGGAATCATGTTATAATTTATTGTGATATTTTCCACACTATTTCGATATTGTACTCAATGACACAAAACTTGATCTAATAAAGTTCTTAAATACTAATTTTTTAAATTTATTTTTTATATTACTAAGTTTTTTTATTAATTTATATTATTTTCCTGATAATAAATTATATGAATCATAAGAACTAACCCCTAAGTTAGATCCAAGAAAATAATGGGAATACTAGTTTGACTAGTGTATTACAGTTGTTAACCCATCATTAGGTGGTTGTGAATCAAAAAATATGAAAAACTATAATTTTAATATAATAATTGAAAAAAAAGTACCTTGTATATCACATTATATATCAAATCAAACCCTTCCAAAGTCACTATCATCCTAATTAGTCCTACTTCAACTATCAAGGCAATAGAACTCCCTTCCAAGGTCATTCCCAAAGTCAAGGAAAATTGGTTCAATCAAAGTCATATGGTGGTTACAATACCAATTCTCCTTCTACATCAAGGGAACTAGTGCCTAATCAAGATAACCTTGATCAAGAGAATAATAGTCAACCTTCATTGGATCAATCTTATTGTCCATCTTCTTATGTTAATGAGTCCTTCAATCAAGCCTTCATGGAAAATTTAAGAACTATGCTAGATATGACACAAGATGAATTATCAAATAAAGGAGTGACTAATGGGAAGGGTGATCAAGTGGGATCTAATTTGGTTAATTGGTATCAATATAAATCATGTGTAATCAAACATTAAGGGAATTCAAGTATCGATGAAAGTTTTATAGCTACAAATATGAGTAAAAGAAAGGTAGTTAAATAAGTTCAAGGGGATACTAGTGGTCAACCAATGAATGTTAAAACAAGCACACGGGTAGGTGTATATATATATATATATATATATATATATATATATATATATATATATATATATATATATATATATATAAAATGTCATTCTAAATACTTAAGTAAGTCAAAGATATCAGAATGTTAGAAGTGATTTCACACCTCAAAATTGTCAAGGTATAAGTAGCATGATTCCTACTAGCGGACAAGAAAGAGTTAGTGGTCCTTTCACTAACATTATGGAGTAGATGAAGAGGTCTCATGTGAATGTGTCAATGTGTGATAAATTGGAAATAACCAAACAAGTAGACATACTTGAATAAGAGTTGTCTAAACTTAGTTTGAAAACCAAATAGCCTAGCCAAAGGGAGGCAACCTTAACAAACATTATGAATCCAAATGAAGGATAGTCAAGCAAAGTTGAAAAGGCATACAAACCTCCTCCATTATAACTATCCATCATTATTGGAGATTCCTTTGTACATAATTGTCTCATTGATAGTGGAGCTAGTACTTGTGTCATGCCTAAGAAAGTATCTAAAAAATTAAACTTGAAATATGAGCTTCATGCCAAAGGAATGATACAATTAGATGGGTCAACTGATAATACCATTGACATAATTGTAGGTTTAAAAATTATCCTTCATGTTTTTCCTACCTTAACCATTTCTTAGGATGTTGTAGTGGTAGATGTGCCTCCTAATTTTCACTTTATTTTTATAGAGAGTTCAGTACTAAAATTGGAGGTTATCTAACTTCAGACTAGTCCTATATGGGATTTAAGTCTAGATATGGTGCAAAAGTGACAATCATTTTTCATGTTGAACCTTATGTGCCTTACACTTCTAACATGAATTTTAATGTGATTAAAGAAGATGATCACCCTAGTGATCAAGAAGATCTAACTCTCCTTGATAGCACATCTGATTTATATCTTGATGAATGGGGAGCTAAAAAAGGTGGATTTGAAGAAACTGGTCTTGTAACTTACATACTTCATGAGGATTATGATGGAGTCCTTGAAGTAAATATTGATAATATTATAGAACAAGTTGAATGGGTAAAATATATTATACACATGGGTAATTATGTGATTATCCAAACTATGTCAAAATATGATAATCCTAATGAGTAGCCCATTCTACCTGTAATGGATGAGAGCATTCATGAACATGAACATCATGAAGAATCAGATGACATGTGGCAATAATTAAATGCCATTGTGCAGTAATTTGAGGATTTGAGTAATCCTCTAATTATTTAAAAATAATTTAGACCTGATGATGAGGTCAAACATGATCAATATGAACACAAGGAAGAGCTTGATATCTTAGCCAAGTAAGACATAACCTTGGCAAAATATGATGTGTTTGATGAGCACAAGGAAGATAATCTTGATGATTTATAACAAGAAACATGTCATGACTCCCAAGATTAATGTTTAGGGGTGTCAATTAAACATGATAGAAGTCAATCCAGATGCAAATACAAATAATTCCATTAGTGATCTAGATGGAGTATTCTTGAAAGCTCCAAATGACACACTTGCATTCAAAAAAATATCTAATCATGGTAAGTCACTGGACTATCTTGTCATGTCCCCTTTTTCGTGGACATTGACAGACTTGATGATTAGCCTATTATGCGACCTTCGTAGGCTAATAGGATGGATAGAGGGTCATGATGGAGATTGGCTTGGCTTTGATTTGCAAAATTCTTATAGTTGGCTTTCATTCAAGTTATTTCAAACACATTTGGCCTAAGCTCCTATTATTTAGGGATATTTGACATGCAGTGGAGTGCCTTTATTTTGGTATGGTCATGTGCAGAATCACTCCCTGGTTCACCAACTTCAAACGGTTCGAGGATCCAACATGTATTGAGGGAGATATTAATATTTGATTGATTTAATCAAATATTAATTATTTAGCCTATTTTTAATTAGAAACCCTAATTTTAATTTAAGAAACCCTAATTAGGGAAAGCATATCTTTTTGAGGGTATAAGGGTTTCTCATGCAAGCCATTATTGATTATGCCATTGATTATTGATTATTGATTTTGAAGAATTCTTCTGTGAAGACTGAGCCAAGGGTTCCAAGATTCCATTACGGTGGAGAACGTCAACTCTTCATTGTGTGTGATTTAGAGGCTGTGAGATATCAGTTGATTTGTTGCCAAATTGAGAGATAGCTTCATACAGAAGTTATCACAGAGGTACAAATTTGAGAGATAACTTCACACATAAGTTATCACAGTATTTCAGGTATTTCTTTATTTAGTTTTTGATTCAATAAATTATATAGATAGAGATCTTCTTTATTAGAGACATATATTTTTAGATCAGGGGTTGAAAACAAGCAGGTTGTGCTTAATTAGTAGCTATATGAAGTCTGTACAAATCCACGTAGACACCGACCTCGATAGACAGAGATCCCCAATGACCGACATCGGCTGACAAAAGACCGACATTGGTAGAGAAGGACCTACAGTGACCGATGTCGGTAGCATATCAACTGACGCCGGTGACTGTGTGTTTGGCACAGTAGGCCGAGACAGAATTTCTAGATTCAGGCTCAATTTCCAGATTTGCAAAAGCCCAGGATTTCAAGACAAAATATTTCACATTATTTTATTTATATGATAGAGACTCAATTGTGTAATCATCTAGAAGAACAAGTGATAAGATCTTTGATTTGCTATTGAGAGATTATATTGTGATTTATTTATTCATATTTGAAATTATTTTGGCAAAAAGTGTATCTTTGTTTAGAACTATTTGTATTTCTATATTACCTATTAAAGGGGACATTAAAGTGGTATCAGAGCTTTTTATTGCTATATATTAGAGCTTTATGTTGAAAAATAGAGCCCCTAAGTAAGGGACATCACAGTGGTATCAGAGCTTTTGCTTAGTAAAAGGATCCCCTAAGTAAGGGACATCATAGTGGTATCAGAGCCAATGTCTTGCCATCCTGTTGGGTAGTTTGGGTAGGTTGAATCAACAAAGTATCCATGATGTATTCAAGTACTCAGAGTCGGTGGGACTATGATATGAAGAAGTTGAAACTAAGTTTGAAGAGGTTGAATGAAGCTCTTTCATACCCTTCACTTAAAGACAAATCCACAGGGTATATGACAGTGAACGAGGAGTGGGAGTTAATACCACCTAAGGCTCAAAAGAAGGTGTCTTTTGATCTCTTTGTTAAGATGAGGAGAGAGCACTATAGATCACTTAGACGGGGCAACAGCATGTCCCCTGATTATTATGAGATAGGAGATAGTGAAGATGAGGATGAGTTCGATGCTTGCATTCAGAGTGGGGAGGTGTGCTCAGATGTGAGTGCACTAAGGGTTGATGATCTCTCAGCTATGGAAAAGATTGTAGAAGAGTCCCAAGATCTGATTATTATAGATGACACTTAGGAGAATGCAGTGGACAGTTTTGAGGACTTAGTTTCACTAGTAGTTTCCTTCAATATGGAGGAGTTAGACAGTGATGCTACAATTGTTGATACTCCATATGTTGATATGAGCTTTAGAGTTGATTCACAGAGTAAGGATGGTAGTACTCCAAAGATTAGTGATTTTGAGTCTACTCTTTTGGACCATGCATCAGAGGAGGATTGTAGGAGATAGTCTAGACAGTGCCACCATGTGTCTAGTCAGCTGAGAGTTAGTGAGCGAGACATTGCTATCGCTTGCAAGCATTTCAATGCTACTCGTAAGTTGTTAGCAGTTTATGGTTGGGGTTCTCCTACTAGCATTGAGTAGGGAGGTAGTTATTTTTCCTTGATAGAGATCCACTCTTTATGGGAGGCTATCTAGATTCTGAGACAGGATTATATGCAGTTGGTAGCCGACAGAGATTATCTTATGGAGTGGGGTAGCACAGCATATGATGCATTATTGGTCAAGGAAGATAAGGTGAGTGAGCTTACTCAGCAGCTCAAGGTGACTTTTAAGATTCTTGAGAGTATGCAGTTGGCTTATGAGGAGTCACAATTTCATTTGGCTGAGATGACCAAAGAGTTAGAGCATTTGCAGTCTTCACCAGCCCCAGACCCAGTTCATTTGTATATTGAGGTGGTTGGTGGTGAGTACATTCCTACAGTTGTTGCTGAGGAGCATGTTGTTGATGCTGACACACATGTTCAAGATTTGGGAGTACCTGATTCAGATGAGTTTGAGATACCAGTGGAGTTGAGTCTCCAGATTGATTCTTCTCACACATATGTTAGTGTGGTACCGTTCGTTGTGCCACCTTTATAGAGGGATCAGTTATGGGATGGATTGGCACCATCTTTTGTAGATGGAATTGGCAGTTGGAGTTGTCCATTCTCTTTGGGTTTTCATACTTCAAGAGTTTGTTTCTCATGCATTCTTGACTATGGCAGTTGTGCTTTTAGAGTTTGGTTGAGTTGCATTCTCCAGTTTGATTATGAGTCCCTCTTTGTTCTACTTCTGATGATGTTGTAGGTACTTGCATTGATTTATAGCTATGCAGAGCATAACTACATTTGGGAACTAGGTGGATCAAGTGGTTCATTATTTTGAGATTTCTTGGGGATAAACAATTTCTAGAGGGGCAGATTGTCATGTCCCCTTTTTCATGGACATTGACAGACTTGATGATTAGCCTATTATGCGACCTTCGTAGGCTAATAGGATGGATAGAGGGTCATGATGGAGATTGGCTTGGCTTCGATTTGCAAAATTCCTATAGTTGGCTTTCATTCAGGTTATTTCAGACACATTTGGCCTGAGCTCCTGTTATTTAGGGATACTTGACATGCAGTGGAGCGCCTTTATTTTGGTATGGTCATGTGTAGAATCACTCCCTGGTTCACTAGCTTTGAATGGTTTGAGGATCTGACATGTATTGAGGGAGATATTAATATTTGATTGATTTAATCAAATATTAATTATTTAGCCTATTTTTAATTAGAAACCCTAATTCTAATTTAAGAAACCCTAATTAGGGCAAGCATATCTTTTTGAGGGTATAAGGGTTTCTCATGGAGGCCATTATTGATCATGCCATTGATTATTAATTATTGATTTTGAAGAATTCTTATGTGAAGAATGAGCCAAGGGTTCCAGGATTCCATTGCGGTGGAGAACGTCAACTCTTCCTTGTGTGTGACTTAGAGGCTGTGAGATATCAGCTGATTTATTGCCAAATTAAGAGATAGCTTCATACAAAAGTTATCACAGAGGTACAGATTTGAGAGATAACTTCACACATAAGTTATCACAGTATTTCAGGTATTTCTTTATTTAGTTTTTGATTCAATAAATTATATAGATAGAGATCTTTTGTATTAGAGACATATATTTTCAGATCAGGGGTTGAAAACAGGTAGGTTGTGCTTAATTAGTGGCCGTACGAAGTCCGTACAGGTCCGTACAAATCCACGCAGACACCAACATCGACAGACAGAGATCCCCAGTGACTGACATCGACTGACAGAAGACCGACGTTGGTAGAGAAGGACCTACAGTGACCGATGTCGGCAGCATATCGACCAATGCCAACGACTGTGTGTTCGACACAGCAGGCCGAGACAAAATTTCCAGATTCAGGCTCAATTTCTAGATTTGCAAAAGCCTAGGGTTTTAAGATAGAATATTTCACATTATTTTATTTATATGATAGAGACTCAATTGTGTAATCGTCTAGAAGAACAAGTGATAAGATCTTTGATTTGCTATTAAGAGATTATATTTTGATTTATTTATTCATATTTGAAATTATTTTGGCAAAAAGTGTATCTTTGTTTAGAACTATTTGTATTTCTATATTACTTGTTGAAGGGGACATTACAGTGGTATCAGAGCTTTTTATTTCTTTATATTAGAGCTTTATGTTGAAAAAAAGAGCCCTTAAGTAAGGGACATCACATATCTCCATAAATAAGTATTCAATGACAAGTATGAATCACATGAAGGTTTATTTTCTTAGAGTATCAGTGATACAAGGATCACTACCTTTGACCCTAGTTGATGTAATGAATAATTTTCTTCACCTCAAGATTCTTGAGGTGTTATACATACTAGAATAGGTGTGTATTTTTATTTATGTTGTGTGTGTTTTCCCTAAGTATTCATGAGAACATAAATGTGAGTTTTGTTTATTATCTTGTGTGATTGTTTACTTGTTGTGTGTGGTGTGTTTGGTGTCTTTTCAAAGGCTTTTTATTCTCAATAATAGTGTATGGGTTACTCCATTACCCAAGGATAGGAGAAGGTAACTGGTCCTCAACATAACATGCATGCTACCCCTAGGAAATTACCAAAATGTTGACCAAATTTGATCCTATGTCAAATTAAGTCATACCCTTATATATTCAAACTTTTTATAGGGTCTTGATAAGTCATAAAATGGCCACATGGTCATTTTTAGAGTCACCTTATATGTTTCATCTTTGTCATATGTGTCATTATCTTAATATACCTTTATGTGACTTTTTTTGGCCATTATAGGTTAATTTTATGGTTTTGATAAGAATCCAAGTGTGTCAAGATAATATCCAACATACAAGGTTTTTTTTTAGTGTTAGGGAACTTTTATTTAACTGACATGATGTAGGTTTAATTTCCATACAATAAGATCACTATAAAATAGGCAAATTAAAGTAGTTATTCAAATAAAGGAAACCACTTGTCATGTGGGAAGGCTTTAGGAGGATTTTTATAGGCCCCCACAATTATTTTCTGGCTTGAAAATCTTCAATAATTTTAAACTTGGAAATAAATGGTCCATCTCCCTAATCTATTTCTTTGACAAGGTTAAACAAGTCAACCGATTTACTCTTGGTACATATAAGAGGAGAAGAGTTGAGATGAATGTATCTAGTGGAAGTTATTAGTATCTAATGCATTCCTTTCCATGGTAATAGTTTTTGGTTTGGTGTTATATTCTTCATGAACCATCACTAATAATGTTGGTGACTCTAAACTACCTACACATCCTTAATGACTTTAGGTTTCTCATCTATTTGTTTTGGTATGTGTCAACTAAGTAATGAACATGGTATTACAAATAATGCACACTCATTTCATGTTGTTTATAATTGGTTTTACATGTGTGAAAGTGAGGATATTGGTAGCAACATCTCACTATGCTAGAAATTAATACCATTGAGGTCTATAAATAGTTATTTCTAGTTGTAGTGTTCTATTCTCTATCAGTGGCTTAATATCATAGATAATGTACCTAGTCCAACCTTTAAAATCATGAAAGATAGTTTCTCCATGTTTTATTTGAATTTAATGACTTTTAGGTTGATTTATACAAGTTTTCCAAGGTAATGATGTAAAAAATTTATCAAAATTATAGTAGGTTTATATGAATAATGGTCAGGCTATTCAAACCCAAAAAATAGGTTGTGTGCATTTCCAAGACTTGAATGGATTTTCTCAAGTCATTTAAGGATCTTAGTGTTGATCTTATAGTCAAATAAAAAATAGTAGTCAATAAAATTTGAGAAAAGTGCAAATGAGCTAACTCACCTTAACATCTTCAAATGGATTTTTTCCTCATACAATGAATCATATTTTAGTAGGTGTTTATGTGGTTTGTATAGGTCTAATGACTCCATTCTTGAAGTTTAGATGGAGAGATAGAACTTTAGAATAAGAAGAACATTTTTGGTTAGAAGGAAATTGATGGTTGAGAATGTTTCAAATACAGTCAAGTTTCCACTAAGATGCTCAATGAAAACATAGTGATTTTAAGCAAAATGAAACTTAAAATTGTAGACTTTTAGTATGTTGATAAAAAAGTGACAAGAACATGTCCTCAAGATAAGAGTTGAATCTTTAAAGTATGGAATAGTACTAATAAATTCAAGTGGAATTAAAAATCATGAAGTACCATATTAAAAATTATATCCTCATCTATAGTATCATCTTAATTCCTCTATTATGCACACCTACAATTTCACTTGGATTGCAAACTAGTTAGGCTAGTGAAAGGGCAAGATTAGCTAATAAAATAGAGTTATGATATGGAATTATCACTCTTATATGGATGACCTCACATTTCCATGTTGTCCTTAGACAAACATTAACATCTATAGGAACCTTGTGAAATTTGAGTGGCTACTTATAGGTTGAAGATAGTCTAAACTCTCTCTCTCTCTCTCTCTCTCTCTCTCTCTCTCTCTCTCTCTCTCTCTCTCTCTCTCACTCACACACACACACACACACACACACACACGTCCATACCATTTAATGAAAATATGCATTCTTGAGCTTATGAAGGTAATGATGGATGATAAAAAATGTATAGATTATCATTTCAACTTGAAACTTCATCCAAATCTTAGGGAGCTCAAGGGACACTTCTAAACCATTTACAACTAAAAAATGATCTTTTAAGACCATACAAGTGCTTGAAAAGTGTCATTTTGCCAAGATTAGGAATTGAATGCAAGTTTTTTACACTAGATATTCTTGAACCATTTATGACTTTTATTTGACACTAGGAACATTTGTAATCTTCTTGAAATGTTCTCTCCTTTCACATCCAACTCTGCTTTATGGGCCAAAAGGTGGCCAAAAAGTGATTTTTTTGTAATTCAAATAAAGAATAGATCATGATATTATGTTATTAAATGACATTCAAATAACTTGTATTAATGACCCTAGAATATATTAGACCTTTGAGCAAGTTTGACTATACAATGCCTTGTGATTGATCATAAGACTAGACAAGTGAATCTAAAACTAGAATTTGGACAATGATAAATAATGACACATATGACCATATGGGACTATCTAAGACCAATTGGGACCATGAAAAGACTAGGATAAACATTAGACACCTATATGAAGTTTAAAACTATATGGGATGATCAATTTTAACATGAGGTCAAAATTTGGTCAACATTCTTGGTGATTCACAAGGGTAACATGCTTGTAATGCTAATGGACTAGTAGACTTCTCCTTCAACTAGGATATGGAATCATTCTTCCACCAATCTGAAACTGATATGTCTTTAAAATACTTCAAACTCATAGAAATCAAATAATTAGAAGGAAACACACACTATGATTCAAATAATTTAGGGAAAACACATAATAAAAACACAAAGCAAGACACCTAACCTACTATATACAAAACTCAAAATATCTTTGTGGTGATGAAACATTTCCTTTTGCTTCAACCAGGATGAAATAGGATGTTTCTTGAGTCATAACTGCTTGATGAGAGTGAATCACCATATGATAGATGCTTGTTAAAAAACATTTACATGTGAAGATGATAAAAAGACTTACCAATAATAAGACCTATACTAGTTCCAAGTACACCATTTGAAACTCCATGGAATGGTTATCCTAGTTCTCCATTAGGATTGATTAAAAGTGCAACCTTCTTAATTTCATTGATTTTTTTTATGGGTTCTAAAATTGCATCTTTGGAGTCATGGGAGTTGTCTTAATTTCACCTTCACTTGAAACATGATGTGTTTGATTTATAGGACCATAAAAATAGTATTGTTGTTGAACAAACATGTTTTCAAGTTATTTAACATCAAACCATTACCTGGGCTGCTCTTTAACCCCACCAACTTCTACCTTGGCTTCATTGCACTCCTTCATGACTATATCTTAATTGATAGTGTCTTGAAACTCTTTTTAATGTTGAATAAGTCCACCAATGACATTATAATCAAGATCATTCTTATTTTAAGGAAGGTCTGACTTACTTAATTACTCAAACTCTTATATTATGGCATAAAACTATTGCCATAAATAATCCTCTTCTTCATGACTATCAAATCCATGAACTTCTTTTTTAGTAGGAAAAATTAAATTGTCTTCTTCACTATCATAATCTATCATACTTAGATACTTATCATCATCATATATATGAATAATATGTTTACCCTTAGCAACTTGTTAAAAGGGATCATCAAGGATTACCTCATAATATTTATCCCCTTCATTATAAATGATGTTTATACCAATGTTTGTCCCTTAAATGAAAATATAGGGATCATATTAATATGTGTTATCATGACACTCATATATAAATATATCAAATATGATTTCAATTTTGGAAGATTCTTCATCATTTATGACATGTTCTTTTTCATGGATAGTATAATTTAAATTAGAGGTAGCTTCCAATATGGCTCAATGTGAAACATGGCCAATGACTATGTTATAATTTTCACCTTTACTCTATACCTTGTTCTAAATTCCAAGAAATACCAATCAACTAACATATATCCTCCTATCTTGGTGGTAAAGTCTATTGATAGATAAATAGAAAAATGTGCACACATATCTACCACCACTATGTCTTGTAAAATTAGAAATCTTGGATAGTCTTGGAAGAATAACTTAAAACATTTGATGAGACATAATGACTTATCTAGTGTCCTATCAAGATACAACACTCCTTTTCTATATGGCTCATATTTCAATCCCAACTTGTCTATAATTAGTTTGAGCATAACTGAAGTGCTTTCCCCACCATCCACACTATAATTATGAACAATTTTATCTCTCATAATGAGGGTAAAATATAAATGTGGGGGATTTTCATATTTTGTGGAGGGTTAAACAATATTGTTTGGTGAACTTGTGAGGAACACACCACCATGTCTTGATGGTTGAGGACTGATATGAATTTAGTATAATTTCTCTTAAAGTAGTTCTTTTTGGCTGTGCATGTGGAGCACTTCCCAAAGAGATATACTACTTTTTGTACTCTTCAAAGAATTAATGGTATTCAGAAAAGGAAAACTCACTTTTTCTTACATCCATGTAGGCAATTAAGTGACTTTATCTTTAGGCAATTAAGTACTTTGAGTCACCCTTCCCAAGTTCTAATTTTCAAGATGTACAAAACTTGTAGAGGCTACTGCATTTACATTCACACCTTATTGCCTTGAAGAACTATTATTTGAAGTTATATTCACATATTGATCATATCACAAGGTTCTTATCTTTAAGCTTGTTTTGTATTCAATTGATGTGATTTGATTTAGGATAAATCTATCCTCCACTTGGAATTTTACAAGGCTCTCTCCTTAGCTACCACACTCTTCATTTAATTCGAATTGCATGAAACTCTCATCTTCTACTATCAATTAAGGAGTAGGCCCTCCTTGAGATATAAAATATTATCCTTGAACCTTATAATCATTCATATATTATCATTGAGTCTACCATTATTATCCTTAGAATATATTATTATGGACTAGAACCATGGCTCTTATGTTAGCAGTAGAGTTTGGATTATAGGCACTAGGTGGCCTATTGAAGTTATGACAAGCTTGTCCCATCCCTTGATAATTATGTTGATGTGGGAAATTATTTACTTTTGTAGGTTAGTATTAGGGTTTTTGGTGATATAAAAATGATTTATTTTACTTTTTAACTTGAGCCTCTAAGGCCTTAAATCTTACTTCCCAATCAATGGTATAATCATATTTCTTTAAAGCAAATTTAAACTTATTATTTGGATTTGAAATTGGAGCAAGACATGGAGGAATAATATACATGTTAGGCAAGATGGGAATAGGAAATATTGTAGGAATTTTACTATCTTGGATCAAACCATTCTCATCTCTAATGGCTATGTCAAAGGCTTTAGGCAAAGTTTATCCACTCATGGACTATAACATGATAACTATATCAGTCCCAATAGGTCTAAGGTATGTTGGGAAAACAAAAATTTCATGGGGTTTCATGGGAGTCTATTTCATGTTATTTAAAACCTCTCATTAAATTTATGAATGGTTTTTTTAGGTCCTCTTTGGATAACATTCAAATGATGTATCATCACTTTTATCTTCAAACCTGTGAGTCAAAAACTCTCCAAACTCATCCCAAGTGGTGATACATCCTCCCAAAAAAAAATTATACCAATAAAGAGATTTCACCATAAGATACATGGTAAGAAATTTTATTGCAATGTTAACTTCAATGCTATTAAAAAATTGTAGAAGTTGGATATGTCTCCAATATGATCACTTGGGGTGATAAGACATTCTATATTAAAATTAAGAACACTCTTAGTGGCATTGGGAGTGATATCATCATAGGCATTAAGATTTATAATATTTTTAATGTTTAAGGATGGTAAATCATGTTTCCTAGCCATGTTACTCTCAAATTATTATTCATGTCTTATTATTCTTGACCTTAAAAATATTCTTGCTCTTTAAATGTTAAGATAGGCTCAGGATATTAAATTTCAAGAGGATGTTTTTGATGAGGGAGTGGATTTGTGAGATGGTTACTTATAATAATAGATAACCTAGTATGGACCATGAAGCATAAAAAAATTAAATAATAAAACTTAGTTTACAACTAGATATTACCTTCAATGGAGTCACCAAATGCTGAGTAGAACACACTTATACAATTTTGATGTTGTTAATACTAGCATTCACCTTGACAAGAAGTGATTGAGAAAGTAGTCCCATCAAGAATGACAAACTATTTTCACTCAATGTTTTACCCTTGGAGAGTTATTTAAAGCCTTATAAAAATTTATTTAAACATTGGATTACCTATAGTCCTATGGGTTGCCTATAACAAAGCTAAAACTCTAGATTAAAAGGATATCTCCCTAGATTTGTATTTGATAGATTATCACCTATACTAATAGCTTGTTTGGGATTGAAAATGGATATAAGGAGCATGAAATTAACCTATTATAATGATGTGATTCACCAAGTTTATTTCCACTATAATACCACTAACTTGCACTATGAAAGATGACTCATAAAACTAGCTTTAACATCTAAGGTTTCTCTAACATAAGTATTTTGAACATGAAGGTGATATGTAATGCACTTCTCAAGGTGAATGAAAAATATATGTGATTTTAGAAACAAATTATATTATTTAAACTTAAAATAGATAAGGACACTAAATACACTTCATGTGACCTATTAAGGAGTATACTACTTACACACAACATGAAAGAGTAAAGTGAACACAAGGATAGATGATTATCACTTATCATTCCACTATGAAATAATTCACACACTAATATAATAAATTATTAAATAAAAACTATATTAAAATATTTATTTAAAGGAAAACATTAATATTCAAACCAATAGGGCTTAACCATACCAAATGTGGATTTTAAAAACTTTGCCAAAAGTGGCTACTCTTATAGAGAATGATGAAGAGAGAGATAGGGTTGTAGTAAAGAATAATTAAAAATTTTACATGAGTAACACTAATAATATGAGTTATGATATAGTCTATTAAACCTACAATTCTATTCATCTCACTCTTAAATTAGCTTCAACCTTCCAAGTGGCATGGGGGTTACAAATTGGATTGACACCTTGATAACTTCTTGAAAACTACCCTTCCTTGCATGAAAAGAGTGAAAAAATGAATTTAAAACTATTAATTCATAATAAATTGATATTATACCAATAATTAAACATCTTAAATTACTTAAGAAACTCTTCTAGCTAGTCAATTCATCATTCATGTGTATAGGTGTCTTGTAACTCTTTATTTCTCATACCTAGTTTAGTCCAAGTGGATCAAAACTAAAGTTCATCTTCTTAAAATAATAAAAACTCCATTAATGGTATAAAAATATGTTATCAGGTCTGAGAAACACCATTTTGGTTCTTGGAATAACTCCCAAGAATTTTTTTTGCTCCTTAAGCCTTCACTAGGCCTAGTTCCTTATAGCCCTAAACATTTTAAACCTCATTATGTATGGAGTTATATAGATTATATCAATAAAATAATGGAATATTATATGACCCATTATTTCATTATATCTCTATTTAAAATTTTATCTTCAGAATCTGAGTGTAAACCCATTTTTATTGCCTTTCTCTCTCTTAAATTAGGCCTCCTTATTTAGGACCATATTTTATTGCTCCAAACCTATACCACACATGTGAAAAAACCCAAAAAAGTGTGATTAAATTTACATATGACAACACAAAATTCCATGAAAAGTTTTGGGTCCTAAAACCTTGTTGAAGTATGCAAACCAAGAAATGGCCTTATCATGTAGTCTCATTTCGAGGCTATTTGAGACTACCTTGAAAAATGGGTCTAGTTTAATCAAATACATAATATATATTGAATTTTTTTGGAATTTAATGGATATTAAAACTCCAGAATTACCTCATCCCATGATTGGGAATCTTTCCCCTTCTCAGAACAACTACAAAACACCAAAACCATATAAAAATAGGGTATTTATAGCAATATGTATAACTAACATTAGCATCAAAGTAAATGTGAGTAACATAATTGGAGTCCTAAAAAATATAAAATATTTTTTAGGATAAAAATATGGAATTATATGTGCATTTGAGTTCCTTTTTCCATGATTGTTCAGTATCATGGTTTAAGGGAGGTTTAAGACCTGTTTGGGGTCTTAACGATTGTTTATAAATAAAAAATTATTAAATGACCTCTTTACACTTAAAAAAACTTCTTATATGACCCCATAAATTATAAAAAATGTATCATACTCCTATTTAAAGTGTGATTAATGGTATCAACATCTAAAGTTACTGTTAGGGCGGCTTGTTTAGTGTTTCTTGAGCATGAGATAGGTCAAGTCTGAGGCTTGGGTCTAAAAACTTCATATAACTATTGTGAGAGGTTTATAAACATACAAAATATCCATATACATGATTATACATGAATTAAAATTCATTTTTGACCCTATACATGTTCATGGTATACTAGTCAGGGTGTTAGGGTTTAAGAGCTATCTCATTCTTGCTAGCCTCAAGGGCACTTAGACTAAACACTGAGTGTTGTTACCACCTAGAGTTATATGGAGAATTTTTATATGAATTTACACTACCTATATTAATATTAATTAAGTTTTTTATATATTTTTTCCTTTGGATTTCAAAGAGAAGCCTTA
Source organism: Torreya grandis (assembly GCA_037957365.1). NCBI lineage: Eukaryota > Viridiplantae > Streptophyta > Pinopsida > Cupressales > Taxaceae > Torreya > Torreya grandis. Next base: position 1,815,642 of record JARHVA010002289.1, on the reverse strand, counting down.
GTCTCAAGGTTTCCCTTTGCCTAATGAGTGGGTAGGTTCTAAGAAAAAATAATGAGTAATTTTACTATTTGTCTAACTTCAAAGAGACCATGGATGTTTCATTAGACTAAAAAAAACCATTTTTACCAATTTTAAAAGTGTGGTAACACCTATATGGTCCTCAAAACAATAATTTCTCAAGAATAAAAGTAGCATACTAGTGATTATGTGTATCCTTTCTTCATTAGGAATAGATTAGGTTTTTGACTTTTTCACCTTGTTATCAAGCCTAAATATTCATATTGAGGTGTTTAAAACACTATATATCAATGAAAATTAACCCATTTAAAATCTCTTCATAGTCCTTCTTCTTCAATCCAATTAAGAATCATCACCTAAGGCAGACATCTAGCTTACTTCTTTTGACTGACTATGTGTGTGTTAAGAATTTAGTTTGATAAAGCTTCATTTGTTTCCTTTGGTATTAATACACTTTATTACATTTTGTATAATTTAGGTATACCTTATATTCTATTATTCATTTTGATCTTCACTTAGGTTTAGGACCTAGCTTGTGCTTGTATAGCCTGTAGGTGCTTTGAGATGCTTTCTTGATTGCATACCTTATGTCTTAGGTCTTCACTTTCTCACCACTGACCTTATCCATAGATCATAGACTTATTTAAGGTTAAAAGTGGGATCAATATCATTTCAATGACTACTATACTCTTTCCTTCAAACTTGAAATTGAGTATGCTCTATTAGGTAGGCATGTAAGTCCCCTTTTTAGGGTCAAGACTATGTTAGGTATTTAGATATTAAACCTCACACCGATATACCTCCCAATGGTTCCTTAAATAATATTGAATAATATAATGGGTTAAAATAACATTAATATATTATTTTCCTCTTAGTTTTATAAAATGGCTAGTCTCTCAAATAGGCCTATAGATGCTTGTAGGGTTTTGATTGTGCATGGGAGTTTGAGACCCTAGCCTCTTATACCAATGACTTCCTTTGGTCTATGAACTATTTTAAATCTCAATTTGAGTTTAAATCATATTAAATACATTCTCTTTATCTCCTTATTAAGTCCTAAGACCAGATTTCTTCTCATTATAGTCTATGTATGACCCTTTAGGTATATTAACTATGCATTGCATGCTTAGACCTAGTCTTTCCACTTGTACAAATACCTGAATAGGTCCAAACCTAAAAATTTATCCATCATCACTATCCATGTAGAGATCATATATATGTTATTAAATTTCAAATCACTTTCTACTTTCTCACAATATAAGGTACTATGCAGTCTTGTAGGTGATGCTAAGAAGCTTGTCAACTTAGTTTCATCATGACTCCCTTAACTATTCAAATAACTAGTATATCTTATGTCTAAGAACTTCTTGTATTCATTTATATGAGGTTGAATATACTATGTATAATAGTCCTTTAGTGTCTATTTGGTCATTGATTTTGGTTTAAAATGTGAACCTACAGGCTTAAGGCCTATAGGTCACTATGGACTATTTAGAGCTACACCAAGAAGCCACTTCTTTGGGTTTTTGAACTTCTTAACCCTGTTAACCACTACACATTATCCTTTTCACTCTCTTAATGTATCACAAATCCCAATAAAATCATTTTCATCTTCAATCCACTTCAACACACCTTCAAGACACTGTATAGACTATAGGTATAGTCAAGTAATGCAAGAAGTCTATTTGAGAGCCTTAGATCATTTTCAATCAATTTGAATCACTTGGTGGTATAAATGAGGTATTAAAAATTATATAATGCATGGAGAAGTGTATAAATTCCCTTTCCATTAATTTGAGCATCCTCAAGCTACTCTTACAGTCCACACAACATGTATATGAACAAAACAACAAGCTCTCATTGGAAAAGTGTGCATTTGGACTCCTATCTTAAACATTTATTCACTAAAAAGAGTATAATATCATATTATAGACTCAAAATATGATAAATTATTGGTAATTGAGCCAATATTGACAATAAAACCTCCATCATATTATTAAAACACAAACTATGTCTCCCAAATAGAAAACACTTGAAGATATGAATAAGCAACACATTTAAAACAAGTAGAACATGAACTACATGAAAATTATTGGTCTTCCATAAATAATTAAGAATTATAGACCTATTATAATAATCACCATGAAGAGGAAACAATAAATTGTATAAGGATTGTCTGAAACAACTTGTACACCAAGGCATAATTCCTCCAAGTGAGAGCAACTCACAGAGATGAGTTGGATGATGAAACCACCATTAAATTGAGATAAAATACCTAGGAAAACCACATTAAAAATAATTCATTTCCATCAATTTTTTGAGTTGGAAAAATAGGTTCAAGAGTAGACCCCTCTTGGATGAATAGGTGATAGTGACCTGCTATCACTCTTAACAATAATTCATAAATAAGAGGAAAAAATATGCAAACCAATGAAATTAGTTTCAATATTAGTTTTACCCCTAATTATTTCCAAATTTTAAGCTCCTAACTCTCTCTATTTTGGATGTACCATTTAATGCAAATTTGTCTTCCTTAGCTTGTGAAGGTAACAATAGAGGAGAAAAGATGTATGGAGTGTTATTTTGAATTAAAACTTTTTATATAGATCTAAAATGATCTTAAGGATCCCAAAGGACACTTACAAACCATTTTCAACTAAAAATATATCTTGTAAGGCCATTCAAGTTCTTGAAAAGTGTCATTTTGCCAAGATTAGGCATTAAATTATAGGTTCTATCAGAAGCTAACTATTACTGAACCATATATAACTTTTATATGACACTAGGTGTGTTTTAAATCTTCCTTAAACATTATCTCCTTGAGGTGGCACGTCCAACTCTTCTTCATGGGCCAAAAGGTGGCCAAAAAGTGATTTTTTGCACATGAGAGTAAAATAAAGGTTAGATCATGATATTATGGTATTAAATGACATTAAAATAAAATTTATTAATTATCCTATACTATATTATACCTTTTTCCAAGTTTGACTATATACGACCTTGTGATTAATCATAGGACTGGACAAGTGAGCCTATGACCAGAACTTGGACAATGATAAACAAGGACACATATGACCATATGGGACTATCTAAAACCACTTGGGACCATGAAAATACCTTGAAAAACATTGGACACCTCTATTAATTCTTAAACTCTAGGGGTGACCAATTTTGACATGAGGTCAAAATTTGGTCAACAATACCATTATTTCTTATTTTTTTAAATATCTTTCAATAGCTTTACTTTAATATTTATAAAACTATTAGTTGTATAAATTCATAATATTATTTATCTAATTTATCTATTAATTATCCTACTATATATTATTTTATCACCATTGTGATTGAACTATTTATATATTCTTATCCCTATACCCACATATCTAAATTTAGGATTAAACATTTGGTGAAGATGACCTTTAGTCTCAAAACCCTAGTGTGACCTAGGTTTTGGTGATTTACTATTTTTTTGAATTCTAATTTCTAGTTTCATAGTTCTCAAAATTTTTAAATCAGAATTTATTTTCCTAAAATCATATTTAATATGGATACATATATTAGTTACTTTATTATGTATTACATAATGCTAGTAATTACTTGATATGTTTTGTGTATGGTTACTTTAACTAAAAACATAAACAAAATAGGTTCAACATCTACCTCATTTTAATCAAATACATCATTACATACCTCTTGTTTTTATAGTGTTTACAATGAACTTATGTTTGTCACTAATAAGTGCTTAAGGGAGTGCAAGAAACAACATTTTATACAAACCATTACAATGATGTTATTATTATAACTTCACTTTTACATTTACTACATCATTATTCTCATTACAAAGATGTTATTTTGAATGCATTACATATGACCATATTACCAAGTAATGTAGAGCCACCATATGTGGCTTGGATTATCAACTCCATCAAGTGGACTACAAAATATGTATGTTTTGAACATGACTATTTACCACCTCAACATATTATAAATTTTTGTTTACCATTATACATACATGTATGTTTTTGAAATAAAATGGTTAAAAGAGTACACGTGGATAATGGTTTTGGACTCAATATTTACAACATATCTATCTTTTCCTTACTTATCATTGGGGATAAAGACTTAGAGTCATAAAATGAACATCAAGGGATTTAAAAGTATTTAATGATAATTACTAGGCCAAAATAACACTACACATTACTATGGAATCCTATACATTAGTTAATTTATGCCAAGTGATGTCAAATGATTTGAACTATAACATATTTTTAAGATGACCCTGGATACATGAAATGTATGTGGTCTCATCTAATTTTCATGCATGCTTAAATATCATCCATTACATATTAATCTATACATGTTCAATGGGCACTATTACCTTCAAACATTGTGTGATGGTCCAACAAATGAATATTCCTAAACCATAATATTATGCATCTAATTTTGGCTATAGATATTTTATTAGACATGGATATAAAGGTATAGATGATGTTTTATGATTATATATCACCTAATTATTGTACACATGGCAAAATCAAACCTTTGTTCTCCCTCTCAATTCTTTACCTTTCTCACTTCTATAAGTCTTGTATCTACTCTATCTTTGTTCCCCTTGGACTATATTTCCTAGTTTGACTAGTCTTATGTACTTATTTTCCATCTCTATAATTTTTTAACCTATACCTATTTTATTTCTCCTTAAACACTAACATCAAAGATAGACAATAATGTCAACATTACTATCATGTCTCAATGTAAGTGTCCAATGCCCTAAAGTCATCCAATTTATAAATGAAACATATCCTAATGGTTAGACAAAGTGATTTAATTTGATTTATTACTCTAAAAAGATTGATATAAATATAAGATCAGCTCTCATTCATTCCTCACCTAGGAAAACCTATGAAACACCTAGGAAAAAACAAAAGAACATTTAAAGAGCATTTAATTGAATAAATATTTATTATTTATTCATATTTACATACCAATCATAAGGACTGCACATCTACAAGTTTGAAGTAATAAAGGATTAGCCCAAGATCCATTTATTTTACTTTGTACAAGATAGGTCACTATTGTATGATTCACATACAATCTAACACTTAGGGAATATATACATGAGTGTGAGGCCTTATTCAAAGTATTGGCTATGTAAGAAGAATAGACAAATAAAAAAAAATTTGGGCTAGCTTGATACCATATGACCAATAACCCATTTTTATTCAAGGGCACTATGAAGATGGAAAATTAGGGTTTTACTATTTCACAAGGAAAAACTATCCATGACCTAGACTTGAATGCACTGAAGTGAAGGAGAAGCAAAACCTAGAATCATCTAGGTGGTCAAATATTATTTCACTAGGTATTTTATACAAGAAACTAGTGTTGAATATAGACTCTAGTGTTGACATAATCATCATAGGTTGATGTTACTATCCATAGTGATAGAAGCATAAAATCTATAATCTGACAATTGTTCTAGAATCTCCTTCTAGCCTACTTTTTGCCTGTTCCATATCAAGAATTACATTAACATCATAATAATATAAGTATTTCATTTTCTATCATTTATATATATAACATAATTATACTTTCTATATTTAAACTATCTCAGCATTATGAATTTAGTGTAATCTTATATTTGAGTTTAAAATATAATCAGCTTGTTATATATCTGATTATCACCCTTGTGCCATTTCATTTCTATGTACCCCTTTAATATTCTAGATAAACCTAATATAAATAATTTTAGGGTTAAACATTTGGTGAACCTAATCTTTGAACTTCAAAAACCTAAACATTCCATTTGGGATGCTTATTACATGCTCTATCCTAATCTTTATTTACTTCATAACCTTTATCATGCATGATATTGATTGATTTGATAATTATGATTATGAAACTATCTAATTCTCCCTCAAGGAAGGAATTAAAATTTATTATTATTTGTTTCTTCCAAGTGATAAAACATGTAATATAAAATACTTGAATGGCGATATTTTTTTTGCCTCTAATCAAATCCATACTCCCACCAGTTCAAGAGACAATTTCATTGATCTTAATGAAGATGGAAATCCTTTAGCCACACTTCCTATACCACCATTATTTGACTTTGGCATCTAATACTTACAAAAGTATGGATACCAAGGCCAAATATTAAGAAAAATTGAGCAAGGTATAACCCACCCTATATCTCTTAAACATAATAATACAAATAGACAAGGGTTGGGGTTTAAAAACACATCCTTGATTCACCAACCTTTCAAGCCAACTAAACATATACATTTTACCAAAAACATAGGTATATATGAACAAGAGATTCATTTATTTGATTTTTTAAAAATATGGCATCTACATAAAGAGATTATGGCTGATGTATAAACAAATAATAAGGGATACATATCTTTAAGAAAATTGATTAAACCCCCCAACATTCCTACATTTCCAAATAATATCCCTCTATTCAAGGGTGATGGTTTTTTCCTACCTTCATTTAAAACAAATTGTATATAAAAAAAGGTATCCTTGCCAAAATTTTCCAAATCTAAAATTATTATATCCTAAAAAAGGAAAAAGAAATAAATTATTCAAATGGTAACAACTATTAAAATGATATACAAAATATAACAAGTTCAAATATACCATACCATTTCTAAAATGTCCTAAATTTTTTGATCATAAACTTGCACTCGTTATACATAAGGATGATGATTCATATATGCCTAGACTCAAAAGAGGGGGATGGGTTGTAACCAATGCTAAAACCTATGAAAAATACCTATATCCCTATATAATATATAATGTATATGATGAACACTATTGGGGACCTTAAAAATCAATTTTCCATACTCAAAATTTAAATGGATTTTAATAATGATAATACACATGTTACCCCATTCAATAATCAACCTCTTATGTAATGTAGACTTGAATATATTTATCCCAAGATTTTGAATTACCAAATTTACCTCTATTTTTGAGACACACAAGGACCCATTATACCACATGATTATCTATGTACATTCTTTTTATTAATGGTCACAAGATGACAAACTATTGCTAAATGTTTTAGATATGAGTATTTTTTATGAGGTGCAAAAGAGGTTCTATAGATTACTAAAGGGTTCCTTACATATTATATTACAATTGGAAGATGAATTTTTCATGGATTTAAATATCCCTAAGGTGTCAAAACCTAAATTAGAGTAGTTTCATAGTTTTAAACAATGTAATAACAAGTCCGTTCAAGATTATACTATTCGATTCAAAAGTACATCATATGAACTAACATTTAAACCTTTAGATTTGGAAGTGTAGTTTATCTTTATTATAGGCCTTATTTCCCTATTAAAATAAATGGCATTGATTAAAGAGTATGAATATTTTACCTATTTATATAATGATGTGCATATATATGCTTCCTTGATAATTAATCATTCAACAGAACTAAACATATCTCCCAAAAGCTTTATCCCTCACACAATGGATGGAGATAGCTTACCTAAATAACATTATGAAAGAAAATGTGGTATCCTTAATCTCTATATGAATAGTTCATAAATTTTATTCAACATGGGTCTAATCCAAGGACCATATATTATGCAAGAATCTTAACTTGAATAACATAAAATACATCCATACCAAAAATATTTAACAATTACCTTATACATGGGTGGTGCTTATTTTTGGCATAACCATATTGATCTTACAACATCAAAAACTCTTTATAATGTAAGATGATTACAACATTTAGGCTTAAATCTAACAAGTTTACAACATAAAGGAGGTTTGAATGACTCCTTAAGAAATATAAAATTATGGATTACTTGTGGCCCTAAAGTGATTCAAACATGGGTTTGTGTTATGTCTACCACATCTCCATATGCATTTACACTAGGAAATTTTTGGATATACCAAATGGAAGCAAAAATTGATCTAAATCATCAAGGTATTTCCTTTATTTATGAAGGAAAATTAATACATATTTCAAGTGATAACATTACTTCTTCTACTACAGATGAAAAATATGAGGAGGAACATGTTATGTACCTTTTCAACCTATCCAATCATGATGCAAATAATGAAAAAGATCTAACTTAAGGTTAAAAGGTTTATAATGGGGGAGATATTTATGACCATCCATCAGATGCCATCATAGAATGATATTTCCTCTTCAAAAATTATAAAAATACCAAAAAAATTACATTTAAAACTTTGAAAACACTTTAAAAAATCACATGTTCTATTAGCTTCTTAGCATCCATGTGTTAGCTCCATGTTGATGGAAAACATACTCAGTTAATCCTATAAACACATATGTGTCACACTTTTACTTTATTGTGATGCATACATACATAGACACATTATATATGTCTATTTTGAATGTTGGGCCTTCATGATACTCATTTCATATGGACATTGGGGGCATCCACTTATTTGATCTTAGCACATACAAGTTATATGATTCGATGATCACTCTACATTATCATGTTTAAGCTTCCATATGTACTTACACAGGTACTTGATATGATATACACTTGACATACTTTTCCTAATGCATTGGATCTATAGGCTACTATGACATGTCTATGCTAGTTGTTTATGTTTTACTATATGCACTTCCTTAAGTGTCTTACCTTGCTATTATATTCCTTGTTTGAGAATTTCAATATGATTCTTTGTTTATGACCCATAGACCTATGTATGATTTCAATGAAATTATTTTATGTCATTATTTATTATATAAACATTTGAATATGTCATTCTCACTTTTATGGACATTCGACTAAGTCATGTCCCTTTGAGTGTGTGATATTTGACTATATCCCTTGTTTATGATCTCCTGGGACCATTACCTTTTGAATTGATTTTGAGTGATCTTGTGTGTGTGCTTGTTTAATTTTTGAATTTGTAATATTAATATATAAATGTTTTAGTGATATTTATCATGCATCTAAAGTCTACATATGATCACATTGGTTTTATACACTTTAATGATACATTTACCTAGACATGTTCCCTTATATATGCTACATGGTTACATTCATAGATTATATAGTTATCTTATCCTTTTGAAGTGAGGTAAATACCATCTCCTATCTTTACCTCTCCTTAAAGGGGTGGAATATTAGTGGCGGAATGTCATAGAGACATGTTTAACACACTTGGCATAGTTTTCAAATTAAGTGGGGGCATGATTTAGAAGTATGTTCTCCACACTCATTTAGTATGTGGTACTTATATCAATTTTTAGATTCAATGGGGGAATGTCATATGAGAATGTATTCCACACATTCATATTTTATAAATTAAATAGGGAGATGATTTATAAGCATGTTATCCACATTCATTCAGTATATGGTACTTATATTAGTTCCCAAATTTAGTGGGGTGTGCTTTGGAAGCATGTTCTCCACACCTATTTAGTATTCAGTATCCCCAAATTATATTAAGGATATGTTTTGGAAACATGTCCTCCATATTGGTACTTATATTAATTTTAATATTTATACATATATAGTGGGGGCATGCTTCAAAACAATGTTTTCCACATTTACATAGTTATCTAAATTAGCCAAAGCACATAGTTATATGATTCAAATTCATAGTTGTGGTAAAATTACATACATTGGTAATATTGTATACATAATTTTAGAATGAAACACATCTAAGGTGCATATTATATGTAACATGTTCCTAATATTTTAAAATCCAAATTAGATTCAAATTTCAAAACATTTTCATGGACTGTTACCATGTCATAGACTCTTTTCATACTAATATCCCATGGACTTTTATGGATTTTAATGAGCCAATCTAACATAGTATTTGGTTCACTTTTGATATGTTTGAGGTGATAAAATCACTCAATATTTACATTTTTTTAAGTTTGACTTGATCATCTAGCCTCTCCAGGTTACAAGAGTCATTGGGTTGTATGATTGAACTAATCTCAACTATCAGGTGGTAACTCATGTTTGTTCTGAATTAGGGGGCACGTGCCTTTCAATATCTCTCTTTATCTCCTTGGATATATTCACTTTAAATATTTATCTATATTTTTTCTAATCTCAATTTTAAATGCTTATAATGATACATCTTTTCAAAATAACATTCCAATAGGCAAGACAATTACATCAACACATATGTGTACTCTTAAACCTTTCTATTTAAATTTTAATCTATATCAGGTAATTTCAACCTAGATTATATGCATTGATTTTATATTGTAACATGATCTTGGTTGTAGTTTAGTCACCAGTAAGAACTCAAGTTTGGCACATGTAATGACAAGGTGTGCATATGTACCTAGGTACACATTCCTTTTCTTTAAACTAGTATTTTCATTACTAGATTAAGGTGGGGGATGTAGATTATATTTTATGATTATATATCACCTTATTATTTTACACTTGGTAAACTTAGACCTTATTAGTTATTCTTAGTTATTTACCTTTCTTTCTTATGTAAGTCTCATATTTTCTTTATATTTGTGACCCTTGGCCTATATCTCTTAGTCCAACTAGTCTTATGTTGATGACCTAGGTCTTCTATCTTGTCCAAAATTCTTAAAATGTACTTATCTTCCATATTTACACTTTTTGAACATGTACCTACTTTCCTACTCCCTAGACACTAAGGGATGGATAGTAATGTTGACACTATTATCTTGTCCTTAGGTAAGTGTCTAGTTACCTAAAGTCATCCAATTTTTAAATGAAACGTATCCTAATGGTTGACCTAAGTTCTTTAATGCAAGTTATTACTCCAAAGGGATTGATATAAATACAAGATCCACCCTTATTCATTCCTCACATGAGAAAACCTATGAAACACCTAGAAAAATACCAAAGAACATTTAAATATCATTCAATTAGACAATGCTTTCCTATTTATTCCTATTTTCATACTAGTCATAGTGTTTCTCTTAATTTCTTAATTTTGGAAGAAGATACGAAACTAGTTAATAAGGGTATGGTATAAATACCTGGTTGGTGATGTACACATAATATAGATGATGATGGAGAGATACTCTTTGGCTAGGAAGGAATAACCTACAAACAAGTGTTATTAGCAAGATAGTTTAGTGGAATACCTAGCATGAGCTAGATCTAAGAAGCATACACTTGTTAGGAGGTTGTCAATCCACTATTGATAATAATCAAGTTGGAAATGATTAAATGAAGTACTTGCATAAAGTATATGAAATGTAATACTATAAGAAAGTAGACCTATTATTAAATAAAATTACTAAATATAGAAAAAGTAGGTCAATACTTGTTCTAAGTGGGTGAGGTCAGATTCAAAAAATCAAAAAATTGTCTGTGAACAGGCAAGAACACAAAAAGTTAGGTTTGGTTAGGGGTAAGGGGATGAAAATAACTTGCTATTATTTTATACCATAGTGACTATCAATAGTTAGGTAAACCATCGATGGTTGGGTTGACTATCATCAATTGGGTAACCATTTGTAGTTGGGGGTGATTTTCAATGGTTTGGTAACCATCGGTAGTTAACTATGGGTTTATGAAGATACTTAAAAAAGAGTTAGATAATAGGTAGATGGTCAGATGAAGATTCTATTAAGGATCTAGTAGAGAGGAAACAAGGTACAAATAGGTTTGATCAAGTTAGGGAGGTCATAAATCCAAATAAAATAAAAAATAACTAAAATATACCTGTAACTTGATAGATGATTGATAGTGAAGGGCTAAGGCAATTTTGCTAGAGTAATTATATTTTGGCCTCAAAAGTAAATTCAATAGAGATTTAGGTCTCTTTTTCTGATGTTGAGTTGCTATAAGAATATTGGATGCTAGAGAGCTTGAATACCTATATGCTTGATAACTCCTTTGATTGATCTATTTCACTTCCTACTCCCCTCCTTTTATAGGCAAAGAGAGATGGAGGATGGAAGGTTTCCTAGAGGGCGAGGCTATTGATCACAATGCTTAGAGTTTTGTTAGCATTGCATAAGAAGAACATATTTAATTGTGCCTTATTAGCTTGAACATAGCTAGTGATGTGTTAAGAAGGTGAGGACCCGAGGACCTGACCATTGATGGTCAGGCTAATTATTAATGGTTAAGCTGACCATCAATGGTTGAGTGTTCAAAAGTAAAGGGATCATACAAGGATTAAAAAGGTTGGGTTAAAGGTTAATTTAATAGGTTAATTAGTTTAACTAACTAGGTGATTAGCTAGACTCAATGTCCAATAAGGGTCCATATGGGTCTTAAGGTATTTCAACATCTAGAACTATCATGTGCAATTTTCTAGTATCTATATTTTACCCCCTTTTTATGTGGCTTTGAATTAACAAGCTACAAAACAAAAATGGATTACTAGTCAAAGGTCTAATTGCTCCAAGTATAGGAGGAGGTGTTTCCCCTCAAATTATGAGTTGATGAGGTGAAACCAAAATTGGGTTGAGCTTTGATAAGCAATAGATGGTGAGTCATGAGGTTGGTGATAGAAAGGTTGTTGGGCACAAGATGCAAACATGCACATAAAATGTGACAAATTATGATAGCCAAGATCACACATAAACTAAAGTTTCTAATGTTGGTAAAATTAAGGTTAGTTCTAGAAGTGTAAGTGATAGGGTACCAGTCTATAGCATTGGTCATAGCTAACTGGGTTACTCTATAAGTCACCTAGATAAGGTTGATATTTTCATAGGTATTAAAGGTAAGAAGTGCTCCCTTAAAAAACATGAATGGTCTGATTGTGCACTAGATGATGCAAATTCAAATGGTCAATATGGAAAAAAAATGGTTAGTGTGGTCAAAAATACCATGCAAAGTCATTGTAAAAAATGTGAATGTTTGGGGAAAAAATAGCCAACATTAATGTGGATGTGGTCAAATGGTTGGGTGGAGAAGGGTAATCTCCAAAAGTTTAAATTATGGTTTGAGGGAGATTAGGTGATCTCCAACAATTTTCACTTAGGTAGGGTACTCAAAAAATTTAAAATGTGATACCCTGACCATCGATGCTTAGGGTTTCTAATGTTGATTGTTGATGGTCACCCTGACCATTGACGGCTAGGGTGGAACCCTCAATGGATAGAGAAAAAAAACTTGAAATGAAATTTCATTTTCAATATATTTTATTTGAATTTTGAGCATTCCATATGGTCTGATGAGATGGTGATTTTGGCATTTTATTGAGAGAGTTGACTTAGTGTTTAGTTGAGGTGGAGATTGTTGATTGTTGAGAGGCATGTGTTGAGGTGATCTATTAAGACCATTGATGTAGGGTGGATGAGGGCATGGTCAAGTAGTAGGACATGGACTCCATCCTTAATAATGGTCAAGGAATGAGGTAAATGATGAAGTGAAATTGTTAGTTAGTTGATTTGGTCTATTATTTTGTTAAATTGGTTGTTTTGTGATGGATTTGGGAGGGTTTTGGAAAGTGTGACCTAGTTTAGGTTTTGGGAAGAATTGAGAAAATAATTGGGTGAAATTGAAATTTTAAGGAGGGTTTAGGTTGGGGATAGGTGATAGGGTAGTTTAGATATTGAATGTGGTTATTTTCTTGAGTTTTTGGGAAGATAGGCTAGGTCTTTTTCCATTGGTGGTCACACATAGTGGTTATACCCAACCATCAATGATCAAACATGACCATTAGTAGTCGACCATCAAAGGAAGAATTTCATATGACCATTGATGGTTGTAAGGATTCTTGATGATCGAATATTTAGGGAAGGTGAGTTTTAAATGTTTTGAAATATTGAAATGTTAAAAAGGGGTTAAGGGTAGTGAAAATAACTATCTAGGATAGGGCATGTTAAAATGATTAATGTTTTGAAAAGGTTGTTGTGTATAGCTAGATGTTAGTTTTGATGGATTTAGGTAGGTTGTAGGAAAATTTTGTGGGTTTAGAGTTAGGTATTGTTTGGTAGAAACATGATGTGTTTGGTTTGATATGTTTAGGTAGGTCTTGAAAAAAATGGATGTTGGTGGTTCTAGGTTGATTAAAAGGTTGGTGTTAAGTGGGTCTAGCTATAATGATTGAAAACAAAGTGTATGAGATAACTTAATCATTTTATAGGTATAGGACTAGATCTAGATGAGGGATCTAGTTCCTAAGATCTTTGTGGAGATCCATGATGGGATGACTGTAGATGAGTGGATGCACATGGATGAGGTTGGCCTTGGAGCCATGGTTCACTATCAACACTTACCTCAAGATGTACCTATGATCATGGCCCTCATCAAGAGATGGGACTTGGTGATGAACTTATTCTTATTATCAATAGGAGAGATGACCATCCTACTAGAGGATGTGTATAGGACTACATGGCTACCCATTTGTGGGGAGCTAATTTAGCATATTGAGATAGAGGAGAGGGATTACCATATGGAGCTATTATATGGTGAGGATTGGGTCCATGCTAGTTGGCATTTTACTAGCTTTAGTTATAGGCATTTATACCAAAGGGCTTCAAAAGACTGATGTTTGATGACTATGATGATGATGTCGATGTCTTATTTTTCATTACCAAATTTGACCAGTGGTCAAAATCCTTCTTTACTATTAGGAATGTTGGTAAAGATGCTACTAGGTAGGATAGTGTTTAGGTGAGCCCCTATTTTGTTAGTCTAGATTTATAGGGAGCTCTAGGGATTTTGAGCTCATAGGTGATATGGGATCAGTGTTGGGTTTGTACTCCATTATTGGGCATATGAGCATATTAGGGTATTGAGGCCACTAGGGCTATCATGGGGGGGGATACACCTAGATACACCTTATAGTGGGATTTATCTGGTAGAGGGGAGATTATGCATTGACTAGAGTAGGTGTAGGTGCAAGGGACATTGACTAGTTTTGAGATGTATTAGAGGGTTTAGTTATGGGTGATGTGATTTGGAGACCATAAATGGGTTGGCTTAGGTGGACCCACTATAACTATCATAGTTTATCTTTGTAGATTTGGAGGTGGGTTTATGGGAGGTGAGATGGTGAGACTAAGCTCATTCCTTTTGATAGAGTTAAAAGGTAGTATGGACATGTGTAGGGGATTTAAGCTCCTTATTAGAGGTACAGGAGAGAGGATGTGTATTTTTTACTTCTAGAGTTATAGCCATAAGATGTAGTACTAGATCATGAGGAACTATTAGCCAGATTAGTGATTGATGATATTGGTTTTATTGATGGATATGTAGGTTGGTATTAGGCCAGATATGTAGTGATCAATTTTAGATGATATGATGGGGTCGACAAACCATAGATGTAGATGCATTTAGAGTATAGATATAGGTTGGTAGTTAGGATGGATAGGTAGGGATAGCACTAAAAACTACATAATCTTATATTACAAGATTAAAATGATAGGTTGCTACATATAGGGCTCGATTGTCAAAGATGCCACATTGATAGGGGAGAGAGATCAACTAAGGATCTCTCTTGGGTTGGTGACTTAGGAGAGGGATGCACTGAGGTAGAGTGTACGAATGATGGTAGCACCTATAAGTTACCACTTGATATGATCCCAATGACATGATACTTAGCCACAGCTGAGGATTTTAGATACTATGAGGTGATAGTGCTAGTGTGGTGTCCATAGGAGCTGAGATATGGAGATTATACGGCTAGTTTAATAGGTGGTCTAGTTGTAGCTACACCAAGATAGTGGGCCTCTATAGTAAGTGGATAAGTAGGTACATTAGGATAACTGACACCAGATGGTAGCATAGGTAGAGGATTAGGAGAGGCTAGTTTTAATGTTACACCAGGGGTATGATATGTGATCTTATGATGTACATGTTTTGAGTTTTGATACCAAACTATGTGCTGATGATGTGAGATGTACATGAGAGAGAGAGAGATGATATACAATTATTACATATATTATTTTGATGGCATGATCTATATCATGATGTTGTTGAGTATATAGATATGATGTGATGTTTATGATGTTATTTATGATTATGGTTTATGGTTCTTATTATGGTTTTGGTAAATGGTAATGCTTTTTGCATTATGTTTATGAGATGTGGACTCAATAGATTAGGCATGTGATGTTTTATGGATGATGTTCTATTTTATTTCTTGGATATGATTATGATTATTGATGTTTTTTGTATTGGTATTTTGACATGTTTATCAATTATATGATATGGTGATGGTGTATGTTTTTCTATTTATGTTTTATGATGTTACATGATGTCACATAAAGCTAATTAGATAACAAACTAAATGTGGGAAAATTGATAAGAATAAATGAGACATATGTCTATATGAACCAATAATGAAAAGGTAAGAAAAGAAACATAATGCCTTTTCATTGGTAAGGATAAAACAAAACTAAGGTTAGATCAACTTAAGGAACATAAATCTTTCATATGCTTTGCATTAACATGCTTAAGTTGATAAAAAGGTGTCTTGATCACATCGTGTGAAGTAAGCTCATAATATTTTGATTTATTGATAATATAAAGGGGAGTGATGATAGGAATAGAAAGGAAATGGGTGATAGGTAAGGTAACCTTATGTGGGATAGTTTTCCCTTTCTATGGGTGACCTAAGAACCATAATAGATAAGTGCATGTCTTATGTTAGGTGTAGACTAAACAATGTTGAAAATCTATTAATGCTAGATATGAAAGTTGATTGTAACTTTATTGGGATAGCTTTTTCTATTTTGATATAGGGTCTAATTATTTTTTTTGATGAGTTTATGAAGTTGATCAATGTGGGAAGCTTAAAATGATTGCTTTTGACAAATTTGACTTACCATCCTTCAAGGAAATGGTCTAAGTTTGGATTTTTTTTTATTTTGGTAGCTATCCTTCAAGAGAGTAGTTTATCTTTTAAGCAATTTAGAGTGTTTTGGGAAACTTTCCTTCAAAGTATCAGTCCATAATTCTAGAAATATGTGACCCAAATGATATTCTGGTATCTAAAATTTTTTTTGATTGCCTAGTTTAGACATGGACAAGTTTGTTTTAGGCTTAGAGGTGTACCTTTATGAGGGAAAAAAATTTAGCACAAAGAGGGTAATGAGGGGTGAAAGTAATGGTTTGAGGAAAAATGATTATGGGATTCCATATAATTAGAGATTAAAAGTATCCATGAGAACCATGCCATGGGTAGAGCTCTGGTACCCATATTTAGGATTAGGTTATAATTGTTATGGCTAATCACATGGTTCTATATTGTAATCCATTATCCTCAAATAGATAGGGGTAGGTGAAAAAATCATAAACTAAGGGATGAGATTAAGTTAGATAATAAGGTGAGTTCAATCCTTATTTTAATAACAGAAAGGATGTAATGTAAATCATTAAGAGGCTCAGGCTCGAGTTTGCCTTCAAGAGAAGACAAATAAAATCAAATTTGCCTTTTTTGATTTTCTCTGTGTTGGTGGCATGTTGGTTTTATTTTAGGATGAGGTCTCCAATACTAAATTCATGTTATTTTAGGTGTTTGTTATAAGTGCACTTGATTCATTCTTGATAGATGTGAATATGGTTAAGTGCTACTAGGAGATGTTCATCAAGTAGCTCAAGTCATGCTAGTTGTTCTTGATGATAGTCACTCTCAAAAATGATCTCTTACAAGGATATGCAAAGAGATTGAATTTTCAATTTGAGAGGCAAAAATGACTCTACTCCAAATACTAGAGAGAAAGGGGTAGAAATTGTAGACGTTTGAATACAAGTGTGATAGGCCCATAAAGTGAAAGGGATGTGCAAGTGTCAATCCTGAATTGAAGCACTAATGACTTTGATCAAAATTTTGTTAAAGATTTTGTTAGAGACTTCTACATATCCATTTTATTTTGGATAGTAAGGTTAGGAGAATCTTAAATTTATTCTAAATGCATCAAAAAGACTTTGGACATTCTTGTTCTTGAAATATTTACCATTATCAATTATGATCTTATGGGGAATACTGAATGATAGATGCTATGGTGGTTGATGAAGTCAATAATTTTCTTAGCCTTGGTTGAGATGAGAGGAATGGATTCCACCCTCTTGGTAAAATATTTGGTAGTGGCAATATCGGATTGGTGGTGTTGTGATGAATGAGGGTTGACTTCCCCAATGAGATCTAGGCCCCATTATGAGAATGGCCAAAATTATTTGGATACTTGGAGACCATGGGTAAGTGCATGGTGTAAATTAGCATGTTATTGACA
The DNA here is from genome assembly GCA_037957365.1 of Torreya grandis. NCBI lineage: Eukaryota > Viridiplantae > Streptophyta > Pinopsida > Cupressales > Taxaceae > Torreya > Torreya grandis. The sequence goes on along the minus strand of JARHVA010002289.1, from coordinate 1,797,473 downwards.
TTTAACACACTTTTTTACATAATCATAACAATTTTGGTTGAGGTTAGGCCAATATTCACCAAGGTGAAGGATGTGTTTAGTGACAACTAAGTCACTAAATTGTCCCCCATAGATTTTGTCATGATTTTCCTTAATGGCATGGGAACCTTCATGACTATGAAAGTAATGGATTAGGAGGCCATCAAAGCCACGTTTGTAAAGGATTACCCATAGTATGGTATAATGAGAAGTACTCTAAATAAAATCTCTTCAGGCATTCCTAGAAAGTTTAGGGGGAATGATACTGAGGTTGAGGTAATCAAAAGTTTGTTCATAGCATATGTTTGATGGAGATACTTCCACATTATAAATGGTATGGAGGTTATAATGGATGTAAGAGGGGGTGATAAATTAATGGATGGTAATAAAGAGTTTAGAATTGGAAGTTTGAGATGGGATTTGGGAAGCAAGGGAAGCCATTATGTTCATGAACTTGTTGGTAGATCATGGAATATATTAGATAAGATAATGATCAAATGATGCTAAAAGTGCATCTACTAAGTGTTTGTACTTAAGTAAGACATCATTATTACATTAGTTAGATCCATTTAACTGGTTGACCACAAGTTGGGAATCACCAAAGACACTAATTATCTTGACTCCCAAGGCTAGAGCAATTCAGAGACCTATCACTAGGGCTTCATACTCAACCACATTGTTGGTGAATTCAAAGTCAAGTTTGAAGGAAAGGGGAAGAGGTTCACCACAAAAGGGAATGAGAATAACTCCATCACCCCAAAAAATTGGCACTTAGATCCATAAAAGAATATGGTCATTTGGTAGGTGGAGTCTTCTTGAGAAAGATTCATGATGGACTCATTAGGAAATGCAAGAAGAAGAGGTTGGTTATCTAGTAGAGGGGATTCAACCAATTTATCAGAAATAAATTTCCCTTTAATTAAATTTTGATAAAGAATCTCAACATCAAACTCAGTTTGGAGCATGATCCACTTAGCCATACATTGGTTTTGGTATGGTTTAAAGTGCATGTACTTGAGGGGGTTTGTGTTAGTGATGATGTAGGTTTTATGATTAAGAAGGTAGTGATGAAGTTTGGAAGCTAGGAAGATGAGGGAAAGGCAAAGTTTATCAAAATGGGAATACTGAGTCTCTACTCTATAAGTGTCCAATTTATGTAGTAGATAGCTTTCTCCTTGTTTTATTCATCATAATGAGCGAGCATTACCCCTATTTAATGGTCAATGGCAGAAATTTAAAGGTAGAAGGGTTGATCCTCTTTAGGAGTGGTCAAAATAGGTGGAGAAAGAAGGTATTCTTTAAGTGAATTGAAATCTTGTTGGTAGTATTTATTCCACTTAAAGGTGTTATCTTTCTTAAGGATATGGTGAAAATGTTGACATCTATGTAATAATTGAAAGATGAACCAAGAGATTGATTAGAACTTCAACTGCAAGCTATGGAGTTACTTAAGGTGTGTTAGAGGTAACATCTTAAGAATTAGTTTGAATTTGGTAGGGTCTACTTTGATTCCTCAAAGGGAGACAATGAAGCCAAGAAGCTTTCTAGAAAGGACCCAAAAAATGCATTTCTTGGGGTTAAGTTAGACATGAAAATGGATAAGGCATTTGAAGATGATTTTTAGAATATCTAGATGATCCTTGTGATATTTGGATTTCCTAAGGAAATCATCCACATAGTCTATGATTTTATAGATTAGGTCATGGAATATGTAAGTCATGGCTTGTTGCTAGGTTGTGCTAGCATTCTTCAAACCAAATGGCATGACTCTATAATATAAGGTTCACCATGGGGTGATGAAAGAGGTTTTATGTTGATCTTTGGGAGCATTTAAGATCTGATTGTATCTTGAGAAACCATCTATGAGAGATAACATCTCATGTCCAGCTATAAGATCGATAAGTTGGTCTATTCTAGGCAAAGGAAAGTCATATTTTAGACAAGCAAGGTTGAGGTCATAAAATTCAATACAAAGGCAAAGTACCCCTATAGGTTTGGTGATGGGAACAATGTTAGTAACCTACTGGGGATAGTCTATGGGTTGGATAAAGTCAACATACAAGAGGCATTAAAGCTCCTCTTTTACAAGGAGGATGATATGAGGGTGCATCCTGCAAAGCTTTTGTTTGAAAGGTTTAACATTGGGATGAATGACAATGTTTTGGAGAATAATAGAAGGGTCAATTCTGGGCATATCCTAATAGGACAAAGAAAATGATATGTTATAGTTATGAAGGAAGGGTAATCTTATTATTCTATAGGATTGAAGGATTATTTGATCTTGACAATGTGAGGGTTATCCTAAGTACACAAGTTGACATCGATGGTAGATTCATTCAACATGGTTTTTTCTTAAGAGGAAGGGATTTATGAATAGAAGAATCCCTTGCACTAAGGTAGGTGAGAATAGAATCATCATCTTGACATTGGATGGTGTTGATGGTAGGAGAATTATTTTCTACCATTTCAAGATGGATGAGAGGAAGGAATTTTTTTTGGCCACCCTTTTGATATGTCAAGGGGCCCAAAATAATGGTATTTATAATAATAAAGTTAGATGGGATGATATCAAAGTCCTCAAACTTCAAAGGAGATGGATTTGGTGAGGATAGGATATCTTCGTCAATGATGGTGATGGTTTTAGGTGAGGTGGGTTCTTCTGGTGGTATGAACCCAAGGCTAATTAGCTAATGAGTTTTTTTAGTTTTGATTATGGGTATCTCATGAGGTCCCTAGTCATAAAGGCTAAGGCCAAACCCCTTCCAAGCACACCTATGAAGGTAAGTTTTGGAAAATGTGGGTTTATTAAGATAGGAGAAGTCAGAGGTGAATGGTTAGATATGAGGGGTGGTAAAGGAAAAAAAGAAGTGGATGATCGAGTCCCCCATAGATGAAATTAATTTGATGGTTAGGTGGCCCAAAATGGATGATGGTTCTAATCTTAGGGTCATAGTTAGGGTCATGTTCAAGGATCCCATACCCTTAGGGAATAGGGAAGGCATACAAGGCCAATAGATAGTATTATCCCAATGAGAGACATTGAAACATGGGTTGCAAGGGGTCATTTATAGGGATTTATGAAGAAGGGATGGATGAACTTGTTGAAGCTTCATCAATGGTAGGGATGGAGTTGTTAGTAGTTAGTGGTGAGTTAAAAGGATGAGAATAAGGACATCATTAGGCCAATACATCATATTTTAAGATGAAAAGGGATTAGGGTTAGTCAGTATGGTGATGACATGACCTTCATGCTCAAATTTGATGCAATGATGCAAAGTGGAGGGGACAAAACTCATGGCATGAATACAAGGGCATCCAATTAAAATTCTATATTATAACATGACCAATACAACATAAAAGAGTTTTGGAATGGTGCAAGGTCCCAAGTGGATATGGAGTATAACAATTCCCAAGGTAGTGGCCATGGTATCATTGAAAAAGTGAAGAACCACTACAGTTTTAGACATGATGTTCTTGGGGAAGTTAAGTTGGTCATAGGTATAGGAGGAGATAATGTTTATACTAGCCCTTCCATCAATCATCACCCTCTTGATGTAGGTTTGATGATATATGTTGTAATGAAGAGGGGAGGATCAAGATCCTCAAGATGTACAAAAAGTATTTCCAAATCCTTAAAGGTTACTAGGGTGGAAATTTAGAGGGATCTAACAAAGGCTATAAGAGGTTGAGGATCTAAACTTCTATTGATTGTAGAATCTTTATTAGTGTTTGATGGTGAGGATGTGAGGTGTTGATTAATTCATATAAGCTCATCTTCATTGGATATTGGTGAAGTTATTTCAACACTACATGTTGAATGGATTTATAAGGGTTGGAAGGAGATTCACCCAAATAGATACTTTGGGTTTTGGTAATGGTAAAGGTGAAGGTGTTTGGGTTTGGTTAGAAGGTTGAGGGTTTGAGGGGTATGTCCATAGAATGAACACTTTATCTTTTCCCTTATCCTTTTTTTGGGCCTAAGATCAAGTAACCATATAGATGATGTGGATAAGAGTAGATATTGGTTTAGATTGTTGCTTATATTTCTCCTCACTCTTAGGTAAGAGTGGGGGAGTAGGTAAGTGTTGGGTAGCTTGGAGTGGTGGTTGGGTTGGTAATGGGTTTAAGGAAGGTTCATCTAATAAGAGATCATCCTCATCCCATAAAATATGGACAAGTGTTTGGAGAGCTTTGTAGTTATCCATATCATGTCCAGGAGTCATGTGGTATAAGTAAATAAAATTGTCATTAAACCATGTTGGTTTAAGGTGTGAAGGGTCAAAAGGTTTGATTGGTAGTAGAATCAAAGAAGAGGTTTACAACAACTTTTGTAAAATATTTGAATAGGATTCAAGAAATGGTGTTAGAGGTGACAATTTTTTAGTTGTAGGAGTGGGAGCCTTCTTAGAAGTAGGATTTACCACAAAAGTTAGGGGTTATGGGATGGTTTTGGTGGGTTGTTTAGCGTAGACATTAGAAAACTACACATGAATAGTTATAGTTGTCAAAATGCCTTAGGACCCCTATCAGACCTTGAGTCTAGATAACCAACTAGTTAGCTATTTCATCAACCTACTAAATTAACCTTTTAACCAACCACTTTTAACTCACTTTGACCCCTTTTCCCTTGGACAATTGACCATTGATGGTCATCCTAACCATTGACAACCTAGTCATCAATGGTCAGGTCTCCTTACCTCCTCAGCTTCTTAACACATCACCAACTATGTGCAAGATATTGAGGCACAATTTAATATATTTTCCTTATCCAGTACTAATGAATTTCCAAGCATCATGATCAATAACCTCACCCTCTAGGGAACCTTCCATCCTCCATCTCTCTTTTCCTATAAAATGAAGGGAGTAGGAGGTTATTTGGATTGATGTTCAAGCTATCAAATCTTCTTGCACATAGGTATTCAATCTTTCTAGTATCCAATGTTCCTTTAGTAACTCAACATTAGTAAAAGAGACCTAAATCTCTATTGAATTTGATTTTGAGGCCAAAGTATTGTTACTATGGAAAAAAAATCAACCTTCAACCATTAAATAACTATTCAACTATAGGTATATCAGTACTTTAGAGTTATTATTTCATATTTTTGACCCCCTAGACCTGATCAAACCTATCTATACCTTGTTTCCTTTCTATCAGATCTTTAACAAAACCCTTATCTAACCATTCACTCATTCTACATCTTCTCTTTTAATAACCTTCAGAAACCCATAGGCAACTATTGATGGTCACCCCCAACCATTGATGGCTACCAAATCATTGATGGCCAGCTTGATTACCTATGGTTCACCCAAACACTGACAATCACTATGGTACGAAATAATAACAATTTATTTTCAGCCCCTTTCCCCCAACCATGTCTAACTTTCTATGTTCCTACTTGTTCATAGACTCTTTTATGATTTTTTAAACCTACCTCCATCCACCTTAGCATGAGTATAGATCGAATTTTGCTAGATTTAGTCATTTTATTTAACAAGCATTCTACTTTCTTCTTGTATTTCATATTATTTGCTTTATGAAAGTACATTAATTTTATCATTTCCAACATGATTTTTATCAATAATGGATTGATATCCTCCTAGCAATCTTATGCTTCTTGGATCTAGCTCACACTAGGTAGTCCACTTAACTATCTTGCTAACTATTGGGTGAATATTTTGTCAACCAGCTAACTGGTGATAAAAATAGGTCTCTTCAACCATAGCATAAGGAGATTGGTCATCCAAATTTATAGGTTTACCACATCCAAAGGGGACAAATCTCTCCTCTCATCAAGGGGAGGTTCCTTAGTAAATAAGCAGTGTTATATGCTATATATATATATATATATATATATATATATATATATATATATATATATATATATATATATATATATATATATATATATATAGATGCAAAAAATAACATTCAAGGGTAGGATAAGCCATCCATCTCTATTTTTTTAGAGATGATGTTAAAAACAGAGGAGAAAATCTTGGTGAAAACACTGAAGGCACTTCTCTTCTTTCAAAAGTGTTCTTGCAGGAAATAGTAGGAGTTCTTTCAGGTAGTAAAAGTAACTAGTAACATAGGTGCAGTAACCAGTAGGATGAAATAGAACATAAAGTTTCCACCTAAACTACCCAAAGAGTATAACACAAAGGATAATGGGGGCATAAAGTCATCCCAAAATACTCAACATAGAAAGATAATAAACACACACTAAAGACAACTATAACATCACAAAGTCTAAAAGTAACTGACTTTAGGACATCTTCCCTATCACTTCCAGTAATTCTAATTGTTAGATTCAATAAACAAGAACACATTTAGAAGATAGACATAAGAATAATCTCCTAAAATGATACAAGATATGATAGCATAAAGTTTGCAAACAACTTGCTTTCTCATTCAAATAAAATAATATGAACAACAATCTGAGCTCAAAGTCTTAGTATTTGCCTTTCAATTTAGGCAGAGTTTTGCTTTTAATAATGGGAAGATCTCCTTTACTAATGAGATAAATTAAAATCTTATAGCAACTATGCAAGGCTGAGTGATCTTTCCCATGGGATGGCCCATGCTGCAGTCAACATCTTCAATTTGCCTTTAGTTTTATCTAGAGGGACCATGCTAGGAATAGTGTATTTCCATAACTGTGGCATGTCCATTCCTCTAATATGTATCTTCTTTGGTATGGACTATCTGGTCCTTTCCCTAATGTCTACACAGCTGTCCAATTCGTATTTACTTCATGGAAGGAAAAATAGGCCGTGTCGTTAATTTTCAAGCCAAAATACCTGCTTAGTGGACTATTCCACCTACTAAAATTACTTCTACATAGATATTTAGGGATTTTCCCTCTTTCTAATTTTGTCTTTTCTAGCTTTGTCTCTTCCTAGAATTTAAGCTCCTAAGCTATCTTTTCCCCTTTTTAGTTTTGTCTTTTCCTGTAATCTGAGCCCTCGGGGCTATATTCTTAGCTTTGCCAGCTCTTTCGGCTCCTTCAACTAGTCACTGAGTTTATTTTTAGGTTCTACGCCACATTTGAAACTTAGAAAATATTTGATTACCTTAAATTTGACATCCACAGGGACATCATTTGTTGAATATTTTAATGGTTTAGGTGGCCTTCTTGGCTCCTTGGTCTAATCATTTTCTTGCTTTGATTGCTTTATTGGTTCAATCACTTTATTGGTTCAATCACTTCTTTCCTTTGATCTTTGAACCAATGTTAGAGCCTTCTACAAGGGCACTTGGTCCTTTTGCTTTGGGGCACTCCCTTAAACCTACTAATTTAATTGACCGATTGAACCAACTTTGGTTTAATGGTTCAATGGTTTAATCGATTCAATCCCTTTATTTGACTAGGTCCTTTATCTACTTGAACTAATAGCACATTGAACCTTTGAACCAAAATGGTTCAATGGTTCAAGCCTTCTTCTCTTTGATAAGTGTTTTGAAGCTATTGAACTTTGAAGTGGTTGAACTTTGAACTTGACAAATGCTCTTAACTTTTGCCGATGATGTTGAACCTTGAACCAATTGAACCCTTGAACCTTTTTGGTTCAAGGTTCAATGGTTCAATGGTTCATTCCTTGCTTAGAAGCTTGTCAATGGATGTTTTTTATTGAACCAAGGTGTTGAACCATTCCTAAAAATGACTAAGTGTTGAAAACTTGTTCTATCCTACAGAGTCCATAGAAATCAACCTGTGAAGCCCATAGAACTTGGCCTACAAAGTCTGTAGATTTTTTTCCTATAGAGTCCATAGATTCAAGCCTATAAAGTCCATAGATTCAAGCCTACAGAGTCTATATATTTTTGGAAAATATTTGAAAATGAAGAACTTGAATGCTCAGAACAATTTTTGAAAAGGGAAAAGAGGTTTTTGGTTTGTTGAACCAAAATAGTTCATAGGTTGTTCCCCAAAAGAGTGATATTTTTGGGGGACAACAACTAGCTCTAGTTGGGGAACTTCCCTTAGTTGAAGACTTGGAACAGCTGAGGGAAGTAGAAACTAGAATCTCCAGTGCCTTGAAGTGTGCCATTGGGCTAAGGAGTCATGCTACCCAAAAAAGAAAGGTTCCAAAAAATGAAAATGGATGACACAAAGTAGAAACAAAGACTATACAAATATACATATGTAAAGGTGAACTTATCTGATACTTTAAGAATTGAAGTGATTTAGACGCTGCCCATTATGAGATAATGAAGATGGCATTTCATCTTGATAAATTAGAAAGAAACCATTTTGTCCCCAGAATCAGTGAAAAATGAATGGAAATTTCCACCATAAATCACATTTTTTGTGCACTCCTTTTAGTTCTCTCTTCTTTCCCCATGGTGAGACGTGATCTTCAATCTAAATACCATAACTCCTTGTTCTCTTGGTGAAGAGTTTCTTTTACTAACTTTGGATTACAGTAGTATGGTCCACCATCATAGCTTGTTATTCTATTGGTTCAATCCAACACATGCTTTGATTATCCCCCTTAGACACCTGGCAAACCACCGATTCATCATCTCCTTTGGTGTGAAGGAGTTTGACATCCTAGTCTTGAGCAGCCTTCAATCCAACCAACGAAGATTCACATTTAGCTATGTTGTTGGTGTTGCTAAATTTCAACTTACATGAAGGAAAAATATCTCTTTTAGGAGCTATTAACATAGTCCTAGCTCTAGCATTGGTAGAAGAATTGCTGCCATCATATTCCAGGATCCAAACATCATTAGAAACTAATCTTCTATCAAATTTCTCTTTACTAGAAGTGGAAGATGCTTTTTTATCTGTACTATGCCCTACCAATTTTTTTGATGTCTTATTTGAATCAATTTCTAGATTGCCAGCTATAGGACTCTCATTTGCAGAAACATGAACACCCTCTATGGACAAAAATAATTACCCCTGCTTGAAGACTCAAATAGAATCTAAGCTGTAGGTGCTGATGTTTGAGTGACTGGGATGGGCATGTTCCTTGGGGGATCATGATTTACCTTTCTAATCTCTTGTCTTTTAGGGATGGTTGTATTCTTTACACACTCTACCAACCTATCCAACTGCTCAGGGTTGGCTTGTAGGAATTCAAATTTAGTCATTTGAATTTTGGTTTTCTTGACATGGTCAATTATGTCAAATAACTGAAATGGACTATGAAGAGAGGATGGGAGTTTAGCCTTTTAGTTTTTAGGGGGGGAGGACTGATCTATGAATTTTAAGTAGAAGGTATAGGGATGTTTGATGTACTTACTTTCTTAGCAATCACTGGGTCCTTTGGTTGGAAAGGCAGAGTGGTACCACATTTAGCAATTAAAATTGCTAGTTAAGGTCACTCCTCTATCTTTTCTTTATCAGCTTGTTGGGTTGACTAGTTCTTGGACCAGGTGAACATAGCAAATGATCCCTTGACTGCTTCACCTTTACTTCTAAGTTCATCCTGGTAATTTAGGAAACCAATGTGGGAGTCACCAGTTGGCACTTCTTAACCCTCTGTGAAGATATTAGCATCATTTTCTTGATGAAACTTAGGTTGGAAAGAGAAATCATGTTCAGTTTCTAGATATCCAACTGCTGAGTTGATTGGAGGTGCTTCAAGGGCAAGGTTCTTCTATGGGGAAGGAAGATGATTTGGCTACCTTTGATTCCTGGTAGCATTGCCTTGATATCACTAATTCTGAAATGTCCTCCTTGGCATATCTTGATTAGGAGGAGCAGACATACCTTGGTCCGTTTTCCTTTTCAAGGATAGTAGTTCATTTACCAACTTTTACACCATTTGATCAATGGTGGTTGTAGATGAATTCTCAAAAGATGAAGAAGATTTACCTCTATTTGGGTCTCTTCTTATCTTTCCTGACAAGATAAGGTCATCTTCTACCTCAGTAGCCAAGTCTTGAGTAGTAACAAGGTCTATGTGTCTAACCTGTCTCAGTAAAAAACTCACTTTAGGCAGCTGTGAGTTGATGAAGAAACACTTGAGATTCTCAGGTGTTAGTTGGGTGATCATGGGAATCCTGATCCGTAGCTTGTCAAACTTGGCAATGAAGTCCTTCATAGGTTCATGGGGCTCCTTCTTCATCTATGTGAGCTGGGCTATCAAGGCATATGCATCTTTTTTAGGCTTGAACCTTGCTTTGAACTTGGCTTTAAGTGTGTCCTAGTCAGTTACTAATCTAGCTTGCAGATGGTATAACCAATCTGCAGTAGCACTTTGTAGTGTTTCCACAAAGTACATGACTACCACATCTTCATATTCCACACCTATCACACCACAAGCTATGTTGAAGGCTGCAATGTGTTCATCAAGATAGACTCTCCCATCACCAAAGAATTTGGGGAAATTCTTTCTTGAACTATGTGGGAGCTCATGTAGGGATGGAGTTAGATTGAGTGGGCCAAAAGAGTTACCTTAGGGGCCTTGAGCTACCATGAATGGATTATGGAAAGTAGGGATAACAAATCTAGGTGGATTTGCTAGATTGTAGGATAAAAATGGAAAAGAACTAGCCCTGCTTCAGCTTGAAGCTTGAGGCTTCAAACTATGCATTCTTCCCTAGTAGATCTAGTTTGCAGACCACATTATATAATGGAGATGGAGGAAGATGGTAAGGCTATAATGATAATGGGCAAGACACATGGGAGTCACCAAAATCTATAATGGATAAGGGTATAATGATAATGGGTAAGACACAGGTGATGTTTCAATCTAAAACTTGAGATTCCAAATTGCACAAAATTACTATCCCCAGTGGAGTCACCAAAAATTATTGGGTGAATATTTTGTCAACCAGCTAATTGGTGAGAAAAATAGGTCTCTTCAACCATAGCATAGGGAGATTGGTCATCCAAAGTTGTAGGTTTACCACATCCTAAGGGGACAAATATCTCCTCTCATCAAGGGGAGGTTCCCTATAAAATATGCAACACTATATATATATATATATATATATATATATATATATATATATATATATATATATATATGCAGAAAATAACACTCAGGGGTAGGATAAGCCATCAATCTCTCTTTTTCTAGAGATGATGTTAACAAAGAAAGGATAAAATCTTGGTGAAAACATTGGAGGCACTTCTCTTATTTTAGAAGTGTTATTGTAGGAAATAGTAGGAGTTCTTTTAGGTAGTAAAAGTAACTAGTAACACAGGTGCAATAACTAGCAGGATGAAATAGAACACAAAGTTTCCACCTCAACTGCCCAAAGAGTATAACACAAAGGATAATTGGGGCACAAAGTCATCCCAGAATCCTCAACACAAAAAGACAATAAACACACACTGAAGACAACTATAACATCACAAAGTTTGAAAGTAACTGACTTCAAGACATCTTCCCTATCACTTCCACTAATTCTACTTGTTAGATTAAATAAAAAAGAACACATTTAGAAGACAAACATAAGAACAATCTCTTAAAATGATAAAAGATATGACAGCACAAAATCTGCAAATAACTTACTTTCTCAATCAGATAAAATAATATGAACAACAATCTGAGCTCAAAGTCTTAGTATTCACCTTTCAATTTGGGTAGAGTTTTGTGATAATAGGAAGATCTCCTTTAATAATGAGAGAAATTAAAATCTTATAGCAACTATGCAAGGTTGGGTGATCTTTCCCATGGGATGGCCCATGCTGTAGCCAATGTCTTCAATGCACCTTCAATTTTATCTAGAGGGACCATGCTGGGAATAGTGTATTACCATAACTATGGCATGTCCATTCCTCTAATATGTCTCTTCTTTGGTATGGACTATTTGGTCCTTTTCCTGATGTCCACGTAGCTATCCAATTTATCTTTACTTTATGGAAGGAAAAATAGGCCACATCCTTAATTTGCAAGCCAAAATACCTGATTAGTGGACTATTCCACCTACTAAAATTACTTCTATTTTGCACAAATATTTCAAGCTTTTCCCTCTTTCTACTTTTATCTTTTCCAGCTTTGTCTCTTTCTAAAATTTAAGCTCCTGGGCTATCTTTTCCCCTTTCCAATTTTTTCTTTTCCTATAATCTGAGCCCCCGGAGCTATATTCTTAGCTTTGTTGGCTCTTTTGGTTCCTTCTTCAGCTAGTTGCTGAGTTTGTTTTTAGGTTTTGTGCCACATTTGAAACTTAGCAAATATTTGATTACCTTAAATTTGACATCCATGGGGACATCATTGGTTGATTGTTTCAATGGTTCAAGCAGCCTTCTCGACTCTTTGGTCCAATCACTTTCTTGCTTTGATCACTTTATTCGTTTAATCACTTTATTGGTTCAATCGCTTCTTTCTTTTGATCTTTGAACCAATGTTGGAGCCTTCCGTAATGGCACTTGGTCTTTTCTCTTTAGGGCACTCCCTTGAACTTGTCGATTGAACTGACCAATTGAACCAACTTTGGTTCAACAGTTTAATGGTTCAATCGGTTCAATCCCTTTATTTGACTACATCCTTTGTCTACTTGAACCAACAGTGTGTTGAACCTTTGAACCAAAATGGTTCAACGGTTCAATGGTTTAAGCCTTATTCTCTTTGATAAGTGTTTTGAAGCCATTGAACTTTGAAGTGGTTGAACTTTGAACTTGACAAATGTTCTCAACTTTTGCTGATGATGTTGAAACTTGAACCAATTGAACCCTTGAACCTTTTTGGTTCAAGGTTCAATGATTCAATGGTTTAATGGTTCAATCCTTGCTTAGAAGCTTGCCGATGGATGTTTTTTTATTGAACCAAGGTGTTGAACCAATCCTAAAAATGACTAAGTGTTGGAAACTTGTTCTTTCCTATAGAGTCTATAGAAATCAACTTGTGAAGCCCATAGAACTTGGCTTGCAGAGTCCGTAGATTTTCTTCTTATAGAGTCCATAGATTCAAGCCTACAGAGTCCATAGATTTCTAGAAAAGATTTGAAAAATGAAGAACTTGAATGCTCAGAACAATTTTTGAAAAGGGAAGAGAGGATTTTGGTCTGTTGAACCAAAATAGTTCATAGGATCCCAAAAAGAGTGATATTTTTGGGGGACAACACTAACGATCCCTTTTTATGCTTTTTTATTTGTAGGTTATTCCTTCCTATCCAAAGAGGAGTTATCCATCATCATCTAGATTATGCATGCATCACCAACTAGGTATTTCTACCACACCCTTATTACTAGTTTCTTATCTTATTCCAAAATTAAGAAATGATCAAAAATTAAGATAAACATTTTAGCATGCCTAATGGGATCCTAGAATCATCTAGGTGCCCATTCTTTCTTCCTTTATTCTATGCCCATCGAATGAAATCTAAAATTTCTTATGGGTTTAAAATAAACATTGTATTAAATTGATTGTTTGCTTCATTTGGTTCATTTAATTAATTAAAAGAAAAGTAATTAATGATAGTTTCACTCTTGTTATCACACACCTATCCAAACCACATAATAAATCAACACATTAAAATAAACTTGAGACAAGGCCCAACTAGGATTTCACCACCTAGCAGTAAACCTTACCCTTTCTTGACAATCCTACTTGGAGGTCATTACCAAGGGGAGAACTAACTCAACTCTCTAGCTAAGTATAAACTTTAAAATCTAGTATATCTTGGCTAAGCACCTAATACCCTTATTTTTTTAGTATGTGCAGTGAGGGGGTAGGCCCTAATACAAAGTAATGTACTAAATTTCAATATAGATTCTCTCATGAGCACCTAAACACCACTTAAAACCAACCTTAGATCTCCTTTTTAGTACATGATCTACAAGCCAACTTTATTCTTCACACTTTATAAGGCATAAGCCAAAAATTATCTAAAAATAATCCTAAGTTTTAAACACACTTTTAGTGTATGTTTGAATTACCTTGAATTCTTTTCTTTTTGCTTGCTTTTTGTTTGAGGTGTGAGTTTCATCATTTCTTTCCTATTTTCTCACATGGTTTTTACTAGATATTAGTTGAGAAATCAAACCAACCAAGGACCACCTTTTTCCTCTTCATCCTCTATGGAGTATAATTATAATATTGAGGGTTCTCCTCCTCATTCTCCCCCTCCTACCATGTTATGGATATTTGTTGAGGGTGATGCAAATTTTACCGCATTCCCTGATAACAACCCCATAACCCTTATATGTTACCTTAATACCTTATCTCACTTCACCTCTACTTCTTTGATTCCTCCCATAGATCCACCCTATGGTATGCATCTTCCTCTTATGGTTTTTGTTACCTCCACCCAACCTTCGATCACACAAGCCTCTTCTTCTACCAATATCCCATCTACTACCACCACTAAAACCCAATCTAGCATTCTAACCTATAACCAAACCCCACCTACCCTAACTAACACCTCTAATGTATGGGAAGCCTTATCTCTTATTACATATACCCCACCTACCATGGGGATATATTCTACCCCTATTCCACCATTCTTTGTATCACCACCAACCAACGGATCTCAACCCTTCTTCAAAATTTGATACTTTCCATACCTCCTACCCTTCCACCTATTAGCACTAGAGTCACCATCCAACCTCAACCTACCACTTTAACCATACCTCCAAACCAACTAATGTCCATCCCGCAACAAACACCCATGACATCTTACAAATATGTTCCTAATCCATAAGGATACATATCACATTTTACCTAACCTTTCATACCCACATACCATATGGGGAATCATCCCAACCTTCCATGACCACATACCAGTATGCGCAATATTATCAACCTCTAACTTCTTATCCATACATTATATCCACCTAACCTCAATCGAACCTATTACCCAATTATGGGGCTCCCCAACCTCAAATAGATCTAGTTAAGATATTAATGGATAAAATGTCCAATCTTGAATCATCTATTTCTAGGGCTCATAACCTTCTATCTTATGATCAAATATACAATGAACCCATTCATCCATCTATTCTTATCCAACCTTATCCTCCTCAATGGAAACTACCTAAGTTTTCCAAGTTTTAAAGTAATGAGGACCCTCAACAACACTTAAGAGCATTCTTTCATTCTTGATATTTGATTGCATATGATGATGATATTCTCCTTCATACCTTCTTGGTGTACTTATCAAGAGTAGCCTTAGATTGGGATAGTGCTCTTACCAAGCACTATATCTTCTCCTTCTCTCAACTTTCCCAAATCTTTTTAGATCACTTTTCAGTTAATATATCTAAAAAGGTTTCCATTACTAACCTTTACTCCATTAGTCAATTCGATGATGAATCAATTATTTATTTCATAGCTAGATGGAGAGGTCTCATTAACCAACTTTCTTTCTCATTTCCCCACCCTAAACTGATTGAACTCTTTTCTTGACGTTGTGCCAAACATATTGCTCCAATTCTTTAGGTTCAGACTTTTAGAACCTTTGATGAGGCATTTATCACGGCATGCAAACTTGAAATAAGAGCCATTGATGAAAAGAAATTAAAACGAAGAAACAAGAATTCCAACTTTAAATCTAATTACCCTTCTTCAACCAAAACCACTAACCCATCCAACCATCCTAACACCAATACAAAGGCAATCATAAACATGGTTGTCCTCAAATCTGCTCCACCTCAAATTATTAACCAACCTAATCAAACTAATTCTTTCAACCCATTAAACCAACAAACTCACAACCAAAACCAAACCACTCCTAGGCAATATACTCCCATAAGAGATTCATATGATTCAGTTTTGGATAAATTACTTAAAGCTAACCTCATACAACTTCCTCCTATCAAATCTCCCTAACAGTTCGATGCCTCTCACCCCATACCTGATAGGTACAATGAAAATGATCTATGTACCTTCCATCACGTTATTGGACATGATGTTAGTAGGTGCAATACCTTTAAAACTATTATCCAAAATATGATTGACAAGGGTGAACTTGCATTATATAATCCTAATGCACCTCTAAACTAATAATTGGACATATTTTAGAAACCTTTTCCTAACCATGCACCTTCCACCAACCATGAGAATAGCCAATCATAATCATCTCATGTTTGTGAGGTACACATGGTTAATGTTGTTACCATTGAACCTATTTTTAAAGAAATCATTACCTTACCTACCTCTTCCTCCACCCCACTTATTGACGTGGTGGAATATTTTTTTACTCCTTTGGACATCCAAACAAATGAAGAAAGCTCATCTCTTTCAATTGAAGAGACCATTGATTTACACACCTCTCTTTTGATAGAAATACCAAAGGAGACAGACATGGTTTCAACTATGTCTTCCTCCAATCCACTTATGTAAGTGGTGGAATCACTACTCTTTCCTTTGGACATCTAAACAAAGGAAGCAACCACATCCCTCCTTCTACTTAAACAAACCACACCCTCATTGCCTACCATAGAACCGACCACTCCTTCTTTGGAAACCACCCTAAAGGAAGAGATCATCATCTCTAGTATTTCCCTAGAGACAACATCTTCCTCAACCATCAAACCTTCCACCCAAGACAAAGGTGAAGAAATTATTCCCTCACCTAAACCTATGGGTTTTTTATTTTAAACAAATAAACAAGGAATCAAACCCATAAATAAACCTTTTTCTAGATTGGTCCAAAATCTAGAGTTTACCTCTCAACCAAATCTAGATAGGGCCACCTTTTAGCATATTTTTGGGATACCTTACCAAAATAAATAAGAACCTTTAACCTCACTTACATCTACCCTTAAAGCCATCATTATCTCAACCCTATCCTTAGATACTTCTTTATCCAAAACCATAGGGGAATCATCTAACCCACCTCAATCTAAAATTGATAAATCACCCTACACCTCTTTGACCAAACTCATCAAGAGTCTATTAATACTTCCTACCCCTATCTTGGCTCATCCATATTTGAAGTTGGACTTAACCCCATCAAGTCCACCAAATAAACCTTTGACTAAACCTAATAAAAATTTGGAACCACCCAAACCACCTAAAACTAGACCCATACCAACCCCTTCTCTTTTACCTTCAATTTTAGGACCCCATACTTCTACTATCCCCATTACCTATTCCTCATCTAATAAACCCTCTCATTTTACTCTACCAACACATATCTCCACCAAAATAACAAAATCCCCATAATTTTTAACTAACCTAGCTACCTCTACCTTCCCACTTATCCCTAAATCTTCACCCTCTACCTCTAAATATTCCACCTCCAAACCAACCATAATGAAACAACATCAACCAAAACCACCTACCAAAACCATCCCACCACCTCCAACTTTCATGGTAAATCTTATTCCCAGGAAGGCTCCCACTCCTAAAACCAAAAACCCAACACCTTTGGTCAAATCTTATTCAACCATTATACAAAGGTTGTTCAAAACCTCTTCTTTAACCTTACCATCCATAAAACCTTTCAACCCTTCACATGTTAAACCAACATGGTTCAATGACAATTTGATTTGCCTATACCATAGGACACTAGGACATGATATAAAGATTTGAAAAGCTCTCTAAACACTAGTCCATAGCCTATGGGATGATGATGATCTATTATCAGATGAATCTCCCTTAATCCCCTTACCAACCCAACCACCAACTCAAACCATCCAACATTTACCTACTACCCCACTCGCACCTAAGAGTGAAGAGGAATCAAATTAGTTATCCAAACCAACACTTCATATTATCCACACCATTCATATGGTTACTTGATATTAGGCCCAATAGAAAGATAAGGGAAAGGCTAAAGTGTCCATTCTATGGACATACCCTTCAATCCCTAACCTCCCAACCAAACCCAAACACCTTTACCTTCACCATTACCAAAACCCAAAATATCCATCTTGGGTGCCTCTCCTTTCAACCCTTCTAAATAAATTAAATGTGTATTATTAAAACAACTTCACCAAACTCCATTGAAAATAACCTTATATGAATTAATCAACACCTCACCTTCTCATCATCAAACATTGATAGATATTCTATAATCCATAGAGGTTCAAACTAAATATCCTCATCCTCTAGTAGCCTTTATTAGAGCCCTTCAAATTTATACCCTAGTCACCTTTAAGGATTTAAAAATACCTTCTATTCATCCTAAGGATCCCAATCCTCCCCTCTTTATCATAGCATATATCAATCAAACCCGCATCAAGATGCTAATGATTGATGGAAGGGAAAGGATAAACACTATCTCCTCCCATGCCTATGACCAACTTAACTTGCTGAAGAACATCATGTTTGAGACTACAATAGTCCTTCACTCTTTCAATGATATTATGGCCACTACATTGGGAATAGTTACTCTTCACATTTGTTTGGGAACTTGTACCATTATATAACTCTTCTATGTTGTAGAGGGAAAATTATAATACAACATTTTACTTGGACACCCTTAGATCCATGATATGGATTGTGTCCCTTATACTTTACATCATTGCATCAAATTTGAGTATGAAGGTCATGTCATCACCATTTTGACTGACCCTAGGCACTTTGTATCTTACAATATGATGTACCAAGCTAATGATGTTATTCTTCCTCATCCATCCACTTCACCACCAACTACCAAAAACTCCACCCCTACATTTGATGAAGCTTCAATAAGCTCATCCATCCCTTTTTCATAGATCCTCGTAGAGGACCCCTTAGAACCCACATTCCAATGTCTCTCACTTGGAAATTACCATCATTTAGCCTTGGATGCTTTCCCTACTCCTCAAGAGTATGGTAACATCACTCATGATCCTAATTATGAACCCAACATCAAAACCATCATCCTTTTTAGCCCACCTAATGTCAAAAACAATTTCATCTATATGGGAATCGATCATCCAATTCTTGCTTCTTCTACCACCCCTCAAATCTAACCATTTACCTCTAATTTCTCATATCTCAATACACCCACCTTTTCTAAAACTTACCTTCACAAGTGTGTTTGGAAGGGATTTAGCCTTGGCCTTTATGAATAGGGACCTCAAAAACTACTTGTTGACCATTTTTTTCCCAACAGGCCAAAAAATCATTCCCCTTTTGTCCCTACTGTTCTAGGCCATTTCATTTTCTAATTTTGCATGAATCTGTTCATTTCCATAGACTCTGTAGGTCTAAATCTATGGACTCTATAGGCCTAAATTTATGGATTATATAGGCCTAAATCTATGGATTCTATAGGCTTTGGATTTCTACAAACTTAGCAGGTTAGTCCTTTAGTGCATGAAGGAGTAGTTAAAAGAGTTCTAGGGTTTTATAAGGCTTCTTTGGGCTCTGGTCTAAATAAAATCACAAGAAAAGTTGGCATGGTTGAACCATTGAAGTAGTTCAATGCCTAGTTTAATCACTTTGTTTCATCTCTCAAGTTCAAAGCATCAGCAAGTTCATCGACTTGGTTTAATGGGCTCGGCGTGTAGTGCTAAACCATTGAACCATTTCATCGGCAAAGTTCAACATGCTTGGTTCAATCCTTGGTTCAATCAATAGTTTAATCACTCCATTTCAAGGCCTGTTTCATCACTTTAAGTCCATTACTTCATTTTTTAGGCTTGGTTCAATGCCTTTGGTTCAACAACTTTGGCTTAACATAGGTTAAATGATTAAGTTCAAGCAGCAGTTGGTTTAATGGCTTAGTTCAACACCATTGGTTCATTGACAAAGTTTAATGGCTAGGTTCAATGGGCTCAGCATGCAGTGGTTGAACCGTTGAACTGATTAAACTATTAAACCAAATTTGGTTCAATGGGTTGGTTTAACGGCTTGGTTCAAGGGTGTGCCCAATAGCCAAAGGGAATTTTAAGATCTAAAATCCCTTGTGGAGGGTAGAGAAAGTTTCAAAGAGCCTGATAGAGAAGACAAAGAGTGGTTAATTCTTGCAGACTTTTATCTATGGGAAAAAGCCTGAAACAAAAAACCCATGGGGAAAAATCCCAAAATAAAAGACCTGATAACTTTTGTCAAGGATGATGATGTCCTAAAGGCCATCAAATTTAAGCAGATGAACTAGCCATTGGGTGATAGCCGTGTGAATGTCAAATTTAATGCATTGAAGTAGCTGTTGTTTTTGAACTACCTTAGTGCCAAATCATGAAAAGAAGCTCGAGGAACATAGTGACCCACCAAAATATCACCATCAAGGGTTGAAAGAGTAGGAAGAAGACAAGGAGTAGAAATGACAAAGCATTCAAGTGGTGAAGGGAAGGTGAGTTATTGCAGATGAGTGACGCAACCTATTTTCTATAGTTGGCATTGATGAGGGGACAAACTACAATCTATTTGCAAAAATGAGGCATGGCCATGTCCTTACATTAATGATTGAATGCCAAAGTCAATTTTGGTGATGGTATAACATGGCTCTATCATGCCTCTTCTAAAAAATGACATTAGTAACAGTGGTTTTCCTCTTCCTGATGTGTTCAGTGCACATGGGCCACTTGCAAAAAAGGGTGCCAAAATCCTTCCTAGGAAGCACCAAGTTCTCTTCCTCTTTCTATAAATTTTAAACTTCTCATTTGAGAAAAAAAATGGCTCTCAACCTTAAGGCAAAACTCTACCCAAAAATCTCTCAGGGTTGTAAGGTAGAGCTCTACTAGAATTTTTACCTTGAATCAGAACTTAGCTATTTATATCTCCATTCTGAGTTTTGCATCTTTAGTATGTGTCTATGCCTTGATTCTGTGTTAAGTCATTTTCTTAAATGCTTTTATAGAATGATTTCAACATGTCTAGTGTGTTTTTGAGTTTCCTTTTATAGGTCTATCATAAGTGTCCCTAGAGGAGTGTAGGTGAAGTGGATAGGCTGTTGTAGTGTGTCCCAGAATGCCTCTAGTAGTTATTTCCTCCCTGTATCTCCACAGGCCCCTGACCCACTGATGTAGAAGGTTTTCTCACTTCAAGAAGTGTATAGGTGCTTCTTTTAGTGAAAAGTGTACGTTCGAGCCTGAGTGGATCACATTTTTTGGTGTATCTCCTTTTCTCTTTTAGGCTTAGGTTTAATTTTTAGCATCTCTCTCTCCCTTTTCATCCCCCCTTTTTTAATTTTGTTTGTTAGCAGTAGGAGAAACCAAGACCTAAAAGATACATCAGAGGGAGCTAGCCCTCATCTAGAGACTCTCCCCTCTAGCTTCACCAGTCCCATAGGTGAGAGGGGATTTTCCATTGTTGCATGAAGAAGGCAGGAACTTGGCCTCCTACCAAGGGTGTAATCTTCTACATCAATAGTTTTTGGCATGCCCAGTGGGACCAACTAGGACAAGTTGTGTCCAAAGTGTTAAAGAATTTTTGGTGTGTTCTTTAACCAACCAGCTTTTGGAGGATTTGCATCAAACACCAATGGTGAATCCAAGTTGAATCTGCTGGTTAAGCAGCCTAGTGCCATCAAAAATCACTTTTTGTATGTATAATCCCTCTGCACAAAATCATGGACCTTGTTTTCCTTCTTATAATTTTGATCAAGCTCAGCCTTTTTATGGCATCTCCCCAAGTAGCCCTCCTAGTTACCCTACAATGATAAGGGAAGTGGCCCTTGAGTTTCAGAAGTAGATGATGGAGATTAACAGACTAGAGGAGTAGTACAGATATCAGTAGGAGTTGATGTATATAAAGGAGTACTTGTTTAGGCAAGCACAAGCCTTACAATCCATGGAGGAGGAGGTAGCAAAATAGAGAAATCCATTTTTTCAAGCCATTCAAACTTAAGTGCCCCCTCCTATTCTGAATAAATCCCCCTCTTATGCACCAAATCTTTTCTATTAGATAGCACTTGCTCACTCTAGCTCATCTGATGCATCTACTCTCAATCCTATGTGCTTGGCTTTCCAACATCAAAGGGCATCAAAGCAACCACCCATAAAGATCAATCTTTTCAATTCCTTATATTGTGAATCTTGCATTGGGGGGAGTAGCATGAGCTAGCACATCCCTCTTCTAGAGACTCTTTCGGTGCATCAACAATCTCTTCCTAGCATTCCTTAACTTCCCCAAGTCTTTCAACATGATGTATAGATCCCAAGTTGGAAGAAGGAATGCCAAGAACCAGCCTAGAGCCTTGAAGAGGATGATGTTGGTGATCTCCAAGAAAGGCTCCTTCAAGAAAATATAGCTAAGAGAATTGTAGAGTTAGAGTCCCAAACAAGATTCCTCAACCAACGTGTGATGGACCTATCTGAACCTAGCCTGTCCACACACCTCCAAGAGAACTATCTAGCCACAACTAATATAGATGAAGTGCTGACCAAGTGGAAGGAGGATAATCATTCAATTATAGCCTAAGGACTACCTCATCTTCCACATGGTTTTCCCACTTCACCCCTTCTCAAGGAGGAACCTGTTCTACAGGAGGTGAGTGAGGAGTAGAAGATCTAGTCTGTAGTTCTTCAGGAGAATATATTTGAAGGTCTAGAAGTCTAGATCTTGGAGGAGGTTCAAGATAATATCTTTGAAGATCTAGAGATCTAGACCTTTGAGGAAAAAAAGGAGAGGTTGGTCTCCCTTGAGGAAAGCCTTGAAGAATAAAACTTTAAACAAAGAGGTGATGTTCTGTGGGATGAGCAATCAGCTTGTGATTCCATTTTAGACATCACAATTGTCAACCTTCTTCAAGAAGGCCAAGAAGAAGCAGAGGATGAGTCTGATAGAGTCTATAACAAGGCAAAAGGAAATGAGTCAGATCATGATGCATTGCAGAGGGAATGTGCATATCAAAGGGCTAATGATGATGAGCCAGTAGCCATTGATTTCTTGGTGAAGAGCACCAATATGAGGGACTAGCATTCAACAAGCTTCCAAGGACAAGTAGAGTATATATATGTCAAAAGCATGTTCAATTTTGATCCACTCAGATACAAGCCAAGCAAGGTGATAGGCAAGAAGAGCAGGTCACCAACTCTCTTTTTCATTTAGCTACTTGCTTGGCACCATAAGTCTTCTTACCAAGAAGGGGACTTAATAAATTTTCCCTTTGATCCAAGAGTGAGTTGAGCATTTCTGGTTAGCTGTATGTAGTAGTTTGCTTTCAGTTTCTTTCTAGCTTTCCCTAAGTGTAGTTTGCACATGTAGTGTTTTTAGACTTGTGTATGTCCCTTTGTGTGTGGGGTAAAAGCTTCATGTTTGATTCTTGGATCTTTTGGGGCTGTTTTTGATCTTTGTTCAAGCTACATTTGACTCCATGCCCAATGGACTAGACTGCAAGGCAATTGGTCTTTAAGCATAGTAGGCATGCTTCCCCTAGGAGTCACCAATTTATTGACCATTTTTTACTCAACAAGCCAAAAAATCAGTCCCCTTCTATCCTTGCTATTCTAGGCCATTTCATTTTTTGATTTTGCATGAATCTATTCATTTCCATGGACTCTACAGGTCTAAATCTATGGACTCTATAGGCCTAAATCTATGGATTCTACAAGCCTAAATCTATAGATTTTATAGGTTTTAGATTTCTACAGACTCAGTAGGTTAGTCCTTTGGTGCACGAAGGAGAAGTTTAGAGAGTTTCAGGGTTTTATAAGCCTTTTTTAGGCTCTAGTCTAAAGAAAATCACAAGAAAAGTTGGCATGGTTGAACCATTGAACCAATCCAATGATTTGGTTTAATGCCTGGATCAATAACTTTGTTTCATCACTCAAGTTTAATGCATCAACAAGTTCATCAGCTTGGTTCAAACAACTCAGAGCACAACACTGAACCGTTGAACTGATTCATTAGCAAAGTTCAATGCACTTGGTTTGAGCCTTGGTTCAAGTGGCAGTTTAATCGCTCCATTTCAAGGCCTGGTTCGTCACTTTAAGTCCATCACTTCATTTTTTAGGCTTAGTTCAATGCCTTTGGTTTAGTGGCTTTGGTTCAATAAAAGTTCAATGATTAAGTTCAAGAGGTAGTTGGTTTAATAGCTTAGTTCAATGCCATCAGTTCATCGGCAAAGTTCAATGGCTAGGTTCAATGGGCTCGATGCATAGTGGTTGAACCATTGAACTGATTGAACCGTTGAACCAATTTTGGTTCAATGGGTTAGTTCAACGGCTTTGTTCAAGGGTGTGCCTTATAGCCAAAGGGTAGTTCAAGATATAAAAGCCCTTGCAGAGGGTAGAGAAAGTTTTAAAGAGCCCAACAGAGAAGACAAAGAGTGGCCAATTCCTGTAGACTTTTGTCTATGGGAAAAATCCAAAAATAGAAAACATGCAAGGAAAAAGCCTGAAACAAAATACCTGATGACTTTTTCCAAGGACGATGATGTCTCGAAGGCCATCAAATTTAAGTAGATGAACTAGCTATTGGGTGACAACTGTGTAAATGTCAAATTTAATGTAGTGAAGTAGCTATTGTTTTTAAACTACCTTAGCACCAAATCATGAAAAGAAGCCTGAGGAACACAGTGACTAGCCAGAAGATCACCCCTGAGGGCTGAAAGATTAGGAAGAAGACAAGGAGTAGAAATGACAAAGCATTTAAGTGGTGAAGGGAAGGTGAGTTATTGTAGATGAGCAGTGAGACCTATTTTCTATAGTTGGCGTTGATGAGGGGACAAACTATAGTCTATTTGCAAAAAATAGGTGAAATCATGTCCTTACATTAATGCTTGAATTCCAAATTCAATTTTGGTGATGGTACATCATGGTTCTAGTAGGCCTCTTCTAAAAAATGACATCAGTAACAGTGGTTTTCCTCTTCCTGATGTGTTCAGCACACATGGGCCACTTACAAAAAAGGGTGCCAAAATCCTTCCCAAGAAGTGCCAAGTTCTCTTCCTCTTTCTATAAATTTTAAACTTCTCATTTGATAAAAAAATCAGCTCTCAGCCTTAGGGCAAAACTCTACCCAAAAATCTCTTGGGCTTGTAAGGCAGAGCTCTACCAGAATTTTTACCTTGAATCAGAACTTAGCTATTTTTACCTCCATTCTGAGTTTTGCATCTTTAGTATGTGTCTATGCCTTGATTCTATGTTAAGTCATTTTCTTAAATGATTTTTTAGAATGATTTTATCATGTCTAGTGCATTTTTGGGTTTCCTTTTACACGTCTATCAGAAGTGTCCCTAGAGGAGTGTAGGTGAAGTGGACAGGCTGTTGCAGTGTGTCCCAAAATTCCTCTACTAGTTATATCCTCCCTATATCTCCACGGACCCCTGACCCACTGATTCAAAATGTTTTCTCACTTTAGATGAAGTGTATAGGCACTTCTTTTGGTGAAAAGTGTATGTTTGGACCTGAGTGGATCACATTTTTTGGTGTATCACTTTTTCTTTTTTAGGCTTAGGTTCTATTTTCAGCATCTCTCTCTCCCTTTTTATCCCCCCTTTTTTATTTTGTTTGTTAGCATTTGGAGAAATTAAGACCTGAAATATACATTAGAGGGAGCTAGCCCTCATCTAGAGACTCTCCCCTCCAGCTTCGTCGATCCCACAGGTGAGAGGGGAGTTTCAATTGTTGCATGAAGAAGGCAAGAACTCAGCCTCCTTCCAATGGTGTAATCTTCTACGTCAACACTACCCATAATCAAAACTCAAAAGCCTCATGAGTTATTCATCCTTGGGTTCATACCACCAAAAGAACCTACTTCACCTAAACCCTTCACCACTATCGATGAGGATACCCCATCCTCACCAACTCCATCTCCTTCAAAGTTTGAGTATTTCAATATCATCCCATATAATTTTTTTATCAATACCATTAGTTTGGTCCCCTTGACCTATCAAAATGATGGCCAAACTAAAACCCTTCCTCTCATCCATCCTAAAATGGTAGAAAATGATTCTCCTACCATCAACACCATCTCATGTTAAGAAAATGATTCTATTATCACCTACCTTGGTACAGGGGACTCTTCTATCCATAAATATCTACCTCTTGAGAATCAAACCATATTAAATTAATCTACCATTGATGTCAACTTGGCTACTCAGTATAACCCCCACATTGTCAAGATCAGATAATCTTTGAATTCCATAGAATAAAAGGATTACCCTTTATTCCTTCATGATCATAGCATAGCATTTATTTGGTCCTATCAGGATATGCCTAGAATTAACCCTTCTATTTCTCTTCACAACATCATCACCCATCGTGATGTTAAACCTGTTAGATAAAAGCTTCATAGGATGCACCTTCACATCACCTTTCTAGTCAAAGAGGAGCTTCAATGCCTCTTGGTTTTAGACTTCATCCAACCTATTGACTATTATCAATGTGTTTCTAACATCATTCCCATTACCAAACCCATAGGGGGACTTCACCTTTGTATCAAATTTTGTGACCTTAACCTTGTGTGTCCAAAAGATGACTTTCCTTTACCTAACATCGACCAACTAATTAATCTTATAGCTAGCCATGAGATGTTATCTCTCATAAATGGTTTCTCAGGATATAATCAAATATTGATTGCTCCCAAAGATCAACATAAGACCTCTTTCATCACCCCATGGAGAACCTTCTATTATAGAGTCATGCCTTTTGGTCTAAAAACACTTGTGAAACCTACTAGCAAGCCATGACCTACATCTTCCATGACCTCATCCATAACATCATTGAGCACTACGTGGATGACCTCATTGGGAAATCCAAATATCATAAGTACCACCTAGATGTCCTCAAAATCATCTTCAAATACCTTATCCATATTTATGTCCACCTTAACCCCAAGAAATGTATTTTTGGGGTCTTATCTGGAAAGCTCCTCGGCTTTATTGTCTTCCTTTAAGGAATCAAAGTAGACCCTACAAAATTCAAAGTAATTTTAGCAAAATGCCTCCTCCTACCCATGTCAAGAGACTTTGTAGCTTACAGGGGAAGCTCCAATCAATCCATTGACTCATCTCTCAATTATTAGATAAATGTCAACTTTTTTACCATCTTCTTAAGAAAGATACATCTTTCAAGTGGACTAAAGATTGATAAAAATCCTTTGATTCACTTAAACGATACCTTATTTCTCTACCTATCTCAACCCCTCTTAAATAGGATCAATCCTTATACCTTTACATCTATTCCACTAACCATTCCCTAGGGGCAATGTTCACTCATTGTGATGAACAAAATATAGAGCAATATGTCTATTACATAAGTCAAATGCTTATAGAGTATGAGACTCAATACTCCCATCTCAAGAAAATTTGTCTTTCCCTTATATCTATGGCCTCCAAACTTTGTCATTACCTTCTTAATCATAAAATCTATGTCATCACTAACACTAACCCACTCAAGTACATACACTCCAAAACATACCAAAACCAACTTATGGCTAAGTGGCTCATGCTTTTAAGTTTGATCTTGATTTCTTTCAAATAATTCAATTAAATGGAAATTAATTGTTGATCAATTATATAAAGCTCCTCTACTTGATAACCAACTACTTCTTCTTACATTTCCAGATGAGTCCATCGTGACTCTTTCTCAAGAGGACCCCACCTACCAAATAACCATTTTATTTGATGGCTCTAAATTATAGCATGGTAGGGGTAAAAGAGTGATTCTCACTCCCCTCTATGTTAAAACTCTTCCCTTTTCCTTCAAACTTGACATTGAATGCACCAACAATGTGGCTAAGTATGAATCCCTAATCATAGGTCTCTAAAACCCTCTAGTCTAAAAAAGTCATGATGATCAGTGTCTTTGGAAATTCCTAACTTGTGGTCAACTAGGTCAATAGATCTTACCAATTTAAAAATGATGTCTTAATAAAGTACAAACAACTTGTATATGTACTCTTAGCATCATTCATTCATTACCTTATCTAGTCAATTTTATGATCAACTAATAAGTTCATGGATACAATGGCTTCCCTTGCTTCCTAAATCCCATCTCAACCTTCCAACTCTAAACTCTTTGTTACCATATACCATTTTATCACCCCATATTATATCCTTTCTAACCTTCCTACCAATTTAAATGTAGACACATATCCATCAGACATTTGGTACCAACAAACTTTTGATTACCTCAACCTTGACATCATTCCTCCTAATCTCTCTAAAAATTCCCAAAGATATTTTTTTCAAATTACCTATTATTATACCATACTATTGTGAATCCTTTACAAACATGGCTTTGATGGCATCCTTCATTACCATCACAGTCATGAAGCTTCCCATGCTATCAAGGAAATGCATGATGAAATTTATGGGGGACATTTTAGTGGTTTAACCATCACTAAACACATCCTTTGCCTTGGCTACTATTGTCCCACCCTTAACCAAGACAATGGTGATTAAGTAAAGAAGTGTTTCAAACTTCAACATAGTAATTACACCACACACCATCCCATGGTCTATATGTATCTCAAGACTTTTGGACATTCTTATAATGGGGCCTAGATCTCATTGGGGAAATCAATCCTCATTCATCACAATGACACCAATCCATCATTACCACTACCAATTATTTCACCAAGTGGGTGGAATCAATTCCTCTCATCTCTACCAAAGCTAAGAAAATTCTTGACTTTATCAACCATCACATCATCTATTATTTCAGTGTTCCACATAAGATCATCATTGATAATAGTAAATCTTTCAAGAACAAGAAATTACAAGGTCTCTAAAATTTATTTGGCATTAAATTAAGCTTTTCATTACCTTACCATCCAAAATAAAATGGATAGGTAGAATCCTCTAAAAAAATCCTTAACAAAATGTTGACCAAATGAGTCAGTGCGTCAAGTTGGGATTGGAACTTACACATCCCCTTAGCTTTATGGACCTATCACACTAGAATTTGAATATCTATAGGCTCTACCCATTTCTCTCTAATATTTAGAGTAGAGATAGTCTTGCCTCTTGACGTCTAGATTCCCTCTCTTTGCATATCTTTATAGGAGATCATTTCAGAGAGCGACTATCATCAAGAATGACTAGCATGACTTGAGTTACTTGATGAATATTGATTCATAGCACTTAACCATCTTCATGTATACCAAGAATGAATCAAGTGTGATTACAAATAAAATCTAAAATAATGAGAATTCAATATTAAATACCTCATCCTAAAGGAAAACCAACATGTAACCAATATGGAAAAAAGAAAAAGAGGAAAATTTTCTTTCAATTTTCTTAGACCCTACATCATAACCCATAAGTATGGATTAGGAGCTTATCATTTATCTTCTCTTAAAGGCAAACCAAAACCTAAGCCTCTTAATGCTTTGCATTTGTATCCTTTATTTTGTTAAAGATGGATCAAAGTCACTATTTTGTCTAACTTAAGCTTGTCCCTTGATTTATGAGATTTTTACCTTCACCTACATATCCCTCTCCCTTTGAGGATAACCAATTACAACATAGAACCATGTGATTAACAATCATAGTTATAATATAATCCTAAATATGGGTGCCATGGCTCTACCTGTAGCATGGTTCTTATGGATACTTTTTGTCTCTAATCAAGATGAAATCCCATGATCCTTTCTCTCTCAAACCCCTCCTTTCATCTACCATTAACCTCTTTATATTAAAATTTTTTCC
Organism: Torreya grandis; assembly: GCA_037957365.1. Classification (NCBI taxonomy): domain Eukaryota; kingdom Viridiplantae; phylum Streptophyta; class Pinopsida; order Cupressales; family Taxaceae; genus Torreya; species Torreya grandis. The sequence goes on along the minus strand of JARHVA010002289.1, from coordinate 1,768,078 downwards.
CTCATAAAGGTAAAACTTTAAGCCTAATTAGACTTGTCCATGTCTAAAACCTTCCAATGAAAAATAAATTCCATTTGGGTAACATATTAATAACATTTCAGACTACTCCCTTGAAGGATATCTACCCAAAATCCTCTAAATTGCTTAAAAGATAGACTGCTCCCTTTAAGGACATATACCAAAATAAACAAATCCAAACTTAGACCACTCCCTTAAAGGATGACTAAGTTAAATAGGTCAAAAGAAATCATTTGAAGCTTTCTACATCGATTAGCTTCACAAACTATCAAAAACTAAAGAAATAAACAAAAGACCCCATGTCAAAATTAGTGATCCTAAGAAAGTTGCAATCAACTTTCATATCTAGCACTAGTAGATTTCCTGCATCAATAAGTATACACCTAGCATATGATATGGACTTGTCTATTATGGTTCTTAGGTCACCTATAGAAAGGAAAAACTAACCCACATAAGGTTACCTATCCACCCATTTACCTTCCACTTATTGCCTATCTTTCCTTTATACCATCGTTTAATCAAGGGATTTTGAGCTTACTTGACACAATGTGATCAAGACACATTTTTATCAACCAAAGCATGCTAATGCAAAGCATACAAAAGGTTTAGTTTCCTTAAGCTAATCTAACTTTAGGTTTGTTAGGTCCTTACTAATAAAAAATCATCATGTTTTTAATTTAACCTCTTATCATTGGTTCATGAAGACATGCATCTCATAATTCTCACCTCTTTTTCCTAAATTTAGTTTTTCATCTAACTTAATTTTTATATTTTCATAACATCCTTAACCATAATAACATTACATCTCTGTGATCATGAACAACAAACATCAATGATGAAAAAAACACTGTGAACTATATCCATGCACTACATCATATATATATTTATGATCACAACATCATAAATCACATCATACATTATCTCTCTATCTATAATATCATCCTATACATCTACCATAAAAACATCATATGAACATACATCATATCATAAAAAACCCCTAATTAAACCATTCATCATCATATCCATAAATAAAATCAATGATGAAAACATCATGAACCACATCATACATCTCTCTATATCTATTATATCATCCTATCCATCTACCATCAAAAGATCATATGAACATACATCATATCATAAACAACCCTAATTAATCCAGTCATCATCATATCTATAAATAAAATCAATGATCAAAACATCATGAACCACATCATATATCATCTATCAATCTATGTATCATCCTATCCATTTACCATAACATCACAATAATTCATCTTATAACATCAAATCATAAAACGACATTAGCAAGACCATAAATAAAATCACCATCATCAAAAAAATCATATGACATCAAACCATGAACCATAACATAAGCATAAACATCACATCAAAACATGCAACCATGAACATACATCATATATATATCATCACAAACATCATCATATACATCATGTCATCATCAATAACACATGTAACAATGTATTAAATCTCTCTCTCATATACATCTCACATCATCAACATGTAGGCCAATATCAAAAACATATACATCATATAATCAAGCCCTTGAAGCACCACTATCACTCAACCCTCTTGCTCCTCCACTTGCACTACCATCTGATGCTGATCCCCATGATCTACGTACCTAACCCACTATAGAGGCATACTATCCTAGAGTAGCTATAGCTAGACCACCTACTAAGTTGGCCCTATACTCTTCATATCTTGACTCCTATGGATATTATAACAACACTATCACCTCATAGTACCTCAAATCCTCAACCATAGAAAAGTACCATGTCATTAGAATCATATTAGGTGGTCTTCCTACTAGTATTTCCACCACTCCTTTGTATCTTAAGGTATCTCTCTCCTAGCTCACTAAACCAAGAAAGATCCTTGCCTGATCTTTCTCTCCTATTAAAGTAGAAACTTAACCCTATAAAGTGATAATCTAGCCCTTTAGAGTGGCCACCTATCCATGTAACCTTGTGATATGATCCTATGTTACTACTAGTTTTACCACTACTTGTCCATCTTGACCACCACCCTATATTGGTGCGCTAGTGAGATCTACATCCATGGCCTATTAACCCTTCTTATCTTACCCAAAATTGGCTACTACATATAGGGCCTGATACCATGCCACATATCCATCAACAAAACTAGCATCATCTATATCTACTCTCACTGGCATCTCCTCATGACCCAATACTACATCTTATGGCTATGGCTTTAAAAGTAAAAACTTTACATCCTCTCTCTTATACCTCTAAAGAGCCAAAAAACCCTGCATAAGACCAATTTACTACCAAAATCAATCAAAGGGAATAAGCTATATCTCCCCCTCTCTCTTCCCATTTATCCATATCCATCTCTATAAAGATAGAGTGTAGTAACTATATTGGGCCCACCTATTCCATCCTAGATATGGCCTCCACACCACATCACATATAACTAGATCTTTTAAGGCATCTCTAAACCAGTCAATATCTCTAGCACCACCACTAGCCCCTATTAATACATAGTCTCCCCTCCATCACAAGAAGCCCACTATGAAATGTACCTAGGTGTAGCCATCCCATGGGATCCCTAGTGGCCTTAACACCTTAATGTGCTCATGTGATCAGTAATGGAGCATGAACCCAACAATGATACCATATCATCAATGTTCTCTAATTTCCCATAGCTCATAAATATAAACCAATAAAATAGGAGCCCACTTGGACACTCTCCTACCCAACAACATCTCTACTAACACTCCTAACAAAAAATAAAGAAATTATCCACTACTCAAATAAATTAATGAAAAATAGGACACTATCATCATCATCATCATCATTATAGTCATTAGACATCAGTTCTCTAGATCCCTCTAATATAAAGGCATATAGTTGAAGCCTTTAGAATTCCACCTAGAATGGACCCAATCATCACCATATAGTAGCTCTATATGGAAATCCCTCTCTTTTTTCCCATTATCATAAATTGGCTCCCTTCGAATGGGTAGCCATGTGATCCTATGCACATCCTTTATTAGGATGCTAATCTCTCTAGTCAATAACAAAAATGTGTTCATGGATAGGTCCCATCTCTCAATCAAGGCCATGTCATAGTTTCATCCCACAATAAGTTTTGATAATGAACCATGGCTCTAAATCCAACCTCCTCTATATGCATCCACTTGAATATAGTCATCCTATCTCAAATCTCCATAAAGATCCTAGGGACTTGACCCCTTATCTAGATTTGGTCTCCTACCTACAAACTAAGCACGTTAGCACATACACTTAATTTTCCAAATCAAACTTAGTACCAACCTACACACACTTTTTTAACCTATTCCAAACTAATAGAATAAATACATCTACAACATTACCTCTAGAATTTAAATAAAAATCTACCCCTACTCATAAAATTCTCACCACTCTACCCAACAAATATTTCATAACATCAATATTACTTAATAATTACCTTATCTCAACATATCAAATAACACCTGACCATAAAATTAGTTAGTAATTCCATACATTATTCCTATTTGACCATTTACCCACCCTAAACTTACATTTGACACCTACATTAACATATACACCTTTTCACAAACATTTAAAACCATCTTCATCTACACCTTTTTAAACCAACCTTCCCTAAAAATATTCAATTATCGATGGTTCATCTAACCATTGATGGTCCTATGAACCCTTTTGCCTCAGTGTTTGACCATCAATGGTTGGTTTGACCATTGATGGTTGGGTCAAACTACTGATATTCATTGTGTGTGACCGTCAATGGAAAAACCTTGAACCTTACTTACCTCAAAACAACACTAAAAACAACAAAAACAAGAAAGTAAATTATCTAAAACTATCCTACAACCCACCCCAACTCAAAAACTCAATCAATTTAAAATACCATTTACTACATTTTTTAATTTCTCCCATAACTAAACTAGGGCAAAACCACCCACACCCAATTTATAAATAATAACTAACATACCCAAATTTAATTTCAACAACAACCAAAATCAACTAATCTACAAACTTAATAAACCCCCTAATTCATTCTTCAATCACTATTAAGGTCGGAGCCCACACCCTATTATTGGCTGTCCTCCTCCACCCTACATGTCTAGTCCTCAATGATCTCCTCAAACACACTCAACCAATCTACAATCACCACTTCACCTAAACACTCAATCAAATAATCTCCCAGTAAAATTCCAAAGTGAAAAATTGTCAAAGCATAAAAAGCATGGAGGTAAACCTTATCAAAAGGTAAAAATGATTTTTCATTTTCACTTTTTATATTTTGGCTTCTTAGGGGTTCCCCCTGACCATTCATGGTTAGGGAGACCATCGATGATCGACCTTGAGAACCCTTAACCATCGATAGTCAAGGTCCCACACTTTTTCATTTTAGACCCTTATACTTACATGCCAAATTTTGGATATCATCAAATCTCCCCCATACCAAATTTGAAATTTTGGAGATTACCCTTCTTTAACCAACTATTAGACCATGTTGACCTTGATGTTGGCTATTTTTGACTCAAACTTATTTCATATTTTGGGATGACCTTGCATTGGTCTTTTTAACCACATCAACCAACCTTACCATGTTGACCATTTTAATTTTAAACCACTTAGTGCACGTCCAGACCATTTATGTTTTTCAAGGGCGAACTTCCTACCTTAGATACCTACAACAACACTGACCCTATCGAAGAGACTTATAGAATGACCTAATTATATATGACTAACACTATGGACTAGTTACCCTAAAATTTATCCATTTAGAATCAACTTTATTTTTACCAACATTGGAAACCTTAGCCTGTGTGTGATCTTGACTATTACACTTAGTCATATTTTATGCACATGTCTACATTTTATATTTCCAACCCTCTCATCACTACCTAGTGACTCACCATTTACCACTTACCAAACGGCAACCTAATTCTGATTTCACCTCATCAATTTATGGTTTGAGGGGGAACATCTCCTCCCATACCTGGGGCAATCAAACCTTGGACCAAAAATTCCATTTTTTATTTTGCATCTTTTTTAATCCAAATTGCATAATAAAAAGGGGAAAATGTAGACATTAGAAAACTACACCTAAATAGTTCTAGTTATTGAAATGCCTTAGGACCCCTATCAGACCCTGAGTCTAGTTGATCACCTAGTTATCTAACTCATCAAACTACTAACTTAACCTTTTAACCAACCCATTTTAAGCTACTTTGACCCTTTTTCTCTTGAACACTTAACCATTGATGGTCAAACTAACCATCGACAGTTAGCTTTATTGTTGATGGTCAAGTCTCCTTACCTCCTCACCTTCTTAGCACATCACCAGCTATGTGTAAGATAATGAGGAACAATTTAATAAATTCACTTTATGTGGTACTAATGAACTTCCAAACATTATGATAAAAAAACTTCACCCTCTAGGGAACCTTCCATCCTCCATCTCTATTTGCCTATAAAAGGAGGGGAGTAGGAGGTCATTTAGATTGATGTTCAAGCTATCAAATCTTCTTACACATAGATATTCAATATTTTTAACATCTATTCTTCCTTTAATAACTCAACATCAGTAAAAGAGACCCAAATATCTACCAAATTTGTTTTTGAGGCTAATGTATTGTTACTCTATCAAAATTGCTTCAGCTTTCAACCATCAACCAACTAGCAAATTATAGTTATATTAGTAATTTAGCATTATTATTTTAGATTTATAACCCCCTAAACCTAATCAAACCTATCTTCACCTTATTTCCTTTCTATCATAACCTTAACATAACCCTTATCTAACCATTCACTCATTTTGTAACTTCTCTTTTAATAACCTTTAGAAACTTATAAGAAACATTGATAGTTAATACAACCACTAACAGTCACCCCTAAATGTTAGGGTTACCCAACCATCAATGGTCAACTTAACCACGGATGGTTCACCCAAATATCAATGGTCACTATTGTGGGAAATAATAGCAAGTTATTTTCAGCCCCTTCCCCTAACCAAATCTAACTTTTTGTGTTTCTACCTGTTCAAAAATTCTTTTTTGATTTTTTGAACCTTCCCCCACCCACCTTAACATGAGATTTATTGGTTTTTTCTATATTTAGTCATTTTATTTAACAAAAATTAAAATTTATTATTCTATTATATTCATTTACTTTATGAAAGTACATTACTTTTATCATTTTGAACTTGATTGTTATCAACAGTAGATTGACAACTCCTAAAAAACTTATGCTTCTTGGATCTAGCTCATGTTAGGTAGTCCACTTAGCTATTTTTCTAATGATCCCTTTTGTTAGTTATTTACTATTTATAGGTTACTAATTCTTAGCTAAAAATAAGTTCTCCATCATTTTCTAGATTATGTATGCATCACTAACCAAGTATTTCTACCACACCCTTATTACTAGTTTCTTGTCTTCTTCCAAAATTAAGAGAAATAATTAGGTTAGGATTACTTGATTGGTTTGGACGTATAATAATTGGATGATGAATATTTAGATGATGTTGGTTTGGTAAAATATGGGAAAGTAGAGGTGTATAGGTTATTTAAGAAAGATGGAGGGTTTGGTGATTTGGTGGAGGTAGGTATAGGTAGAGTAAAAGGAAAGGGTTTACTAAATGACGAATAGGTAATTGTGGGAGATTTCACCTTCTTGGTGTAAGGATGAGCTCTTGGGATGGTATAAAGATGGGGTCCTAAAATGGAAGGTAAAAGAGAAGTTGGTGGTATGGGTCTATCTTGAGATGGTTTAGGTGGTTCCATCTTTTTGATAGGTTTATTTGGGGTTTTCTTTGGTGGGCTTGATGGTGTTAAGTCCAACTTAAAAGATGGGTGAGATATGACAGATGTAGGAAGTATTCCTATATTATTTATACGTTTGGTGAGATAGGCGTAAGGTGGATTAGAAATTTTAGATGGAAGTGGGTTGGATGGTTCCCTTATAGTTTTCGAGGAAGAAGTGTTTGAGGATAGGGTTGAGGTAATGATAGGTTTGAGGGTGTATTTAAGTGAGGTTAAAAGTTTAGGTTTGTTTTGTTAAGGTGACCCAAGATGGTGCCAAAAGGTGTCCCTATCTACATTGGGTTGAGAAGTAAACTCTACATTTTAAACCAATCTAGAAAAAGGTTTATCGACAGTTTTAATTCCTTGATCATTGATTTCAAATATCAAGCCCATAAGTTCAGGTGAGGGAACAATTTATTCACCTTTGTATTGGGTGGAAGGTTATATAGTTGGGGAAGATAGTGTCTCTATATAAATAATAGAGGAGATGATTTCTTCCTTTGGAGTGGTTTCCAAAGAGGGATTTGTTGGTTACATGGTAGGTAAGGAAGGTGCATGGTTAGGAAAAGGGGAGGTGATTACTTTGTTTGGATGTTTGAAGGAAGGGGTGGTGATTCCACCACTTTAATAAGTGGAGTGGAGGAAGGTATGGTTGAAGCAATGATTGTTTCCTTTGGTATTTATATCAAAAGAGAGGTGGGTAGGTTCATGGTTTCATAAATTGAAAGAGAGGAAGTTTCTTCCTTTGTTTGGATGTCCAAAGGAATAAAAAAAGATTACATCACTTCAATAAGTGGGGTGGAGGGAGAGGTAGTTGAGGTAATGATCTCATCAATGTTAGGTTCACTAATAATGACATTTATCATGTGAACCTCATGAGTGTGAGATGATTCTAGTTAGCTGATGTCATGATTGGTGGAAGGTGCATGGCTAGGAAAGGTTTTTGAAATATGTCTAATGATTTATTTGGAGGTACATTGGGATTATTTAACGCTTGTTCACCCTTGTCAATAAATTTTTGGATAATAGTTTTAAAGGGATTATACCTACTAATGTCATGTCTATAACTTGATGGAAGGAACATAAATCATTTTCATTGTATCAACTAGGTGTGGAGCGAGAGGCATCGCATTGTTGGGGATGTTTGATATGAAGAAATTGGATGAGGTTAGCTTTAATTAGTTTATCCAAAATTGAAGTATATGATTCTCCTATGGGAGTATATTGTCTTGGAGTGGATTGGTTTAGATTATGAGTTTGTTGGTTTAATGGGTTTGAAGAATTTGTTTGATTGTATTGGTTGATAATTAGAGGTGGAGAGGGTTTGATGACAACCATGTTTGTGGCTGCCTTTGTTTTAGTATTGGTATGGTTGGATGGGTTAGTGGTTTTGGTTAAATAAGGGTCATTAGATTTAAATCTAGAATTTTTGTTTCATAGTTTCAATTTCCCTTTGTCAATGGATCTAATTTCAATATTACGTGCCATGGTAATTGCCTCATCAAAGGTCCTGAAAGTCTAAACCTTAAGAGTGGGATCAATATTTTTGGCTTAACCTTGAGAAAAGTGTTCAATCAATCTAGTTTTGGGTAATGTGAAATAAATTTGGTTGATGAGACCTCTCCATCTAGCTAAAAAATTGACAATTGATTCATCATCAAATTGCCTAATATAATAGAGTTCAATAACAAAAACGTTTTTAAATATATTAACTAATAAATGATATAAAAATGTTTGGACAAGTTGGTAAAATATAAAATAGAGTGTTTGGTAAGAGCACTATACCAATTTAAGGTTGGTCTAGATAAGGACATGGGGAAGGTATGAAGGAGAAGAGCATCATCATATGCAATCAAGTAGCAAGAATGACAAAATGCTCTTAAATGTTGTTGGGGGTCCTCCTTGCTTTGGAACTAGAAAACTTTAGTAGTTACCATTGAGGAGGATAAATTTAGATAGGAATGGATGGGTGGATGGGTTCATTATAGATTTGATCATAAGAGATAAGGCTATAAGCCTCAAAAATAGATGATTTAAGATTAGAAATTTTATCCATCAACATATTGACCAAATATGTTTGAGGTTGGGGAGATCCATAATTGTGTGGTAGGTTTGGTTGAGGTTGGTTGGCTGCAATATATAGATAAGAGGTGGAAACATTAGAAGATACCACATATTGGTATGTGGTCATGGAAGTTTAGGATCATTCCACATATTGGTATGTGGGCACAAAAGTTTGGGTAGAAAGGGGGATGTATCCTTGTGGGTTAGGAACATATTGGTAAAATGTCATGGGTATTTTTTGAGGGATGGACATGGGTTGGTTTGGAGGTATGGTTAAAGTTGTAGGTTGAGGTTGAGTGGTAACTTTTGTGCTAATGGGTGGAAGGGTAGAAGGTATAGAAAGCACAAAACTTTGGAGTGGGGTAAAAATTGGTGGGTTGGTAGTGACAAGGGGAATGGTATAAATAGGGGTAGAATATACCCCCATGGTAGATGGGGTATAGGCAAAAATAGGTAAGTTTTTTCCTATGTTAAGAGTGTCGATTGGTGTAGGATGGGTTTGGTTATAGGTTGGAATGTTGGATTGAGTTTCAGTGGTGGTAGTGGATGCGATATTGGTAGAATAAGAGGCTTGGGTGATCAAAGGTTGGGTGGAGGTTAAAAAAACCATAAGAGGGGGAGGCATACCATAAGGTGTATCCATGAGAGGAATTTATGTAGTAGAGGTGTGGTGAGACAAGGTATTAAGGTAGTGTTAGAGGGTTATGGGGTTGTTATCAAGGAATGTGGCAAAATATGCATCACCCTCAACAACTATTTGAGGCATGGTAGGAGGTGAAAAATGAGGATGAGAATCCTCAACATCTGAAGTATACTCCATAAAGGAGGAGGAAGAGGAAGAAGGTGGTCTTTGGTTAGTTTGATTTCTCAATTGTTATCTAGTAAAGACCATGTGAGAAAATAGGAAAGAAATGATAAGAAATCACAACTCAAACACAAAGCAAGCAAATAAAAAGATATCAAGGAAATCAAAACATACACTAAAGTGCATTTAGAAACTTAGGATTCTTTTTATATCACTTTTGGCTTATGCCTTAGAAAGTGTGAAGAAGAAAATTTGGCTTGTAGATTAGGTAATAAACAGGAAATATAAGGTTGGTTTTAGGTGCTCAAGAGAGAAATCTATATTGAACTTCAATACATGGCTTGGTATTGGGGCCTACCCCCTCACTTCACACACCACATTGATAAGGGTGTCAAGTGCTTAGCCAAGATATATTGAATTTTGGAGTTTATACTCAACAAAGAGATAAGTTGGTTCTCTCCTTGGTAATGACCTCTAAGTAGGATTGCCAAAAAAGGGTAAGGTTTACCACTAGGTGATGAAATCCTAGTCGAGCCTTGTCTCAATTTTATTTTGATGTGTTGATTAGTTATGTGGTTTGGAAAATTGTGTGATAATAAGGATGAAACTATGATTAATCACTTCACTTTTAATTTACTAGATGGACTAAAATAAGCAATCAATCAATGTATGCAAAGTTTTTATTTTATGACAAAATAAATTTTAGATTTCATTTGATGATCATAAAATAAAAGAAGAAAGAAAGGGCACCTAGATGATTCTAAGTCCCACCAAGCATGCCAAAATGTTTCTCTTAATTTATACTTATTTCTTAATTTTGGAAGAAGATAAGAAATTAGTTAATAAAGGTGTGGTAGAAATACCTAGTTGGTGATGCGTACATAATCTAGATGATGATGGAGAACTCTTCTTTGGATAAGAAGTAATAGCCTGCAAGTAAGAACACATTAACGAAGGGGGTTTTTAGAAAGATAGTTAAGTGGACTACCTAGCATGAGCTAGATCCAAGAAGTATATGCTTGCTAAGAGGCTATCGATCCATTGTTGATAACAATCAAGTTGGAAATGGTAAATTGAAGTACTTGAATATAGTAAAAGAAATTAAATACTAGAAGAAATTAGAAAGATTATTTAAAAAAATGACTAAATATAGAAAAAGTGAGTCAATACTTGTGCTAAGTGGATGAGGTTAGATTTAGAAAATTAAAAACTAGTTTATGAGTTGGCAAAACATAGAAAGTTAGGTTTGGTAGGGGGTAAGGGGATGAAAATAACTTGTTATTTTATACCATAGTGACCATAAATGGTTAGGTAAACCATAGGTGATTGAGTTAACCATTGATGGTTGGGTAACCATCAATAGTTGGGGGTGACCGTTGGTGGTTGGGAAACCATCGACGGTTGCTTGTGAGTTTCTGAAGATACTCAAAAAAGAGTTGTGGAATAGGTAGATGGTTAGATGAGTATTTTGTTAAGAATATAACAGAGAGGAAACAAGGTGTAGATAGGTCTGATTAGGTTAAGGAGGTCAAAAATACAAATAAAATAAAGAATAAGTAAAATATACATGTAGATTGCTAGATAATTGATAGTAGAAGGTTGAGGTAATTTTACCATAGTAACATTACTTTGGCCTCAAAAGAAAATTTGGCATAGGTTTAGGTCTATTTTTCTAATGTTAATTTTATGTAGGAAGATTGGATGCTAGAGAGCTTGAATACCTGTATGATTTATTACTCTTGTGATTGATCCATTTCACTTCCTTCTCCCCTCCTTTTATAAGCAAAGAGAGATGGAGGATGGAAGGTTCCCTAGAGGGTGAGGTTGTTGATCATGATGATTAGAATTTTGTTAGCACCATATAAGGTGAAAATATTTCATTGTGCCTTATTAACTCATACACAACTGGTGATGTGTTAAGAAGGTGAGGACTTGAGGACCTAACCATCGATGATCAGGCTAATCATCGATGGTTAAGCTAACCATCGACAGTCGAGTGTCCAAAGGTAAAGGGATAACAAAGGGGATACAAATGTTAGGTTAATGGTTAAGTTAATAGGTTGATGATTTTGGATAACTAGGTGGTTAACTAGACTCAAGATTAGATAAGGGTCCTAAGGTGTTTTGACATCTAGAACTATTGTGTGTAGTTTTCTAGTGTCTATACATAGGGACTACACATATACAGGTCTAAATTACTAAAAGAGTATCCCAAGAGCCCAATTTTCCAAGTTACAAGATAAGTCAATATTGTAATTACTTTACACATATTGTATGATTCACACACAAGCCAACATGTAGGGGAGAACTAGATGAGTATGATTCCCTCTTAAAATTATTAGCTATGTAGGTAGTACCCAATGATAGTGGGGTATTTGGGGTAGCTTGAAATTATGTGCTCACTAACCAATTTTACCCCAAGCTCATAATGAAGATGTAAAACTAGCATTTTGTGACCTAGGAATTTGACTCAAGAGAGGATGGTTAGTATGGTGTTAGTTTTAAAATGAAAACAAAGTGAAATAAACACACTAATATCATAACATCTCTAAGCATAGACACTAGGGAGAGCTTAGTTAACAAAAGTAAATGATAAGCACAACTAAAAATCAAGGAATGAAAACACATGAATTCCTTTCATCTTCCTTGGATGCTCCAAATGCCTTTGTAATGGTGGCTTACTCAGCTTGTGCTTGAAGAAGTCTTCTTCAATGGAGTGTGGCTACCTTCATCTCCTCTTGTCACCTTTGGCTTATGGCTTAGCTTAGATTGGAATCAATTTGGAATTATAACACTAGTTATTTGAAGATTTTTTCACCAATCTTGCATTATAACTTTGCACAAATTAAGCTTAGAAATGATGTTGTGAGGCCTCCTATTTATAGATTTTTGGATTTGATCAAAATCAACCTCAACTATCCATCTCAAGATTGAGATGTGTGGTTGAGGATTAATTCAATTTAGAATTAAAAATTGTAATTATCCTCATCATGGAATTGGAAGAAGGGGCAATTAAGAGGCATGAAGGGCATTATAGAAGGCGTTGATGAAGCATGGAGGGCATAAATCCTAATATGTGTGGCCTTTATAGCCTAGGGATGCCTTCCTAAGAAATGAGATCACTTTATGATGCAGATATTCAATATTTATTTCTAAAAACAAATATTCAACAAGTTTCCATGGAATTTTTTATTAGGCCTTGATTTGGGTTAATTAGCTCTTAGGCATGATTAAGCACATTATGCACAAATTACCCAAATTGATAAAATGCCTTGTTATTAGTCCTAAATTTGATTGGATTTGAATTGGAAGTCCACATTAGATGCATTGGTTGCATATTCCCATTTAGGATGTTTCCAACAAAAAATAACAAAGGCACAAGTCTTATACAAAAGATTTGATAGGAAAGAGTAGTCCACAACACATAGGTGCAAATTTGGTATTTTTACTCAAAATAAACTAATCAAAATTAGTTGGCCCATAAATTGCATTGCCCCATTTATGGATACCCTAGCCAAAATCAGAACTTTAATATGTCATTATCACATCATTTTGTGTGTTTTAGTGTTTTTAGGCCAAATTGAGAATTTTAAATGGAAACTAGCTAAAAGCCTAATTGGAGGTTATCGACGGCTAGTTTTAGGTGTCTATAGTTTGCCCATGTTTGGTAAGGCATTACAAGTTGTAATCACAGTAACATCTTCTCAAATAATTAAAATTTATTGTATGCCTATAACTTCAATAATGATAAACTAACTGTATGATACCCCCTCAAGAGAATGGTTGGCATAAGTGGATCAACAAATGGTCCCTTGAAAAGAAAGAAGTGAAATGAGGGGATAAAAGAACGAAAAGATGATGGGGGTGAAAACACAATGATATTTAAAAAATAGACAAAATCATTGAGAATTAAAGTGGGATGGTACACAATGCTTTACCCAAAGATGGTTATAAGTGTTATACCCTAATAATGCCAACATGGTATGATAACACAATGATTTGCCTAAAGGTGGTTATAATCATTGAGAAAATGGAGATGCCCTAGTTAGGATTGACAAACAAGATAATACATGCCATTTTATAGGCAAAAGAATTAAAGTGGTGACAACATAATGATTTGCCCAAAGGTGGTTATGATGATTGAGAAATGCAAGTGGGATGGTGTGCAATGATTTACCCATAGGCATTTATAATCATTAGACCCAAATTATGGAAAACATGATAAACATGGCTGAGAATGATGATAAATTAACACAAAGGGTAATTATTAATTGGAACAAACTATGAATAGGGAGATGCTCATTTGAACTAATAAATATTGAAATTCTTTCATGGTCAATTACTCTATTTGGGATATGATTGGGAGTGGAATTAGGATGTTGGTGCCGAAAAGATGCCACCATTGATGAATAAACTTCTTGAAGCTAAGGTTTATTATAACATGTGATGGTAGGATTCATGATAGAACACCATAAAGACTTGACCAAAATATGCATAAGGACTGACTCCCATAATCCAATACTCAAATAGAAAACAATGCACCAATGATAGAAACCATGATGACAATGTAAATATATGAATATGGATGGGTTCAAGTGTAAGTGTGGAGAATGAATCACCTAGTTAACACACATAAATTGAATCAAGGAAATAGTGTTAAAATCAAACAAATAGGTAGACAAACAAACAAAATAAGTAAAAACAAACAAACAAATAATGCAATAAAAGTCCTATGAACATTGCCCCTAAAAAATAGGTGATAACTTAACAAATGAACTAAATGGGGGAATAGAATAAAAGGAAGGGGGTGGCTAAGATATCTCCATATGCACTAATCAAGTGGTCATTTCCTACATAGTTCCATGGATGTAATATTCAATAAAAAAATTTAGGCCAAATGTAGTTCTCCTAGAGAATGGGAAGAATGTGATAACTGATGAAAATAAATATAATGGATGTGATAGGAGAATTGGAATGGTCTTAAAAAATGTCAAGTGCATAAGAGAAAAGGTCAAAAAGGATGGGGAAACTAAATGACAAATGATTTTCTTGTAACTTAATAAGGGTTTCCAGAATCCTTAAGGCAAAGAAATGGTCAATGTTTTTGTTCTTTTCCAATGATTTTTTGAAATGTTTTTAGAATTATTTTAGAGTGTCACAACTAAATTGAGAATTATGAGACACTAAATGGTTCAAGCTCACAAAATGGAAAAAGCATCTGTACTTAGGTTACTCACAAAATTGTGAGAGAGTTTAAACTTATATTTCTCAAAAAATGGTGAGAGAGTTGGGAAAAGGGTGACTAAGTTGACCTCAAAAATTATTTAGTACTACCTATATAGTCCCAGAGTAGGAACTCAAGTCACTATAGTTATACCCACATAAAAGGTGGGGAAAAACCAACTCAACCCTAACAAGTTTTCAAATCTAGAAAATGGCCAGTCAAATGAAAATAATGATGGCAAGGTGATGCGGCAATGCATGGTAAACAAGTGTTGCCCCTAGTTGGCCCATAGGTAGTTATAACTAAGATACAATGGCATAGGTCAGTGATACTAATTTTCCCATAGGTGGTTACAAATACTAGAAAGATTGGTGAAACACTAATTTGACCATAGGTAGTTATAATCATGCTCACATAAATAAACTTGGATAGGATGAAAGATATATCACCAGATCAACTATCACACTACTCTCATAGACTGTCATTGTAAAAATGGATTTGATTGTATGTTGAAACCTAATTGGAATCCCCCACAAAATATGTGAGAAGAACCAAAGTAATCAAGATAAAAATTTGGATAGGATGACTAAAAATAGGCTTTGGTCTAGATAGGAATGGAATGATAGGATGGTATGGTCTTGCTAAGGATAATGATGGTTTTTGATAGATTAGATAAAATGGTAAGAGGATTGCCCCCATGTGATGGGGTAAATTGAAAGAATATTTGACAATGGAAAATGGATATGTAACAATGGTAATGGCATGGTAATGTGAAATGGTATGGTACATGTTTTTGGCTTGGGTGTGGTTTTTTATTCTATTTTTCCTATTTAGATGGAGATGCACGTAATAATCAGCAAATGATATGAATAGAATACTTGATCATGTTAATTTATATCCTACACCTCATCTAAATATCTTATCTATCTAGAATGGCCTACAAATTTGGTTTTTAAGAATGCTTTCATGATCTTCATTGGTCATTAATTATGATTCCTTCAAACATCAATACAAGGTATTTTTATAGCCTCTACAAAGAAAAGTGCAACCATGGATGGTAAATAAGGACAAATAATGGATGGTAGGTTTGACTATGAAATGGAATGGTAGATGATAATGGAATGTATAATGGTGGGGAAACAAATGAAGATCAAGACTTTTAGTCACACATAATGTTGTTGATGTCAGATTCAACATAACTTTGGTTGTGGCAGGGTCGAAGACCTATTCTCTCTATAGGACCACTAGATTTTTCTATTGTTTGATCTTAAGAGTAACTACCATATAATTAGGTTGTAGATAGGAAGCTAGTTTTATTTGATCTTTGATTTGATCTTCATCAAGTATTAAATAAATTTTGTGCTTAGCTATTGGTGCCTCAAATATGTTTTCACCAATAAATTTATCTTGATTGTCTCATATCACCTTTGAGAAGGTTTCACTAAAGAATGTTAACTTTTGACTTTAATTTTATTCTAGCACTTCCAAAAAGGTTTCATTAGGAGAGTGTTCTTTTGCTACATGAATGTTGTCTTGGCCTCCTTATTCTTCTTCAACTACTATGTCACCATGGATATAGTTCAACAAAGTGTGACTCTGTCAGTCCCAATTGACACTTGTGGGAGATGGAATGTCAATGATATGGCTATTTTGGTTGATGTTAATGGCCTATGGAATGGTAATGTAATGGAGAGAGGATGCACAATCCTTTTAGAAAATACTAGGATAACTTGTGTCAAAGCTAAATTACTCATCCTCAAAAACTTTAGAAGGATCACAAATGTATTCAAATTGATCTATGAAGCATATGTAAGCAATATTGTAACATCCTCAATCATATTCTTCTTCTGAAACTAATTCTAACTCAAGGGATTTTGAATTCAATGTTGAGATTGATGTTGATTTAGATTTTTATTCTAACTCTAAATCTAATGTTGGTTTAAGAATATAACTTGACTCTAATTCTAATTCTTCATCTGATGGGTACTCTATTACAATGATGTCTTACTGAATGTTCAATTTTGGACAAGTAACAGCTTTTGATGGCATGATGGGCTCCACAAAGACTGGTTTTTCAAAGTGAGACTCCTATAGAATGGGAAAAAGGTAAAGAGATAACTCCTTGGAGACTAACTTGTCAATAGGAGGCTCTTAAAAAATAGGCACATGGTTAAGGTAATGATTTTCCCAAAGCTGGTTATAATCATTAAGAAGTGACTCAAAAAAGATTGGTTTGTCAGTGTGAAACTCCTTGACAATTGGTATAGGATCAATAGGCAATTTATCATAGGTTGACTTATCACAAATGGTTATTTTAACAAAAACATCTCAAATTGGTTGGTTTTCTTGGCCTTAGTTTCCAATGAGTTGGAAAATACTAGTTTTGAATATAGTTTGGTCTTTAAATGATTAGATTAGTTGAGGTTTGGTTGGGATTGGTACTAGATGAGGAATTAATTATGGTTGGATAATGGTAGGGCCTTGGGGAGCATTATTATTCTCATGAACCAAAGGATAAAGTCTTGAGATGGTAATGATAGGGTGGTGAAGATTTTGATTGCTTGTACAAGCCAAAAGACTAAGTACTGGAATGATGAAGGGGTGTTGTGGAGCTTGGTTGATCACACAAATCAATGGATTAGTTCTTGGTATAGAAATGGTTGGGTATTATGGATCTTGGTTGCTCACACAAACCAAAGGATGATGTCTTAGTATAGAAATGGTTGGGTATTGTGGAGCTTGGTTACTCACACAAACCAAAGGATGAGGTTATGGTATAGAAATGGTTGGGCATTATGGAGTTTAGTTTCTCACACAAACCAAAGGATGAGGTCTTGATATAGAAATGGTTGGTCATTGTGGAGCTTGGTTGCTCACACAAACCAAAGAATGAGGTCTTGGTATAGAAATCATTGGTCATTATGGAGCTTTATTGCTCACACAAACCAAAGGATGAGGTCTTGTTATGGGAATGATATTTATTGGATATTATAGATATTGATATATCATATAATCCAAAGGGGGGTTAGGGGAATATAATGATTAGATAACAAAAGGACATCATGAAACTTGATTTTTTACATAATTAAAAGCATCCAAGTCTTCCTCATAAACCATATCATCCTAGTCGTGAGTTAGCTCATAAGCTAGTTCTTGATTGTGTTCTATGTACTAATTATTGAAAAGAGGGTATGGATTTTTATCCCAAAAAACATTATCTATAATTGGGTATTCAAAGTCCTCTTCACAATAATCTTCATACCAATCAAGGTCTTGAGTTGGATCATAAGTTACTTCATGACTTTGTTCCCATGAATGATTAGTATGAGGCAGATAGAAATCTATCTCAAAAACCATATTAGCATCATTAGGGTCTTGGCAAAAGCCATAAAAGTCATTTTGGGTGGCCATTCTATCATAAGTTGGATTTTAAGTGACTCCAACATAAGTTTATTTTGACATATCTAAGTAAATGATGAAAGCTTAGAAATAAAAAGGCTTAGGGTTATACAGAATCTAAAAAATTATCTAAAGGACAAATGGTTCAAACTTGGTCCAACTTGGTCAAAGGGGTGGAGTTGTATCTTCAATGTGGTCTAAAAGTGGAGCTGTATCTACAAAATGATTTGTGATAAGAGTTGGCATAAAATATCCTAACGTCAAATGTCACACACATAAAAGGTCAAGCATCTGAATAAAAACTAGCATGTCAAAGATCTAGGTCAAAATGTTCCAAATAAGGTCTAAACTAGGAAAGGGAAAAGTTGAGTTCCTAGGTCTTTTGTCCAAATGTGGAGTTAAAATCTAGACTCAAATAAATAGGCATGCTAGGAATTTTGGCCAAACAACATAAAAATCTAGACTTAAAACAAAGGCTGATGTGATTTGATTTAATCTAACAAGTTTGGAAATAACTTTGGCATATACCCAGCACATAGAATCAAACATAATCATGATTAGTTGGCATAAGGAATAATACAAAAGGATATTTAAAAAATTTGTGTTCTCCCAAATAAATTCAAAAACAATGATGAGGATTGGCATTAAATAGACAAACCATCAATAGTTTTCAAATTTGAGTAATTGATTAATTGAAGTTATGCAACCTAAAAGAGAAAGATTTGTGTATCATCCCCATGAATTGAGGCTTAAATAGAAATCAATCAATGTTTGGATCCAAAATTAACAAGTCTAATTGAAAACTCAACATTGAAAACTAGGATTTGACCAAACAAGCTAGACAAGTTTGTACAACATGATGGCACAAGACTAAGGTCCAAATGGTATACATAGAGTGGTTTGAAATAAATGGTTTTGATACAATGGTAAACAAGTCTTGAAACAAATTGAGTAGCCTAATGGCATAAGTATGATTGAATTATTTGGTCAATAGTATGTTAAAAAAGACTCAAAGGCACAAATGGTTTGACATGATTTGGGAAACATAACACTACCCTTCACAACTCAAATGACACACACACAAACAAGTTTAGAAAAAAATTCAACGCACAAGTGTGGTGTAAAATAGCCAGCATAACACCTATTTAGACAAAAGAGTGTTGTATATACAAATTTGTTTCGACATGGCTTTATGAAAAAAAACAAGTTTTTAGTCTCAAAACATACCAAGCAAAAATGACCAAAATACACTAAGTACAATCATCCAAATCCTAGGAAGGCTATGGCATGTGGGGTTGACTAAACTATCAAATTTTTGATCATTCTAGGGGAATCAATTAAACAATGACTTTCATGCCAAAAAATGAAAAATAAAATCATGTATTTTGGGTCCATATCACTAGGCTTATTGTAAAAAGGTCTAGTCCTTTTTGCAACCACTACATCGTGTTGTTCACTCAGTGTAGTGTGATGTCCAAAGTGTCACTACATCCTGTGTGCAACTCTAAAAGAGTCAAATGAAGTCAATGCTAGGAGATGAAACCCTGAGTCAAAGATTCCTTAAAGAACTTTTGGGAGGTGATAAAGTCCCCTCGCAAGCCAAAATGAATGAAAATAAAGAAAGCATGAAAGTAGAAAGACTTTAGGGTCATTTTCAAGGTCACCCAAACTTTAGTGAGTTTTTGGGGAGTGATTTAGGTGACATTCTTTCTAAGCCCTGGACTAGGATATTTGAAATAGGAATGGTGATTTTGATTCCAAGGGTTCCCTATAGGGGACAAATGAAAGAGCATACATGTAACACCCCTATTTTTGCCAAACAAGATTAATCTAAATAACTATTGCAAGCAAATATTGACAAGTGTGTTTAATTTTAAACCCAGATGAAATGTTTGGTGGTGTTAATTTGACCCCTTTGTCTTAGTTGTAAACTTTGAAAACATTCACCAAAGACACTTAAATTCTTTGTTAATCAACAAAGTTCCTAATCCAACTTTAAAAATGCAAAAGTGATTTAAACATGTTTGGATCAAATATCCCGCTTGGTCCTATAAAAAAATTATTAGCATGTCCTTTAGCTTTGAAGCTCTTTTGAGTTTGAAATAAGAAACTTTGGAAAAGTAGGTCTCAGGTCTATGTTTTTGGAAAAACATAGTGACAGATGTCATTTAATACTACTGATGTTAGTTACGACCAATCAAGATCTGATCGATGTCAATTCTACTGACCAACATCAGTTAAGCCAAGTAATTGATGTCAGTATTTCTGTCGATGTTGATTACTACATAAAATTTGTGGCAACCAAACATGGAAAAAAAAGGTTAGAAAACCAATTTTTAAGAGTTTTAAAACCTCAAATAATTTTATTAAGGTTGTAAAAGGATCTCCTTTAGGTGTAGGATGTGTTTAGTCCCATCGGGTGTGCCATAATGTGACCAAGGAATTTGAGTCAAGAGAGGATGGTTAGTATGGTGTCAATTCCAAAATAAAAATAAAGTGAAATAAACACACTAATAACATAACATCTCTAATCCTAAACACTAGGGAGAGCTTAGTTAACAAAACCAAATGATAATCACAACTAAAAAGCAAGGAATGAAAACACAAGAATTCCTTTCACCTTCTTTGGATGATCCAAATGCCTTTGTAATGGTGGCTTGCTCAGCTTGTGCTTCAAGAGGTCTTCTTCAATGGAGTATGGCTACCTTCATCTCCTCTTGGCACCTTTGGCTTGTGGCTTGGCATAGCTTGGAATCAATTTGGCATTGTAACACTAGTTGCTTGAAACTTTTGGCGCCAATCTTGCAGTATAAGTTTGCACAAATTAAACTTAGAAATTATGTTGTGAGGCCTCCTATTTATAGACTTTTGGATTTGATCAGAATCAACCTCAACTTTCCATCTTGAGATTGAGATGTGTGGTTGAGGATTAATTCTATTTTAGAATTAAAATTTATAATTATCCTCATCATGGCATTGGAAGAAGGGGAAATTAAGAGGCATGAAGGGCATCATGGAAGGCATTGATGAGGCATGGAGGGCATGAATCTTGATATTTGTGGCATTTATGGCCTAGGGATGCCT
This sequence comes from Torreya grandis, assembly GCA_037957365.1. Lineage (NCBI taxonomy): Eukaryota > Viridiplantae > Streptophyta > Pinopsida > Cupressales > Taxaceae > Torreya > Torreya grandis. The sequence continues at coordinate 1,746,670 of JARHVA010002289.1, read as the reverse complement.
TCCTAAGAAATGAGGTCACTTGATGATTTAGATATTCAATATTCATTTCTAAAAACAAGTATTCAGCAAGTTTCCATGGAATTTTTGATTAGGCCTTGATTTGGGTTAATTAGCTCTTAGGCATGATTAAGCACATTGTATAAAAATTACCCAAATTAATCAGAATGCCTTATTATTGGTCCTAAATTTGACTAGATTTGAATTTGAAGTCCACATCAAATGTGCTAGATGTGTATTTCCATTTAAGATGTTACTAGTAATAAATAATAAAGGCACGAGTCTTATGAAAAATATTTATTAAGAAAGAGTAGTCCAAAACATGTAGGTATAAATTTGGCATTTTGACTTGAAATGAATTAATCTAAGTTAGTTTTCCCACAAATTGCATTACCCCATTTAGGGATACCTTAGCTAAAATTGGCACTTGAATATGTCATTTTCACATCATTTTGCATGTTTTAGTGTTTTTAGGCTAAATTATGTGTTTTAGATGGAAACTAACGAGAAGATTGATTGGAGGTTATCGGTGGCTAGTTTTAGGTGTTTACACTAAATAAAGGCATAAATAAAGAGTACCCCTTTTCATTATCATAGTTAGATAGGGGCGTAAGTAAGAGAAGGACATGTTGAGAGGTTAATGCCTAAAGAAGGGAAGGAGAGTTTAAAACAATGTGATATGGATTCCTAATGATAAAATTAAGGATATTACATGTCTATAATATCTTCAAGCTACCCAAGACACTCTTCTCATAAGTAAAATAGGCTCAGTATGTACAGGCAGGGTTGGGAAAGGCTTTTTCCAAGAGATGAATTTGGGTATTTCACTTAGGAGAGAGGCATTGATTATATTCCTAGGCTCTAAAATAATGTAATGAAGGTAAGAAACATTTATGAACACATTATATTAATCAAATAGGTTTGGAGAGAGCATTCTTGATGAGGTTTGAATAAGAGTATGCAAAAACAAGAGGTTTTTACCTCTTTTTAAAGAAATTGGGATGGTTGTACCTGCTAAATAGGGAATTGGACCAAAAAATTTCATACATTTTATCATTAGGACCCTTTTTAACTTCTCAAATACTCACTTTTCCTAGCCAAATAGGCCTAATACTCACTATTTTGTCTCAAAGCAGGGGCAGTCCCTTCATGCACAAGAATGGTAGTTTTAGGGAAAAGTTATGAATTGATGATCTCAAGGAAAATGAAGGCCAAATAATGGTTAGATAAGCTGGATGAAACATGGAGGAACATAAGAAACATTTTTATAAGGCTTTAAAATAAATAGGGCGCCATACACAACAAGGCTTGCAGTCAAGTGTGAAGGCAAGCCTCGGGGCTAAAAGCCAAATTGGAGGTCATGCATATTTTAAACCTAATATATTATTTCCAAGTGATCTCCCTTAATTTTATAATAATAATAGGTCTCCTCATTCCACCTATGCTCATGCTTTCTTTGGTACTTGATTGATGATGCCAATATATAACATGATGCACCTAATACTATTCCTACTATACCGTATGTCATAGAATGATCTACCTTGTTAAACATAGAAATAATACAATATAACTATGGAATAGATAAATATCTTCAGTTAGTATTAATCTCTATAATGGTGTATTAGGATGAAGGCAAAACCTATTAGCATGTCCTAATTGATTACCTATAATTATTTTCTTGGGCTTATTTAGATATGCCTGGGATCAACCCATCTATGGTAATACACAATATATTACTATATCAAGTTGTAAAATTAGTTAAACAAAAAAGTTCATAAAATTAATCCCAAGGTGGCACTAATGGTAAAATATTAAATTTAAAAACTCTTAGATGTTGGATTCATAAGATCCATTGCATATTTTTATTAGGTTTCTAACAATGTCCATGTCATCAAGCCTAATGGTGGCATTTTATGTTGAATTGATTATCATGACTTAAACAAAGTTTATCCAAAATATGACTTTCCTTTACCCAAAATCAACATGATTGTCAATTATATAGCTAGATATGATACATTTTTATTTATGAATGGTTTTGACAGATATAACTAGATCAAAATTAACTCCACCAATTAAGAAAAAATAACATTTACCACCCCATGGGGAATTTTTTTATATCATCGTGCCTTTTAGAATAAAACATAGGAGAAACATATAAAATGGAAATGACACACATATTCCCTAAATTTATACACAAAAAATTTGAGGACTATGTCCATGATTTACTGCTAAAATACAAACACTGATAAAATCATGCAATGGATTTAAGATAAATATTTGAACACTCGTGAAAGTTTAATGTGTTTTTAAATCCAAATAAATATATTTTGGAGTATCTTCCATAAATATATTTGGGTAAATAATCTCGCAATAAGGCATCAATGTTGATCCAAAAATAAATCTATTTTTAAGATGCCGCCACCAACCAATTTAAAACAATTACAATGTTTATAGTGCATAATTTAGGCAATTCAACCCTTCATTGCTTAGTTGGCCGATAAAACATATATTTTCACACCATTGTTAAAAAATGACATGAAATAAAAATGGGATGATTTTTGTCAATGAAGTTTTGAATAAATCATGGAATATTTAGCAAATCCACTATTCCTTCTACCTTCTATACTAGTTCGACCATTAATCGTTTATATCTCAACAATCCATGAGGCCTTTGGGGATCTATCAGCATAATACAATCATGACCATTGAGAGTGAATAATTTATTAAAAATACACCAATTGGATGATTATGGATGCAAATATAATGTAATCAAAAAAATATTTCTATCATTAGTATTTTCTACATAAAAGTTATGACATGTGTTCAACAATGAGATCCATATTATAATTAAATAATATCCCTTGAAGTTTCTCATGATAAAAACCCACATAATTATCCAAACATATAAATTTATGATGCAACTAACATAGTTTGATATCAATTTTATATCTCAAAATTAGTATAAGGTAAATTTTTAGCCGATCAACTAGTTTTGGCTCCATTACTAGATCCATTCCTATTTACTAAGGATTTATGTGATGATTTTAAAACATATAATATATCCAATAACCCATGAAAAAAATTATTTTATGGATCCATACGTATGATGGGTGTTGGTGCATCATATTTCATACCCCTAAGGGTAAACACATGTCATTCTCTTATAGACTAGTTTTTTCTTGCATCAATAACATAGAAGAATATGAGGCCTTAAGAATTTGATTTTCCATAGTAGAAAAAATTCATACCAAGGATATATAGGGTTTTGGTGACTCTTTGATGTTTTTTAATCAATCTACCAATAATTACCAAACTAAATAAGATCATTTGCTTCCATATAAAGACATGTTGGATATATTAAATAAACATTTAACACATTTTCTATTGACATATCCAACGTAAGGATAATTGTCATGTAGATTCAATAGATAGTGTGGAATCCTTAATGACTTTAGATATAATGATTACATAAAATTTACAATATAATAGTTATGGCAATCTTACATTATGTAAAACAAAATGGATGCCTTAGCAATTATTGATATCACATGTAGTTATACAAATATAGAATGGTATAGTGACATTTATAACTTCCTATACTAAGATTAAATATTAGATCATTTTACAATGAATGAAAAACATAGAATAAAATGAGAGGTAATTAATTATGTTATCATTTTAAATGTTTTATTTAAATTAATATTCAATGGAAAATAAATTTGGTGCCTAAACAAAGATGAAAAATGAACGACACTCTTAGAAGCATATGATAATGAGTGTAGATGACACTTCAATGGCCAAGCCATGTCCTAAAAATTATTATGACAAGGTTATCATTAGGTTATAATGGAACAATAATGTATTGGTAATGTCAAATTATGTTTAAAATTATAGAAATACAACTTAAATAATGCTCCATTTCATGAGTTGAAGTTGATTGTCTCACCATGTCCCTTCTCCTTATGGGTTTTGATTTGATTGGAAAAATAAATCTAATATTTGCAAGTGATCAAAATTTTATAATCATAGACACATGATATTTTATAAAATAGTTGGAGGACATTCCACTTGAATTAGCATCAGATATGACATATGAATATTTTTAATGACTAATATTATCTCCCATTTTGGCATACCTTTAGTAATAATTACTAGTAATGTGTTAGAGTAATTAATGTAATTTGATTACTTTATTTAAGCTTGATTAGGGTGTGTACATTAATATGTTCTCATTATGTTCACATACTCTCTCTCTCTCTCTCTCTCTCTCTCTCTCTCTCTCTCTCTCTCTCTCTCTCCTCTCTCTCTCTCTCTCTCTCTCTCTCTCTCTCTCTCTCTCTCTCTCTCTCTCTCTCTCTCTCTCTCTCTCTCTCTCTCTCTCTCTCTCTCTCTCCTCTCTCTCTCTCTCTCTCTCTCTCTCTCTCTCTCTCTCTCTCTCTCTCTCTCTCATTTATAGGCACTCTAGTAGTGTATCTTGTATAGAGAAGTGGAGATATTTACTTGTATAACCATTTATGTTATAGGCAGATGTTTCTTTGTGTCAGTAATATGTTAATGGTTATGGATATGATAATGAGATTTTGGATTTTTTTTAAGAGTGTTTGAAATCTTTCATGGTATCAGAGCTGATTGGGTGGAGTGGAGGAAAATTGTCTACATGAGTGTTCTGAATCCACTACACGAACATCGAATAAGATGACACTGTATACACCATAATAACTCCATATCACATTGAAAGATACTATTGAACTGTCAAATAATACAAGATGACACTAGGATTCACCAAAATAGATACACTTTGATTTGTGTGACAATTAAAACTATCAAAAAAATGGTGTGTTTTTGCATACATGATGGCTCTTTTTGCTATTTTCCACACTCTTCTATAATCTCACAACATGTATTGGTACTTTTACACACTATTAGTTTGTGTCATGCCTCTTCAAGGCCCATTTATTATCACCTTACCTTATCATATGTAGACACTTTTACACTCTATTTTTTTATCATCTCTCATAATCCTTAATGGCTTATTTGATAGGTCAAAAATCTCCACATTTGGAGCTATTCTATTCAATCCTAGTGGCTTCCTTTTTACATCTAGTGTTTTTTTCATGTATGAGATATATTATACTCACACTAATTTATAAAGTGACATGGGGGGTTTGTTGATTCATCCTTTTCTACCTTCATGCCTTTGTGTGCTCTATTCTTGGTACCTTTTCACTTCTTTCATTGCTTTTCTCTTACATCACCTCCAGAGCCATCCTATTTGAGAGACTTTATCTATATTTTTGACACCATTTTTTTTATAGTTGATAGTATCACACAGCTTGAAATGTATTTATTTTTTGTGAATCCCAGTGTCATTTTGTCTTGTTCGATAGTCAGATAGTCTTTTTTAGTATGATATAAAACTATTCTAGTGTATATAGTGTTAGCTTGTTTGATGTTCAAGTAGTGGATTTAGACCACTCATGCAAACCTTTTTCCTCCACTCCACCCCAATCAAATCTAATACCATAAAATATTTTACAATTATATTCAACCAAGATCTCTCCCAATATCTCATTACCATAGACATAACCATTTACACCATTGCTCACATAGTGTGGTATCCCCACTAATGACACCATTGTGGCATCCCCACTAGTCTTTGTGTTCACTTCTCACCTTCTTGTTGGAGAGTGTTCAAAAAATGATTCCTTAGGCTCATCATCACTCTACCCAATATTTTAGAGCACAATATTTGTTTATAATGATCCTCATACTCAACATGATTTCTACTTATACTTAGTTGTTATAGTGATTCGACATCCATATACTTCTAACAAGATGGATTGGAATCCATAGGGACACATGATCTCACACTACATATTTTATTTTACACACCTAAACTATGCTTAATGGATGTGTTAGAGTAATTAATGTAGTTTAAATACTTTATTTAAGATTGCTTAGGGTGTGAACATGCCTATGTTCTCATTATGTTGACATTATGTTGGCATACCCACTCCACCACTCTCTCTTTATCTCTTATTTATAGGCACTTTAGTAGTGCATATTGTATAGAAAACAAGTGGAGATATTCACTTGTATAACCATTTGTGCTATAGATAGTTGTTTCTTTATGTGAATAATGTGTTAATGGTTATGGTTATAGTAATGAGCTCTTGGAGAGATCTTGGTTGAAGAGTATTTTGAACTCTTTCATAATGGGTCATAATTTAAAATAAAATATTGAATCACATTTTTATCAATTATAAAATCAAACATACATTTTCCTACATGTTATTATCCATAGGGTAATGGTTAGGCTTAACCAAAAAATAAAACCATTATCAAAATTCTTGCAAAAATAGTTGAATGATATAGTATAGGACTGGCATCAACAGATGGGTATATGTCTTATAATCATACCAAACTAGTGTTTTTCACACCTACTCAAGTTGCACCTTACTCATTGGTTTATGGTATAGATGCATATCTACTTATTGAGCTCAAAATACCATATATTCATGTTTGTCTTAAGGATATTGTAAAAGATAATGAATATCATGAAAAATTATTACATTAGTTAGAGGAATTGGGTGTCAAACACACACAAACTATTTAACATTGATGGGTCTATAAAGATCATGTAAAACATGCCTTCTAATTTTTTAGGCCAAATGATTTTGTTTTGGGTGACCTGGTAATAAAATAAAATAAAATAATACTAATGTTGAAAAATACAAGAATGTAAAGTTCAAACCGAATTAGTTGGGTCTATTCATAGTTACAAAAAAATGGGAAAATATCTATATAATTTGACCATAATTGAATGAAAACCTCTCAATAAACCAAATGAACATTATTCACTTGTGAAAATATTATACCTAGTTATTCCAAAAATAATTAAAAAATCAAATATTTAAGAAAATATAAAAACATTCAAATAATTCGAAAACTTGAAAATATTCATCGTTGCCATATTTTATTAGCTCTTTAACATCTATGTTGTTTAATTTATGTTACTATATATAATATCATTTCATTCCTATATACACATGTTTCATGCATCTTTGAGTGTGATACAAGTATACCCAAAGACATGATCTATTCACTTCTAGATGCTGGACCTGTCCTATACCCACTTCATATAGAACATTGGGGGAATTCACTTATTTGATTATGATTGACATAGATTAAATATCATTTATGATCATTTCAACATTATCATGTTTAAGCTTATATAATATTTACTTACATATGTCTATATCCATGCTCATATATTTCACATTGTAACTTGATATGCTATGCTACATAACATTTTTTGCTAACACATATATTCATGGACTAGTATAGTATGATTATGTTGGTTGCTTATTCTTAATATAGTTTTCACTTACTTGAGTTTATTTCATTTCTTATTATTATTTTAATTGTGGAACATATGAATATGTTCATTTTTTATTTGTCCCTAATCCATTGTATGTTGTTTGTACATTTGATTATGTCATTCTATGTTGATTAGACATTTAAATAAGTCATCCCCTTTAATTATGAGAAATTTTAGAATTCCCCTTATATGATATCTCCTTAGAATATTCATTTAGATTACATCAAGTGGTCTTGTTTGTGTTCTTCATTGTGTGATAAGCTTGTATTGTTACTCTCTAAACATTGCCATGATCTATATCATGCATTTATGTGAATTTATGTGATCAAATATTGTGAGCCTACTTTGATAAGTTATCCCTATATTCTACATTATTTATAAATATATTATAAAACCACCTTATCATTTTTAGGTAAGGCACCTTCCATATTCTATCTCCCTCACCTCAAAAGGGGGGACACATCAATGGGGGCATGCCCTCAAAACATGAACTCCACACTTATACACCTTCTTGGTTTATAAAATTTCAATGGGTGAATGTCATAAAAAAAATGACCTCCACACTTACAAACGTTATCAATTTCCATATTTCAGTGGAGGCATTTTATAAAGACATGAACTCCATATTTTGACAATATCCAATTTAGTCTCATGATTTAGATATACACTTGGGTCAAAATTCTATACATTACATAGATTTTTCATATATTTAAAACTATTTATTTATATTTATGACACATATACACTAGATAAAACATATTAAATATAAAAATGTAGATATACTACATAAAAAATTGAAAACTTTACCAATTATACTACTCACTAAGATACACCGATTACACCAAGATGTATTGTTATCAAGCCTTTTTTGCTACTATAATTGATTCATTTAATAGGTTTAAGTGATTAAATAATTCAACCCACCATATCTATATATTGGAATGATTAAATCATCCAATCTCACCAGATTTATAGGATGAGTTAATTAAATCACTCACCCTCACCATATTATATATATTTACTACCATACCCAAAAAACACGCACAAAACACACCAATTTTTTATGTATGTATGAGCATGCTACTAGATTGATGAATGAAAAAAAACTCAAAACAAGATGGAGAATACTAAATAAATTTTAAACATATATAAACATACTTGATTATGATCAACACAGCTGAATTATGCACACTAGTAGTAGTAAAATTGATCTAGTAACAGATCATTTATATTATACATTCTCAGAGTTATAAAAACAAGGTTGTGTCATCAGGAAGATAAACCTCAACTAAAGAGTTTGGATTGCATATGAATTTTCCCAATTGTAAAACATTCTCAAGGTGGGATAGGACAACTCTAATGGACACACCTCATCATATTGATAAACATAGTGAAGTAGACTTAAATCATATGAGTACCTAGTACAACTCATTTGTAATTGATAAAATGATGTAGACATGGTGATATATAAAATATCTCCAATAGGTGGAAAGTTGAATTGATAGTTAATACTAATTATATAAGCTAATGGGATCCTGATAGACTCTAAAACATGATAAAAAGGTGAAATAAATGTTAAATTAACTTGGGATTTCAAATGAGTTTTAGTAAAAAATAATTATTTCACTTAGAAAAATCAACCTAAAATGATTTTGGATATGGTTTTCCAAAAATTGAAATATTTTCTCAAAGATAAAAACCAAGGTTCCTGAGTAACTTAAAGTTGGTTAAAAATAATATTAAGTTTCATTTTTGACAAACTCTAACTTTAACTAGTTAAAACAAGCCAATTTTAAAGTGCCTCCACAAACTAATAGGCCAAACAAGGAATAATTTTATTGGAGAATCCACCCTAAATTAGGTCCATATAATAATGCCAAAATAGACTAGGTTAGTTTTGATTGTTGATTTATATTTTTGTGAGGTTAACCTAGAATTTAAAAGTATTATTTGTAGGTAAAAATAATTTTAGGTATTTAATCAACCCCTCCTTTTAGGACATTTTGGACTGATACAAATAGGCCTAGTCACATCTCAAAATTAATTATTTATCTTAGAGGATAATTGACAATACTATATAAATTTCACAATGCAGAACGAGGTTCATTTGAAATGTAATGAAACATTTTATTCAATTATCTAGATTATTTTTTGATACCCTAGAGGGTTTCTCAATCATCAAAACTTAACCTCATGATCACAAAGATAATAATTTCATTACTTACCTTAGCTTAATATAATTTAATTATTTGGTTCAATTAAGTGAAGGAAATATACCTATTCAGGTCTCCTACTCATAAAAGATGACTATTTGACTTAAGATTTAGAACACACATTTCAAAGGATTTTATTTAAACTGAATCTTATAATTGTATATCAAGGTGTTTTAATAATTCAATCATTTGAGTTATGGTTGACCGTTATTCAAACAAATTATATTTTATACCAATTGAAATCTAGATAGAAGTGGTATCACTAAGAGAAGAGAACTATAACTTTATCTTGTCTTTTACTACCTAAGTAAGTTAATGCGACACACTTTACTCTTAATGAATTATTCAATAATAGAGGATAAATTAATAATTTAATGATTACCATTACATCAAGGTAGATGTCCTTGTCTATCATAATGAACAATAGTGTGACCATATAATAAAGGTTGTTGCTACTAATGTTTAAGTGATCAAAACACATAATCATTCTATGAATAAATATAACCACTAACTTCACCTTTTATATCATAATAATTTCTTTTAAAATATCACATTTTTATTAATGGGGTTTACAAAATTTACATAATGCAGCATGTTAGACTTACTCAACAATATTTCGTTCAACTCATTTAACTATTCTTATATTGATCAAGGTTTACATTTCATGAATTGTTTCTAGTAACTAATAATAAACCCTTTTCATTACCCTCCTTGAATAATAAACCACACAATGTTATTCCCATCTTTATAATACAACATATAGAAATGGATTTATTTTCAATATACATCAAAATAACATTGTTTCTTAATTAAATATTAGGAGAAATTACAATCGTGGTTATACATAATAATTTTAAAATTTCATGGATAAAATAATATTTCATATCACATTCATATCATAAGTTACTTAATGATGTTTTTCAATGATCAATACATCAAAGTATTCAATCCACCCACACTAAAAAATAACCTCAAGAAAGTGTGTTAGCATTAAGCTGACAAGTAATTACCTATCACATTACAATGGGTTATTCTATGAAATAGACCAAATTTTATATGATATAATAATAATCAATTATCATTCCTGCCACTATTTACATAGAATCAGCCAAACACTTAAGATTGAATATAGATTTAAGCCATAGTGTTATTTTTTTAGTCTATAAGAAATTAAACACAAATAGGATATGCAATATTAATTCATTTATTACTTAAAATATAATAACACATCAAATTCAAAATAAATCATCTATATTTCTATAAAAAAAGTATAGACTAAAATGAATATTTCTCTTACCACTTTTCCACCTCACTAGGTAATATTTGGTTAGTATAATAAGTGAGATGAGAGTGAGAATGCATTGAAAACAATGACACAAGCATACTTCATTTGTTTATATAAATATTTTGTTGTTTATTTTCTTAACACAACATAGGCAAGGGAGATTTAAGGAACTTTTGCCTCTTTTTAAAGGATATTTACTAGACCTCCCAAGGTTTATTCTACCAGTTCTTAGCATACTAGACAAAACCAATTGGAAAATGTAAATTTTTCACAAGGGGCCTATTTTAAAGATTGAGATTCAAGGGATTCTACTTAATTTAACTATAATAGAGGGGGTGTTAGGTTTTATATTTATGTTCATAAAGGAGAGTTTTAATAACAACACTTGCATACATAAAAATACATTAAATGAAATCCAATGTCGAGATATTTGCAAGACCTAAAAAATAGTTTATTTCTACTATTTACTATTACTTATATTTAATAATGCCATGATGGTAGTGGACAAGAATTTTAATCAAGATAAGCATATAGATTTATATTTCATTCATTGATACCTAAGATCTAAACTAGCAAACTCATAAAAAATGTAAAAAATGAAAGAGACAAAAGGAGAGAAAAGGGTCATGTTTCCATGAAGGTGAATTTGAAGTGTCTAAGTGATAAAATACCATGAAACCAATCCTTAGCTGAGTTAGACCTAACACAACCACAACTGGAAAGATGTTGTAAGAGTCTGAGGGGAAGTTGACTAGGAGAAGGAAAGAGCATAACTACAATAAGACATGCATAATAAGTGACCCCAAAGCTCCACAATACTCAAAATATCAATATATGTTAGTTGATTAATAATAATTGGGATTTATAGTAGTCATTCACTTAAAAAATTTAATAGAAAAAATAACAAAATTGAACAAAGGGAGAGATTAATCTAAGAAATCAAAAAAATGTCTTAGATAACTATGTTTCTATTAAAATTCATAATGAGCCAACCTTGAGAAAGGATTTTGAATTCCTATATCTAGGATATATACCCAAGATTAAAATTTAAAAATAAATATGACTAATGCCCTCTACATAAGTAGGTGGAACCTTTAATGAGTATAGGGGAGCCATACACCAATTTTGCTCATTTAACAATGCTTGCTCACATCCCCAACCATTTATCAATCATGCCTTATATAAGTTTAGATCACAACTATGAGTGATTCAAAGAATTTATACTCTATAGCTATGTAATAAATCATCAACCTATTTTGAATTTAAATTTTTCCTTCTCAATCAAGTTATCCTTTTGATCAAGTATAGTTCAAACCAAATACTTAGGCAGATGGAATAATCTATTATTGAGCTTGATGAATTTGATGGGATATATGTCTACCAAAATTATGTTTTGTGATTTTTCTATGACATTAAGGTGACTATACATGCCAACTTGTCCAATAGGTTCCACTCTAGGCCTTTTGGCCTCCTCTCATTTTTTGCTTCACATTTCACTTCTTCTTTATTCTCCTAGCCAATACTCTTTACCTTTAGTTGTTGGTGAGATTAGAATTAACACAATCATGCCATGTGGCATGATCATATAGATTTTAATATAATTAAGTTACTCAAAGTGATAATTTTATCTTCATGATCAAGTCCCATCAGCCATCAATCTAGGAGATTGGATGATCTATGATCATCTTGGTCTTCTTATCTCCTTTGTATGTTCTCTAAATCTCAAGTTCCCATTATTATTACACATGGTGGGATAATGGGCCTTCTGAGTTTGGGGTCCCTACTATTAGATCTATTCATAATCAACTTATGTGGGCCATTGATCTAAGAGATCAATGGTACATGGCCTTTGGAATTTTTACTATGTTTTGATATATTTTTTGAGTCTTAGGATTTCATTATGTTGCAAAGTGGTAGCATCTTGGGCCTTGAAGGATAGGGGATCTATGTGTTTTGATAATGGATTCTAAGTCCCAAGATCCTAATATGTCTCCATGTGGAGACATCTTGGGCCTACAAACCTTAGAGCTCTTCATTGATAGATTTAACTCTTCTAACACCTGACCTCTTGAGATATCACCATATTGAGACAATTCAAGCCTTCAAGGCTTAGGAAGACTTAGAGGGTTCAATGATCCCCTGACTTATGATCTCTTAAGATGATTCCATGTGGCATCATCTTGGACCATTAGGGCTCAAATAAGACTTAGACATAGATATTTCCCATTGAATAAATGATTAATTAAAAAGTGAAGGGTAATGAAAAGATTTAGACAACTCGATCAATGTGGGTCATTCAATGGGAGATAATAAAATTGGGATAAATGCAAGGGTTTTGAACCTAGATAGACTTTGATAAATACCTCCATGTGTAACTCCTACATTAAATCCTAGAAATTTCACATTACAAAGCAAATGAATGAGTCAATAAACCCTTTGAGAGAAAGCATGGGAAATGTTAACAAATTTGACCTCACAAGTCAAATTATCACCCCTACTATTCGAAAAAATTTATTTTCATGATTTTTTGTCCTATTGTTCAGTATTTTGGTCTTGAAATTTCCTTAGTTTGATCAATTGAATCCTTGATTAAAAAATTTTAAGGTTGATTGGATAGGTTTAATGTTTGTTCATCATGGCCTTGTGCTTGTTTAGTCTCTTCTTGTTCGTTTCATGACATTTTCAATGGTAAAAAGAGTTTAAAGTGTATTTATATGTATCATATCATGTTTCAAGATCATTTCATGCCTTATATATGTTCAATCAAGCTGATGACTTTCTAGACTAACTTTATGACTCATTTGTAGGCATTTTTTGCCATTTTATGACTTCTTGAGAAGGTTTTGTGAGGTAATGATAGTATATTATCATAAATAATTTTGAGGCATCTATATAGGTTTTCAAAGGGTTTTTGTATGTAAAGTATATTAAGGAAATAATTTAGTCCCATAAAGGTAAAATTCATATTTTTAAGGAATTTTTAGGTGTTAAAATGAAGAAAACCTACTTATCTCCCATATTGACCTCCTTGGTAGCTCTAGAAGGGCTATTAGTTTTTGCTTAGTACAGGCAAGAGAGAGAGAGTCAGGTAAAAATATATTGTAAAATGATAAATACCCTAATGAAATTAAAATTATTAGTATTGGTTTCCATATTCATTCCCCTATATTTATGAATCGTTTCTAAGACTGCAAGGGGTCTAAATGGCCTATTCATTCAGATAGAGTCCAAGTTTTCCTCCCTTCTGTCACTTCAAGATTCAATGGGAAAGAATGGTTATAGTGAGGTTATTAAAGAGTAAAATAAGACCTATTACATGTGTATTATATTGAGTTTAGATCCTTTTGGGGATATCACATGATCATGGGCATATATTTTGGGGGCTTAGAGAGATCCACAAATGTGGGGAGTGGATTTTTCGCCACTCTACCTTTTATGGAACCATGCTTCCATGTGAGTGGAATATTCCTAGTATTTTATAATTTCTATGTCTTCCATATTTTGTGGAGTTAGTTGTTAGATGACTATTTTCCATGTCTACTTCCTTATTCTTAGGGAGTTAGTTGTTTATTAGAAAATGGAATGGCGTCCTTGTTTTAAAGAGTTGGTTGTCATCACATGTCATTATAAAATGTGCCTTTTGGAGGAAGAGAGATGAGGATGGTAAGTTATTCCTTATGTGGGCTTATGTATAAACTTAATTAGGTGGAGGAGAGGTGTTACCTAGTGGATAATGCTTATGTTGGATAAGCATTGTGTAATTCTCCTTGTTTGGTGGATTTTTGTTTATTTATTATATATAAAGGTGTGGTGTGACTATTCAGAGTGATGTGAATTTTTTTGGGGTGTGGATTTTGAGAGACAAAGTCAAATTAAATATGTTTTTACAAATTAAATGTGTTTATTTATAGGGTATGGTATAGAAACTTGTGATATATATTATTGTGTAGGTGTAGGTACAACATATCATATGTGCAGCACTGTTGATAGTTTTAGATCAGCAATTAAGTGAATTCATTTGTGAATTCAAGAGGATATATTATATCTTTATGAGAGGTTATTTGTAATGTTGTTTATATATTTTATTGAGGACTTTATTGGTGGATATATCCCACATTGGGTGAACCATGGTAGATCTATGTTATGGTTTTATTCTCTCCATTATTGCTTTCATTTAAATATGATTTGAGGAATTATTTATGTGATGCATGCTAGTAAATAATTAAATCTGATTTCAAATTTAAAATTTGGTTATGTGATTTTATGGGGAATTAAATTTGGTTTAAATTTTTTATATTCCTAACAACTAGTATCAAAATTTTGGTTGTGTTTTTTACTGAAGTGGTAAATCACAGTAAGGGTTATTAGCTTGAGTGGGAGCTATGGGAGAAGAGATCAGATTCAGACTTGAGAAATTTGATAGTAAGAATTTTATTTTATGGAAAATAAAAATGGAAGATTACTTGTATCAGAAGGAGATTCATCTTCCCTTGAAGGGGAAAGGAGAACAACTTGTAAGTATGAGTGATGTAGATTGGTCATTGTTTGACAGGAAGGCATTGGGAGTCATACGGTTATGCCATACATATTCTATTTCATTTAAAATTTTATATGAGAAAACAATAAAGGATCTCATGGATAAACTTGGGAAGTTGTATGAGAAACCCTATACTTCAAATTAAAAAAAACTTATGAAAAGATTGTTTAATATGAAAATGTCTGAGAATGGTTCTATTGATAATCATTTAAACGATTTTAATACAATTGTAAGTATGATCACTTATATTGGAATTAAGTTTGATGATGAAGTTAAAGATTTGATAATTTTATTTTATTCACCTGATAGCTAGGATAGCTTGGTTATAGTTGTGAGTAATGCAGTCCCTACCAAGGGAAGCTTAAATTTTGAGGATGTTTTGGGTGTGATTCTTGTGAGGAAACATGAATTAAAAACACTGTCAAATCATCTTTAGGTAATGCTTTGTCTATTAAAACTAGACGGAGGTAAAAGGACAAGAGTAAAGGTAACTTTAGAAAGTTAAAGGGTAGATCTAAATCCAAATCTAGATCCAAGATGATATGTTGGCATTGTGGGAAGAATGGACACTCAAAGAAGGATTATTGGTCACTTCAGGATAATAATGCAAACAAGGAGGAAACAAATGAAGTAAATGTGACATCAGGTAAATCATTTTAGGATGCCTTAATTCTTTTTATGGATAATTTTTTTGAGTCTTAGATATTAGATTCAGGGGCTTATTTTCATTACACCCCACATAGGCATTATTTTACTAATTATGTTCAAGAGAATTTAGGACATGTTTATCTTGGTGATGATGAACCATGTGAGATAGTAGGGAAAGGTTGTGTTTAGTTTAAAATATATAAAGGGAACACATGGCTATTTAATGATGTTATACATGTTCCTATGTTGAGATGGAATTTGCTTTCAATGGGGCAATTGGGTAGTGAGGGTTACTCGATAATGTTTATTGTAAATTTTTAGAAAGTTAAAAAAGGTTTTCTTATGGTTTTGAGAGGTAATAAATTTGGTACTTTATATTTGAATAGTAATGTTGATTTATATGATTTAGTTATTATAGTTGGAAATGCAACTATGTGGTACTATAGGCTCGGTCATATGAGCCATAAGGGCATGGAGATATTAAAAGACAAGTTATATAGATTAAAATGCATTGATTTAGACTTCTGTGAGGATTGTGTGCATGGGAAATACAATTGAGTCAAGTTCTTAAAAGTTAGACCCATAAAGAAAGATCACAAATTAGAGTTGGTACATTTAGATGTATGGGGACCATCTCAGGTATCTTCTATTGGTGGTTCTAATTATTATGTCACTTCTATTGATGATGCAACTAGGAAAGTTTGGGTTATTATATTAAAAATAAATCTAATGTATTTGACACTTTTAATAAGTGGAAAGCCATGGTTGAGAATGAAATAGGTCTCAAGTTGAAATGTCTCAGATTAGATAATGGAGGTGAGTATTTTAGTAATGCTTAATTTGATTATTTTTCTAACAATTGAATCTATAGGAAAAGCATGGTTCTAGGTACTCCGTAATAGAATGTGGTATCTAAAAAGATGAATAGAACAATAATGGAATGTTCTAGGAGCATGAGGTTACATGCAGGGTTGCCTTTATAGTTTTTGGGTAGAAGTAGTTAGCATGGTATTTTATCTGATTAATAGAGGACCTTCTATGCCTTTAGATGGAGACATTCTTGAACAAGCCTGATTTAGTAAGAATGTTTATTATTATTTTCTTAGATTATTTGGATGTGAGGATTTTTCTCTTATTAATAAATAAGATACGACCAAGTTAGAGGCAAAATCATAAAATGCACATTTGCTGGTTATGGTGAGAATGACTTTGGTTTGTGTTTATGGAGCATTAAAGATAAGAAAATATTTTGGTCTAGAGATGTAGTCTTTAATGAAAAAGTCAAGTATAAGAATCAATTACAGGAACATGAACATGAATAAAAAGAGTACTTAATATTGGATGACATTACGGGTGGTAAAGTATCTAATGAATTAGTTCAAGAATATTCTACACAAGGACCCCAAACTCTTATGGTAATAAGGTCTTCTAGGGTAAGAATATCACTTGAACATTTTTCTCCTTTTAATTATTTATTACTCATTGACAATGGAGAACCAGAGTGTTATGATGAATCAATGTAGGTAGATTCTTAAATGAAGTGGGAGCAATCCATGGATGAGGAGCATAGATATCTCATACAGAACCCAATGTGGGATTTGGTAAGGCTACCCAAGGGCAAGAGTGTATTATCAAACAAGTGGATATTTAGAATAAAAGAAGAAGATGAAGGGAGAAAAAGGTATACAGCTAGGATGGTGTTCAAGAGGTTTACACAAAAATTAGGTTTTGATTTTGATGATATTTTTTCTCTTGTTATAAAAATGACTTCTATTAGGATTGTTCTAGGTTTAATTGCATTTTAGGATTTTCACTTAGAATTATTATATGTGAAAATTGATTTTATTCATGGTGATTTGGATGAAGAGTTGTATATGAAGCAACCATAGGGATATGAGATCAAAGGGAAGGGGAATTATGTGTGCAGACTAAGGAAGAACTTTTATGGCCTAAAACAAGCTCCATGGCAATGGTATAAGAAATTTTATTGTTTTATGTTGGAAAAAGGATATCAAAGGTGTAATTATAACCATTGCATGTACATCAAATATTTTTATGATGGTTCTTTTATTGTAATATGCTTATATGTGGATGTTATATTAGTTGCAAGAAAGAACATACAACATATTCATATACTCAAAAAGTAGCTTAGTGACTCCTTTTTTATGAAGGATTTGGGTACTATAAAATAAATCCTTGGTATGATGATTACTTGTAACAGAAAGGAGAGGAAGTTGATTTTATCCCAATTAGAGTATGTGAAGAAATTCTTGGAAAGGTTTAGCATGTTGGATGGTAAATATGTTAGTAATCCTTTGGCATTCCACTTTAGATTATTAAAGTAGAAATGTCCCAAGATGAAGGTTGAAAAGATAAATATGTCTAAGGTACCTTACTCATCGATAGTTGGTAGCTTGATGTATGCCATGGTTTTTACTAGGTTGGATATTGCCCAAGTAGTGGGAGTTGTGAGCAGGTATATGTGTGATCCTAGTTATGAGCATTAGCAAGTAGTGAAATGGATTCTTAGATATTTGATAGGAACCATGGATTTTGCATTATGTTCTGGTGGATCATATACCACTTTATGTGGTTATGTGGACTTGGATATGGTAGGGGATATTGAAAGCAAGAGAAGTATAATAGGTTATATATTTAATTTTGGAGATACAATGGTTAGTTAGATTTCTAAGATATAGAAGGTTGTGGCTTTGTCAAACATAAAATTAGAGTATGTTACTACCACAAATGCTAATAAGATGATTTAGTTGCAGGTTTTTTTTAAGAGTTGGGGCATGAGCAAGAAGTTGGGAGACTACATAGTGATAGTTAAAGTGCTATTCATTTAGTAAAGAACTCCACTTTCCACTTGAGGATGAAACACATTTAGTTACATTATCACTTCATTATGATAGGTTTTGGAGGAGAACTTGGTGAAGCTGGAGAAGATTCATATTAGCTAGAATCCTATGGATATGATGACAAAGTGGTCACATTGGATAAGCTAAGACAATCCTCAGATTTGGTTGGCCTTAGTGGTCATGGAACAATGATAGATTATGTTCAAGAGAAATGGTCTCCAAGTGGGAGATTGGTGACTGTGAAACCTTTTGGGGCTATCACATAACCATGGGGTATATTTTGGGGGATTAGAGAGATCCACAAATGTGGGGAGTGCATTTTCCCCCACTCCACCTTTTGTGGAACTATGCTTCCATGTAAGTGGAACATTTTTAGTATTTTTTAATTTCTATGTCTTCCATATTTTGTGGAGTTAGTTGTTAGATGACTATTTTCCTTGTTGACTTCTTTATTTTTATGGAGTTAGTTATTTATTGGAAAAGGAAATGACTTCCTTGTTTCAAGAAGTTGGTTTTCATCACATGTCATTATAAAATGTGCCTTTTGGAGGAGGAGAGTTTAGGATGGCGAGTTCCTCCTTAGGTGGGCTTACGAATAAGCTTGCTAAGGTAAAGGAGAGTTACCTAGTGAATAATGCTTATCTTGGATATGCATTACACAATTTTCCTTGTTTGGTGTATTTTTCTTCATTTGTTATATATACAGGTGTGGTGTGACTATTTAGAGTGATGTGAATTTTTATAGAGTGTCAATTTTGAGAGACAAAGTCAAAGTGCAAATGTTTTTGCAAAGTGTAGGTGTTTATTTATAAGGTGTGGTATAGTAGATTGTGATATATAGTATTGTGTAGGTGCAGGTGAAGGTGTAATATAGCATATGTACAACATTGTTGATAGTTTTAGATAAGCAATTTATGGAATTCATTTGTGAATTTAGGAGGAGATATACTATCTCTATGAGAGGTTCTTTTTTATCTTGTTTACAAATTTTATTGAGGACTTTCTTAGTGGATGTAGCTCACACTAGGTGAACCATGATAGATATGTGTTATAGTTTTATTGCTAGTTTTATTCTCTCCATTATTTCTTTCATTTAACTATGATTTGAGGAATTGTTTTTATGATGCATGTTAGTGTATAGTTAAATCTGATTTCACATTTAAAATCTAGTTATGTGATTTTATGGTGAATTAAATATCATTTAAATTTTAGTTCTTAGGAATTAAAAGAATTTAAAAGAGGTTTAATTCACCATAAAAGCACATAACTAGATTTTAAATGTGAAATCATATTTAGTTATGCACTAATGTGCATCATGAAAACAATTCCTCAAATCATATTTAAATGAAAGAAATAATGGAGAGAATAAAACCAACAATAAACCATATCATAGATCTACCATGGTTCACCTAGAGTAGGCTACATCCACCAAGAAATTCCTTAATAAAATTTGTAAACAATATTACAAATATCCTTTCATAGACATAGAGTATCTCCTCTTGAATTCACTAAATTGTTGATCTAAAACCTGTCAAGAATTTTGCACACATACAAAGCTACGCTTGCACCTACATCTACATAATACTCTATCATAAGCTACTATACCACACCCTATACATAAAAACTTACACTTTGCTCTTGAAACACTTTCACTTTTTCTTTGTCTCTAAAAATCCATACCCTACAAAAAGTCACATCACTTTGAATAGTCACACCACACCTATATATATATCAAATAAGGTAAAATCCACCAAATAAGGATAATTGTGCAATGCTTATCTAATATAAGAATTATCCACTATGTAACACCTCTCTTCCACCTATGTAAGCTTATCCACAAGCCCACCTAAGGAGTAACTCTTCATCATTATTTCTCCTCCTCCAAAGGGCACATTTTACAATGACATGTGATGACAACCAACTCCTTGAAACAAGTAAGTCATTCCCTTTTCCAATAAACAAATAAATCCCTAAGAACAAGGAAGTCAATATGGAAAATATTCATCTAACAATTAACTCAAAAAAGTAAGGAAGAAATAGAAATTAGAAAATAGTAGGAATATTCCACTCACATGGAAGAATGGATCCACAAAAGGTGGAGTGGGGAAAAATGCACTCCCCACATTTATGGATCACTCTAAGTCCAAAAAGTGTGCCACCAAGGTCATGTGATATCCCCAAAGGGATCCACACTAAAAATCCTCCCACTTGGAGAGCATTTCTCTTGAACAAAATCTATCACTATTCCATGACCAATAAGGCCAACCAAATCTAAATATAGTTCAATTTATCCAATGTGACTGTTTCTATGCAAAATTGCTTTCTACATTGAAAGAAGAAATAAGAAATTGAAAGAAATGGTCAAGGCTAGAAGTATCTGATAAAGTTATGCGCACCGAAATTAGACGTTGAAAGATTCTCCTCTTTGGCTATGGAGGAATGACACCTGCGAAGAAAAGGCTAAAACACAGAAAAATGTTAGTCAAAGATATGGTGGGCTGTCAGGCGAACGCCCGATCCCAGAAGTATGAAGACTCCCTAGAAGGATATCAACCCACTGATAAAAAGTGGAATATTTGAGGAAAGTAGATAATGAAAGAGAAAATGACAAAAATAAATGACAAAAAATAAAATGCGTACCTGATAAGTGGCACTATTCAGCACAGTCACCGGCGTCGGTCTCTGTGGTGCCGGCGTCGGTCTGGAAAAGTGCCGACGTCGGTTGAGGTGCCGTCGTCAGTCGGGGCAGTGACCGGCGTCGGTCAGGGTAGGTTCTGGACAGAGTCTGGGTGAGTTGCAGAAGGTCTGGGAGAGTCGGGATAGGGTCTTGACAAGTTCGGGATAGGGTCTGATGGAATCGGGATAAGGTCAGGATAGGGTCTGGGTAAAGTAAGGTTGGGTTTTGGACAGAGTCAGGGGGTTTTAGCTGAGTCTGGACTAAGTTATGGATTCAGATAGTGGGTAGGAATGTAAAGGAGAGATTCAAAACTTGGGTCTGTGGTTTGAAGCTTTGGGATGACAGAAATAGTGAACGAAGAATAATCAAGAAGAAATAAAAATAAATAAAGAAAATACTTACCTGTCAGAAGCCGTGATGAAAGCCATAGTTGAAGTTGTCTGTGCAGTGCCAGATTGAAATGAATGCTAGAGTTGGTGGATGCTGGAGTCAATTGATTGCGAGATTGCCAGAGTCTGTGGATGTCAAAATTTGGAGAGTGATTGAATGATTCTGTTCTTCATCTTGTGTGCGGGATTGATCAGCGAACGCTAATGAAGGCCAGGGAGACAGTTCGAGAGACGGTTCGATAACCGTTTCGGGAAACCGATCGGGAACCGAATGGTAACTGATAATGGATAACGGCAAGGTGACCGACATCGGCAGGATTGCCGACGTCGGCCGATAAGTGACCGACGTCGGTGACATCGGTCGGGTAAAGACCGTCGTCGGCAGATGCACAATGGGGATAGAGTCTAGCTTTAGCTCTGTGCTCATTTTTACATGCTGCCAGGGTCAAGGTTGGTGGAACAAGTGATCGATAAGGGTTAAATAGGAGAAGAAGAATAAAATGGGGGATGACCAGGGGAGTCGACATGATTTCGGTGTCTACATTTGCCCCTTTTTGTCTTGTTGGTTGTTCTGGACGAACTGCAAGACAAAAATAGGAGTGATTGCCCCAGGTGTGGGATAAGGTTGATTTCGTCTTGTTGGTTGTTCGAATGAACTACAAGACAAAATAGGAAAAAGATAGGTTGCCTCGATTATGGATAAGGTATTCCCCCTCAAAGCAGGAGTCGAGGGAAGGGAACCGAGAATCGGGTGCTGATTTGACAAAGAGTGGATGAAAAAGGGGTGAGGGTGAACGCTGTAAAAGTCATGATTACGTGCATACCACTGCACGAGATGGTTAGGTCAAAAGTGTCGTAGGTCAAGGGTCGAGGAGTGCCAAAATTAAAGTAACTGGGCCCCAGCATTTAGTCGTCTGCTGATCGGGTCACTTAATCTAAGCTGAAGCTCCAAATGGTTGTCGTGTTCCAAGTATCCCAGGCTCAGGAAGTGCTCCTAGAAACATGAAAAGGTCACAAGTAGGGTGGATCAATCGGTTTGCGATCCTATACTTGTGAGGGTCAAAAAAGGTCTGCGCACAATTTTGCTAACCAGTCATGAGGTAGCATACATGCAAAAACAACCAAGGAAACAGTGTCTTGGAAGTAGTCGAGGTTGGAGGAGATAGGCATGATCTCTAATGGTTATGGGTCAAGGTGGATGGAATGGATGAAAGGATGTGGCCGAGCTAACCCCAGAAGACCCCATGTCAACTGAGTGCTGCCTACATAGCCCTGGTGATAGGGCCTCAGGCCAATGTAGTTCTCCCTAGAAGGGAGGGAGGGTCAAAGGGATAAAATGGGTCATGGTCAAGGACAAGGTTATGGTTAAAAGAAGGAAAGAAGGTTTGTCCATCAAAGAGATTCAGGTGGTTAAAATGGTTGATAGATTGGTCGTGGTTATGATGAAATGATGAGAAAAAAAAGATGTTACAGCCTTTTCCAAATGGTGTATTCTGCAACATTGGTTGAGGGGTTTTTCATCCCTAGCAATATTCCATATTCGTGATGGATGTATGCTAAAAATGAATTGAGGTTTATTTATGCTTCAGCAAGTATTGGTTTATGCTGAACATAAATTGTGGCAGGTCGATAGTTTCCATGTGTATTGGTGTCCATAGAAACTAGGATGAATAGGCTATGGGAGTGGTCTAAAAAGAGAGTTGAGTTGAGTCGATTGACAAGTGATGAAGGTGAATGTGACCAAAGTGTAGAAGAAGTGAAAAGCATATTGCTCTTTCATTGACAAGGACCAAAAAGATAGCATAGATAGGGGTTATGAGAACCAAGAGCCCCATTCATGCGTGACGTCGTTGACCGTAGTTATGTTAGAGCGGTAATCGAATCACTTAGACATTAAAGTGAACTCGAAGTCCCTTGAGCAGGTGATAGGAGGAGGAAAGAGGGTAACCCATTTTACGAGCAGACATAACTTTGCCCCTTTTTATAGGAGACCCTGAGACAACTATAAGTCAAGTCCATGACCTTTTTTTTTTTTTTTTTTTTTTTTTTTTTTTTTTTTGGCGCAGACTGATCAATGCGGGAAATTTGTATAGAGATGTCATTTTTTTGGTGGTCAGGTTGTGAAGCTGATCAATGCGGGAAGATTCTAAAATAATG
This sequence comes from Torreya grandis, assembly GCA_037957365.1. Taxonomy (NCBI): domain Eukaryota; kingdom Viridiplantae; phylum Streptophyta; class Pinopsida; order Cupressales; family Taxaceae; genus Torreya; species Torreya grandis. The sequence goes on along the minus strand of JARHVA010002289.1, from coordinate 1,722,525 downwards.
CTATTTATTGCCAGATTGAGTCATAGCCATCCTTCAAGGGAGTGGTCTAGATTTTTGTTTAATAAAAGGGCTTTTGAATAGCTGTCCTTCGAGGGAGCAGTCTATTAATTACAGCAATGATAGTACAGCTGTCCTTCGAGGGGGCAGTCTGCTTTTTGATTTTGATATTGATATAGTGACCATGGATATTGTGACATCTTGATTTGTTTTGACAGAAATGTGAGTCGTGGACAAGATTATAGAAGGTCAAGGGCTCCCTTTTATTAGGACAAAGCATCCATACAGGATAAAAGGGTTATAGGAATTGTTAAGAGGAATAGGGTTGAAAGGAAGGAGGACTAAGAAGATGGGGATTGCTCAAGGGATGAGCTCAAGTTAAGTGTCAAGTGGACGAGTACTCGACTAACAGTAGAACAGTCGCAGATGCAACGCAAAAAGGGGGGGCTCAAGGTCTGATAAGTCCTTGGGCCATGCTTGTGCGTGATAATAAAAGGTCCGAGCCAATTAGGAGCAAACTTGCCCCATTTGGCTCTTTCCAGATTGGTCAGATGTTGATGGTGGATGTGAAATTGACTGATATGGTTGTTGATTGGTCGAGACTTGGTGATAAAAAGGTTAGTCAATGTTTGTTTGAGATTTGGTCATTTGATGGTTGGTCAATGGTTGGTCGAGGGTTGATTGGTTGGTATTTGGTCTTTGGTTGGGTCGAATGTTTGGTTGAGGTTGGGTTAAATGTTTGGTTGCTAGTCTGGTTGAGGCTAAGTTGAAAGAGTGATTGATATGTGGTCGAGACTGTGTTGAAAAATTGGTCGAGGTTTGGATGAAGGTTGAATTCCCCTAGCAGCTAGGGAGAATGTTTGACAGATTGGTTAAGGTCGGTTGAGGTTTAGTGGTCAAATGGACTGTGTTGATGTTGAATAAGGGGGTTAAAGGTGACAAAGGAACCAGAACCTGGCGTGGAGATCCTGATTTAGGTAATGAGGTTGGAGAGGCATGAGTTGGTGTTGATGATTTGTCAGAGGGATGGTCTAGAGGATCCTTGATGAGAAGGGAATCCTTTCTCCATTGGTGACAAATGACAGCTTTAAGAGTGCAACAACGCTCAGTGTCATGTCCTGGAGTATGATGATAGTGACAGTATTTAGAGTTGTCGAACCAAGAGGGTCTTGATCCAAGAGTTGATGAGAGGGGTGGTGTTGAAGGCTTGATAACGTGGTCAAGAAGAGGGGTGTCATTCCCCAGACATTGGCGAATGGCGACCTTGAGGGCACAACAATGTTCCGTGTCATGTCCAGGCGTGCGATGATACACACAAATACGAGTGTCATCGAACCAAGGTGGTTTAGGTCCGAGAGATTGATATGGTTTGAGAGGCGGAAGGTTGAGGCGAGATGACTGCAACAAGTGCCATAATAGCAAGGTATAAGAACCTGCTAACGGGTCTGGATATTTTATTGCAGTGAGGGTTGATGACGTTGGTTTAAGAGGTGTAAGAGACATTGGTCGATGATTTAGAGAAGATATATGTTTGACAGGTTGATAGGGTAATGGAGGTGACGTGCCTCTGTGAAGGATGGGAGTAGGAAGCACTCCAATTAAAGTGGATGGATGTGGGCCCAAGATTGAAGGTAATGACGAAGGTGGGGGAGGAGTCCTCCAGTGTGGTCTAGTGGTCTTTGTGGGTTTGAGTCGAAGGCCATTATTGTGCGAGGTGAGGTTAGATACGGGTTTGGGTTTAGATGTGGACGGAGGTGAGTGAGATATAACAATCTCAGGCAAAGGGCAAGAGGAAACTGTGACTGGGTCTTCCTTAATCGAATTGGGCGAAGAGATAGGGTCTTCTCTTGGTGGAGAAGAAATAGGAGAGGGTGGCTCCTCAAGTGGGCAGATGGTAGGGATGATCATGCCTTCTACATGTGCTTGAGGAGTAGGCGAGGTAAGGTCTTTGGATGAAGGTAGGGCTAATGGCGTAGGTGTGGTCAAGGCGTCTTCCAGTATGAGAGAGGTCGATGGAGGATTAATAGGAAAAGAGAGTCTTTTATCCTGTGAAGAAGGTTAGTCAGGGACAAGAGGTAAGATAGTGTTGACGGCGTGTATATCATGGTCTTGAGGGTCATTGATCATGGTTTGGATGTTGTCTTGAGTAGGCAGATGATTTGGAAAAGGTTGTTTGAAGATGTCGAGGTTTTGGTTGGGCGGTGCGTTTGGGTTATCCAAAATAAGATCGCCCTTGTCTAGCATGTCCTGGATGAGGTTTTTAAAAGTTTGACAGTGATCCGTATCATGGCCTTTGACACGGTGATAGTTACAAAAGTGGTTCTCCCTGTACCATGCAGGGCTAGGTGTTGAGGGGTCGAATTGATGTGGTTGGATTGAAGGGAGATTGAGGACCCCCTGCTTGATGAGTTTATCCAAGACAGAGGCATATGACTCTCCAATTGGAGTGAATTGACGCTGTATGGATTGACGTTGAAAATGTTTATTGATGTAGTCTAATGTTGAAGATGTTGGTCGGTTAGTTATTGTTGAAGATGATGGTCTAAAGATGACAGTGTTTGCCGACCCCTTAGATTGAGAGTGGGCAGAAGAAGGTCTGGAAGAAGAATGGTCATTGGTTCTTGTGTTAGTGTTACACAATTTAACCTTATCTTCTTCAATAGCGCAGAGTTCAAGCTTTCGGGCCATGGTAAAGGCCTCGTCGAAAGTGTAGAATGTTTGAACCCGCAAGGTGGATGAGATGTGACTGACACATGCTTGGGAAAAGAGCTCAATGAGCTTGGGTTGAGGCAAGGAGAAAGAGAGCTAGTTAATCAGGCCTCTCCAACGGGCGACAAAATCAACTACTGATTCGTCGTCAAATTGCCTAATGGAGTAAAGGTCTGTGATCGAGACTTGTTTAGTGATATTGATTGAGAAATGGTCAATGAATAATTGAGCGAGTTGAATGAATGAAAAGATAGAATGTCTGGTAAGAGAATTATACCAGTCAAGGGCAAGGCTAGAAAGAGACATAGGAAACGTGCGTAAAAGTAACGCATCGTCGTGGGAAATAAGGTAGCAGGCATGTCTGAATGCCCGTAGATGTTGTTGTGGGTCTTCCTTACTCTGAAAGTGAGTAAATTTAGGAAGCTCCCAATGGTTGCGGTATGGTCAGATAGGGACAGATGGATGAATGGGCTTGTTGTAAATCTGGTCATATGAAGAGACATTATTTGAACCGGAGATAGAAGCTTCAAGACTGGACATTTTATCCATCAGCATCTTGATGATGTCTGCTGATGGATTGGTGGACGGAGCACCCCCTAGGTTGTAAGGCACTTGAAAGAGACTAGAGGAGGTATACGACGTAGTCGGTTGTACCAATAAGGATGCAACGTACGGATGACTAGTCGCAGGGGCAGAAGTAGAGACTAAGGGTGGTTGCGTCATGAAGGTCGAAAGTATAAGTTGACTAGGCACTGCCAAAGGTGGTTGAATAGCGGCACTGGTAGAGGGATAGGTTGGCACTCCTACATTTATAGACGTAAGAGTGTAAGGGGTCGAGACAATCAAGTTCTGATACGATGTAGAATTTGGTTGAATTATAGTTGATTGAGGGGGTAACGAAACCCCAATGGAGGTCGGTCTAAAAATAGACGAAGAAGCCAAACTTTCCGTATTGGCCATAGTTGAGTTAACAGTTGAGGCGAAAGGCTGAGTCATAAAGGGTTGGATGACGAATGGTGTCGATGTCGTCGCCATGTCACCCGAAAGGTCTTGTGTTGGATTTCTTGTGAGATAGTTATGGAGGGCTGCGGTATTGAGGTCCAAGAATTTTTTGAAATCCTGGTCCCCTTCAGGGATGATGGGAATTTGAGTCAGGGTCAGGGTCGGTCCTGTAGGAGTTCTTTCAGTCTCTGAGTGGAACTCCATGATAGGACAGGTTAGAGATGGGATAGACGAAAGCAGTTGACGGCCAGAGTGGTCAAAAAGGGCCTTGGTTTGACTGTGTGTCAAAACCATAAAAGGCAAGAGAGAACGTCCTTACACGCTCAAACAAGTAGATAAGAACTAAAAAGATGAAGACACAAGCAGATCCTAAAACTCTAGAAGTAAAAATTTTTAGGATTATAGTGGCTTATGCCTTAGAATGTGTGTTTGGGGAGGTTGGCTTTGTGAGTCAGGTCCTAGAAGAAGCAGTCTATGGATGGTTTCAGGTTTTGTTATGGTGCTCAAGAAGTCTATGTTAGGTCCGGTACGTGGCCTGGTGCTAAGGAGCAAGCTCCTCTCACTTCACGATTCCAATGGTTAGCTGGTTTCGCTTAGCCAAAATATACCTCGCCTCGAGATTATACTCTGCCAGAGAACGGAGTGGGCTTTCCCCTTGGTGATGAAATCCAAGTGAGATTGCCAGGACAGGTAAGGTATCCGCTGGGGGATGAAATCCTAGTCAGGCCTTGTCTCAGGTAAGTCAAAATGTTTGTTTTGTGCAGGTGGTTTGGTCGTGTAACATCAAGTGATCTAGATTAATTTAATATGCGGTTTAATTACTATGTGTGGTCTAAGAGATGCAAGAAAATAGAAATGAATGCAAAGTGTTTTAATGTCCAAGTCAAAATGTTTGTTCGTATGAAGACGAATGAAGAAAGAGTCGAAGAATATGAGTTTTAGCTAGTCTAGAAGTGCAAGAAAGAAATGTTCGTTTTAGTCCTGCTTATGATGTCGTTAAGAAGAGATGAGAGGAGGCAAAAAGGAAGGAACCTAATGCACCTAAATGAATGAAAGAAAGAGAGAAAGAACCCAAGGAGGACCTAGGGTCCCACCGGGTGTGCCAAAATGTTTCTATGCAAAATTGCTTTCTACATTCAAAGAAGAAATAAGAAACTGAAAGAAATGGTCAAGGCTAGAAGTACCTGATAAAGTTATGCACACCAAAATCAGACGTTGAAAGATTCTCCTCTTTGGCTGTGGAGGAACGACACCTGCGAAGAAAAGGCTAAAACATGGAAAAACATTAGTCAAAGATAAGGTGGGCTGTCAGGTGAACGCCCGATCCCAGAAGTACGAAGACTCCCTAGAAGGATATCAACCCACTGATAAAAAGTAGAATATTTGAGGAAAGTAGATAATGAAAGAGAAAATGACAAAAATAAATGACAAAAAATAAAATGCGTACCTGATAAGCGGCACTGTTCAGCACAGTCACCGGCGTCAGTCTCTGTGGTGCCGGCGTCGGTCTGGAAAAGTGCCGACGTCGGTTGAGGTGCCGTCATCGGTCGGGGCAGTGACCGATGTCGGTCAGGGTAGGTTCTGGACAGAGTCTGGGCGAGTTGCAGAAGGTCTGGGAGAGTCGGGACAGGGTCTTGACAAGTTTGGGATAGGGTCTGATGGAATCGGGATAAGGTCAGGATAGGGTCTGGGTAAAGTAAGGTCGGGTTTTGGATAGAGTCAGGGGGTTTTAGCCGAGTCTGGACTGAGTTATGGATTCGGATAGTGGGCAGGAATGTAAAGGAGAGATTCAAAACTTGGGTCTGTGGTTTGAAGCTTCAGGATGACAGAAATAGTGAACGAAGAATAATCAAGAAGAAATAAAAATAAATAAAGAAAATACTTACCTGTCAGAAGCCATGATGAAAGCCATAGTTGAAGTTGTCTGTGCAGTGCCAGATTGAAATGAATGCTGGAGTTGGTGGATGCCGGAGTCAGTTGATTACGAGATTGCCAGAGTCTGTGGATGTCAGAATTCGGAGAGTGACTGAATGATTTTGTTCTTCATCTTGTGTGCGGGATTGATCAGCGAACGCTGATGAAGGCCAGGGGGACGGTTTGAGAGATGGTTCGATAACCGTTTTGGGAAACCAATCGAGAATCGAATGGTAACTGATAACAGATAACGGCAAGGTGACCGACGTCGGCAGGATTGCTGACGTTGGCCGATAAGTGATCGACATCGGTGACATCGGTCGGGTAAAGACCGTCGTCGGCAGATGCACAATGGGGATAGAGTCTAGCTTTAGCTCTGTGCTCATTTTTACATGCTGCCAGGGTCAAGGTTGGTGGAACAAGTGATCGACAAGGGTTAAATAGGAGAAGAAGAATAAAATGGGGGATGACCAGGGGAGTCGACATGATTTCGGTGTCTACAGTGACCACCTTAGTCATCATATCTACAAGATTTTGGCTAGAATGAATCTTCTCCAGCTTCACCAAGTTCTCCTCTAAAGTTGTATTGATGAATTAATAATGTAATTGAATGTGTTTCATCCTCAAGTGAAAAATGGAGTTCTTTGCCAAATGAATAACACTCTAACTATCACTATGTAGTCTCCCAACTTCCTACTCATGACCTAAATCTTGAAACAATCTTGAAACCAAATCATCTACTTTCTATCCTCTATGGTAAAAACATAATTTGCCTCTGTGGTTAATATAGACACCTAAATCTGGCCATCGATAACTTCCAATCAGGATTTTGACCAATTTCCACCCAAAATGCACAATTTGGCCTAAAAACACTAAAACATGCTAAATGATGTGAAACTGACATATTTAAGTGTCAATTTTGGCTAGGTTATTCCTAAATGGGGCAATTCAATTTATGGGCCAACTAACTTTGATCAGATCATTTCTAGTCAAAATGCTAATTTTACACGTAAGTGCTTTGGATTCATATTTCCTATCAAATATCTTACACAAGATGCATGACTTTGTTATTTGTTGTTGGTAACATCCTAAATGGGAATATGGATCCAATGTATCTGACATTTCCTTCCAATTCCAATCCAGTCAAATTTTGGACTAATGACAAGGCATTCTGATCAATTTGAGTAATTTATGCACAAAGTGCTTAATCATGCTTAAGAGTTAATTAACCCAAATCAAGGCATAATCAAGAAATCCATGAAAACTTGTTGAATACTTATTTTTTGAAATTAATATTAAATATCTACATCATTAGGTTGCCTCATTTCTTGGGAAGACATCCCTAGGCCATATATGCCACAAATATTAGGATTCATGCCCTCCATGTCTCATCAATGCCTTCCATGCCTCTTAATTTCCCCTTCATTCAATGTCATGATTAGAATAATTATAAACTTAACTCTAAAATTTGACTTAATGCTCAACCACACATCTCAATCTCAAGATGGATGGTTTAGGTTGATTCTAGACATTTGCAAAAATATATAAATAGGAGGCCTCACCACATCATTTCTAAGACTCAAAAATGAAAAGTCATAATGCACAATTGATTAAAAAAATTCAAGTAATTAGTGTTACCATGCCAAATTTATTCCAATCCATAATCCAAAAGTGACAAAGAGAGATGGAGGTAGCCAAGCTTCCATTGCCAAGGACTTCATGAGCATAAAACTAAGCAAGCCACTACTACAAAGACATTTGGAGCATCTAAGCAAGATGAAGGAATTCTTGTATTTTAATCCTTACTTTTTAGTTATGTTTGTCATTTGTTTTTATTAACTAAGCTCTCCCTACTGTATAGGCCTAGAGATGTTATCCTATTAGTGTGCTTCTTTCATTTTGTTTTCATTTTGAAACTAACACCATACTAAGCATCCTCTCTTGAGCCAAATTCTTAGATCACATTATGGCATACCTAGTGGGACTAGATGCATCTAAAACCTAAAGATCATTTTTTAGATTTATAATATTCATTTGGACTATCAAAACTCTTTTAAATTGATTTTCTAACTTTATTTTTCTATGTTTTATTTGTCACAGGTTTATACAGTAACTGACATTGGCTATTAAAATTGACATCAGTTGCATAGCTTAGCTAATGTTGGTTAGTGAAATTGACATCAATTATATATCTATCATTGGTCAAATTGGTATAACTAATGTCAGTTGGATAACTGACATCAGTTTAAAAATGTAACCATCAGCAGCTATATAAATTGACATCGGTCACTATGTTTTTCTTAAAACATAGACTTGAGAGCTCTTTTTCTAAAGTTTATTATTTCAAACCAAAAAGAGATTAAAATATAAAGGATATGCTGACATTTTTAATGCATGACCAAGCTTGACATTTTCTAAAAACATGTTTTAAATCACCTTTTACATGTTTAAAAATTAATTAGGAACTTTGTTTTGGTGTTTAATGAAAAATTTAGATGCTTAGATGAATGTTTTCAAAGTTCACAATCTTAAGACAAAGGGGTAAAATGAACACCACCAAATATTTCATTTGGGCTTAAAATTAAACACACTTATCAAATTTTGTTTACAATAGTTGTTTAATTAGATTTTATTTGTAAAAAGGAGGGATGTTGTTTGCATTCTCTTCCTTTTGTCCCCTTTAGGGAACCCTTGGAATCAAAAGTGTCATTCCTATTTCAAGTAGCCTAGTCCAATGCTTATAAAAAATCTCATCTAAAACACTCCCCAAAAACTCATCAAAGTTTGGGTGACCTTTAAAATGACCCTAAAGTCTTTCTATTTTCATGCTTTCTTTATTTTTATGCAAGCTTGGCTTGCAAAGGAGACTTCATCACCTCCCACGAGTTTTTTAGGGAACCTTTGACCTAGGGTTTCACCTCCTGGGATTGACTTCATTTGGCTCCTAATTGGAGTTACACATGGGACATAATGGCACTTTGGACATCATACTACATTGAGTGAATAGTAGGATATAGTGGTTGCAAAAAAGGACTAGACTTTTTTGCAACAAGCCAAGTGATATGGACCCAAAATCCATGCTTTTATTTTGCATTGTTTAGCATGAAATTCATTGAGAAATTTATTCCCCTAGATCATTCAAAAACTTATTAGATCTTAGATAAATCCCCACTTTCTGTGGAATTATTGTTGGTGAAAGGTGTACCTCAAGGTCTATGTCACAGTACTATAATTTTAGAGAAGGGGTTGTAAAAACCCTACTATATAATGTGCATTTACTTTTGGATGAACACTTAAAATCCTCTCAAATGACATATATTTATGCCTATATATCCCATATATATAGATAGAACCACCTCTATCTATATAGCCACCCTCCCCTCAATTGATTCAACAATACCAAGCAAACTTGTCAGTTTAGGATCTAAGAGTGGTTAATTAGTTCATCTTGTCCTAGATAAAAGTCTTGTTTTAAGTTAAAACTTGGTATAAATAAAAAATCCAAACCAAACACATAGTCCAAATTTTTCTTTGAACAAAGAGGCATTATGCTGCCTATGTGAGATCATCAATTTTCCTTGTTCAAAAGTTCATCAAAATCTTGAGAGTCATATCATCCACTTTGGCACAATTATGCTACCCAATTGAGTCTATACTTTTACCAAAGTTTTTAAAGTCATTCACTTATAATCTAAATTCAAAATTTCACCTTTATAATTTCATAGGGTTGATGTGTTAAGTGGGTTCGCCATTTGCACTAAACCTGAGGGAACTTAGATTTAATTTCTAATTTGGGTTGAAGGTCATTTAAGACTCATAATCATTATCATTAGTTGATATACTTAAGCCATTTTTTTCTAAACACTTGCAATTTGAGTCTATGCATCACAACATTTTGAGTCAAGAAAAGTAGTGTTGTGCTATCAAAATTGTAGTAAAACATCTTTGCCTTAGAGATTTTTTGAAACAAACCTTTTTGTCACACATTTTGGGTACTATAGCATCATTACGCTACCCAAAACTTTTCAAATATTATTTCGTATACACTCTTTCATAGAGTTTCAAATTTGTTCCTACATTTTTAGACCAATCCAAGTGTACTTTTTTGATCCTTTGTCTAAAACATTTATACTATTCACTTTTGTACTGCTTGCTTTTCAAAAGAACCAAGTTTTATACCATTTTTTGTGAGAAAATAAATTATTTTTGAAGTGCCTTTTATTTCATACCTTATACCTAGTTGATCAAGTTCCTGTCCAAGAATCAAATGCCTAGTGTGTGTTAGAAGTGTTTCAAATCCATTAGATTAAAACTTTCATCTATTTCAAAGTCTAGATTTTGATGCCATTTAGCCAAAAGTCCTAGCACATGCCTTGTTTGAGCCTAGATTTTGATGCCATGTTTGGCCAAAATACCTATCAAATTTTAAATTCCTAGATTAGACTAATTTGAAACAATTCAACCTTAAAGTTTGGTATTTTGATTTTTAGTTCTTTTACTTGCTTGTCTTTGTGTGAATAGTTAAATGTTAGGTACTTCATGTTAGCTTGTTTCCTCACAAATCTTTACATAAACCTTTTGATCCTTTTGATGAATCTAGACCAAGTTGGAACATCACCTATTTTAGACATTGTCATTTTTAGAGTTTGTATAACTCTTTGACCTTTTATCATATAACATTGACTATGGATCCCAAAAATATTCCTAGACTTGTAGTGGACTCATGTACAATCTAGAGATTAATAATGTGGTGGCACAAGAAGAAATGGTGTAAGACTCCTAAATGGATAATATTTCTTATGATATGGATTCTTATCCCTATTATAATACTCAATCAGGGGCACAAACCCAAGATCCATTAGCTAACTATTTGGTTAACACACCACCTTATTCAAAATAAGACCAAGAACAAACTACACAATACCTAGCTACAATACCCATAGTGGATGAGCTAGTACTACAACAATCATATTATACTAATAGAGCTTCCATGTATGATCCATTTTTTTTTGAGTGACATTTTTTAGATAAAAAAGATGAGATTTTGGTTAGAGCCATAGAGGTAGGGGCCAAGTTTCTAGTAGACTTCCCCCATGAAAATTTACCATGTCTAGTAAGAGTTCCCCATAATATCATTTATGATCAATAGGCTTCTTCTAGCCATCCTATGGCTCTGATCCAAACAACGTACTGAGATCCTTATATATCTAATTGAGGCAAAAACATTATGGAAGATAACTTTAACCAAATATAGAGAGCATATCAAACCTACCTAAATCTATCACATGATTTCAATCAGATGAACATGGTAAGTAAGCCTCCTATTAAACTAGTTCCTATAATAGGAGTGTTGATAGGGTTAACTAAATAAGAGAATTTGAATTTTGATCCATTTATATAAACTACTTTGATAGATAACTTGATGCATATACCCGTTATTGAAGAAATGTCTTCAGCCTCTACATAGAATAGTGAACCAAATGTAGTGGACAATGTGCAAATAACATCCAATCCTGATCAAAGTGGTACTAATGCACAAACAACTAGCCAACAAAATGTGTTTTTAGTTCATCCCATGAGTTGATCATCATACTAAGGAATATGAGTTCCTACACCCCAACCTCAATTGAATACTTCCTCAAGTATACAACCTATAGGATTAGGTAATTAAACAATAGCCAATGTCATACCTCAATGATAGAATATGATGAATCTTATTCCTCCTCAACAAGTAACAAGTATTATTCCATAACAATAAGCACAATATAGTCTATGAATGCAATAGAGGAAAAATACATTGCCACCTCAATTAGGGGCAACCAATGTTCCACCTCGCTAGGTAATGATGAACATACCTCTTCAGTTGTAGACTAATATGCCAATCCAAAACCAATCAATGACTAGTCAACAATGTGCAAATATTGGTCAGTGATAGATGTTAAATCTATAACCTACTTTCACTTCTTCATAAGGATTCATGTAATAAGGAGGTTCCCATGTTTCTCAAGTACCTATTAGACAACCATTAGTTCAAAATGAACCACAAATCTAGAGATAGGATCTTGGTCCACAAGTTTCCACTAAATAGCAAGGTTTGATTAGTTGGTAGCATGTCCTTTTCAACCATAGTAGTCATAGTATAGTTATATCCCTCTATCCCAACCATAAAATCCTCCAATTCAAAGCTTTACCGCCAACCCATACTAAAATATCACACAACCAAATGTGCAATTTCAAGTACATCCTAATCCATGTATGCATATTCTTGGTCCATTCCCTAACCAAACCAATATACCCCAATAGGTATCTCCATCATACCTTGGTCAAAGTGTCCCACTTGTGACCTCCAAAACCAATATTCTCCCTCAAACCAATGTTCTTTCTAATTTCTTATCCTCAGAATTGCAATAGATGAAGGATGCAATTGCTACCATTCAAGTTGGTAAACAAATAAAGAATTTCAAATTAGATGACATATGTTCTTAACCATTAAACATGGATTATTTTTAAATACCATTTCCTCTAAGATATGAACCACCAAAATTTGACAAATATAAATGGAAAGGTGACCCTAAGGCTCATTTGACTGAATTCTTTGTCACGTGTCAACTAGTGGCATATAACGATATTTACCTTTTGATTTTATTTCTAAGGATCTTGTCTAGATAAGCCTTGGAGTGGTTTTTAGAGTTGTCTAAAAAAGTTAGTAACAAATTTTGATGATCTTTTTGATAAATATGTGCAACACATTTCCTATAATCTCAAGAATGATATTTCATTAGTGGACTTAACACAAGCAAATCAAAAAGCTGGTGAGAGTTTTGTAATTTATTAAAAATGATAGAGAGCCCTTGAAATCCATTTCACCCATAGTTTACTAGATAAACTATTAGCCTCTATGTTTACCAAAAATTTGCACAATGAGATAACTTATCATTTGGAATTACAATGTGCACATACTTTCAAGGAAATCATCGATAAAGGTTTATTGATCGATTGGGAGCTCATTAATAAAGAATTCACAAAGATTAATTCAACTAATCAAAATCAAGGTATCAATCAGAGAAATGACCAACATCAACATCCCATTTAAGCACCAGCATCACAACTGGCACAGGGTAATAACCAAGAAAGATCGAAGCAATTCAACCATAATAAGAATATTGTGGGAAATGGAATAATCAAATCTCATCATGTAAAAATGGTTTAAACATCATCTACACCACATTTTTATCTTACTCCTACCCATCAACCTCTCTAACCAATATCACAAGCATAATAACCAATACCTACACAATAAATACAGTAGTCGTTACCATTATAAACCCCTCCTCCTAGGAGAACTATGCCTGCACATCATCTATTTAGTGACCTAAGAGAACCTATTGACTCTATATTTTGTAAGATTATTACCATTAATATGATTAGTTGTCCTATACCAAATCATTATCTATAAGTCATTCCTTATCCTGATTTGTACCGTGAAAACAAATTATGTGACTATCATTAGGATAATGGGCATAATCTACAAAGATGTGGCCAAATCAAGCATTTAATTGAGAACATGTTGGACAATGGGGAGATAACATTAGATAATGGTGCTTCCACTTCCAATAAAACTATTTGGATTTATCAAAACCCCTTTCTCAGACATACCAATTAGTAGTAGCAAAATAATTAGCAACAACAACAACAAAAATGACCAGTGCAACAACAAAATCAATAGTATCAAAATCAAAGGCTAAACCAATAGAATCGACAAAATCATCAGAAGCCATAATGAAAAAATAATAGATAAAACCAAATTCAAAATGGTAACAACTAAAAAACTTACCATGTAGTTACACATGACTAAAATAGGGTTATAGGTCATATTGTAGGGGGTAGTGTTAATACCATTTCTATTAATCCTAGGCCAAGCACTAATCAACCTAGACCATTACTAAACAAGATGTAGCCAAATTACATGGATAATCCTTCTTTGACCTATGAAATCATACAAGAAAACTAACAAACTAGGACTTCCCTTTTTGGACCTTATATCGACAACTTATCCTTGCCACGTGACCACATGTAAGTGCACCGATAATCAAGACTTGTCTTGTCTAGTCCCACACCATTCCCAAAATTGATTAGTAATAATGATCCATTATTTAATCCTAATTATGAAATCACAACTCAAAGGTCAAAGATTAATATCCTAGGCCCATAACCATCTACCACTTTATCTATTATTCAACCAACCATTTAGCCTCAGAATAAACCATTCACTACTGACCAAGATAGAAAATTTGGTATTGTGAAATAATTATAGAAGACACCAACACAAATTTATATTTTATATTTTCTATGAGTGTCAATAATCGATAATAATATATTAAATGAGTTTTTGATCCAATCCACTGTTGATAGTGACATATCCCCTGATAAATTTCAAGCTTTGGTTGGACACCAAACTCCAACCCAAAAAGTCACATTCAACCAAAGCGATATGTCTTCTCTTATCCCACTCCATAATAATCCATTATACATAAAAGTTTATATAATATATCATAAATTAAAATGTGTCCTTATAGACAATGGATCTGGGCTCAACATAGTGTCTCTAAAGCTCATCAAGCTTCTTGAGTACATAATGGTAGATCTCCATCCAGAAATAATAACTATCAAAGCCTATGATAATCAGGAAAGAGAATCACAAGGCACCATTAGTTTTCTAGTTATCATTGGGCCTTTGACCCATGATACACATTCCCATGTGCTTGATCTTGAGTTATCATAAAATATGCTTCTAGGTAGGCCTTGTTTACATGAGATTCATGCAGTCCCATCAACACTACACCAATGTATCAAGTTTTCCCACCTAGGTATGGAAGTGAATATTCTAAGAGATTTACACCCATATGAACACTATAAACATCTCAAGGTTGAATTTTAAAGTTAAAATTATTATTACAACATGAATCCAAGCTCCAAGTAGGATAAAGGAAAGGCTATACTTATTGATCCTTCACCAGATAATTGCATAGATCTTAATACCTTGGATTCCCTTTCCCACATGCCACCTCCTAAATCTTCTAATCATTTCACCATTTTAGATAATAGACCAGGAGAGTATGTGACCCATGATACATTTCATATTTCCAATCTTCCTTAGAATATAAAAACCTTTGGGTGACCTAAAGTCACCCCACATATGCATTGGCAACAAAATAACAAAGATAAGGGACCTATCACATTTGTACCAACATCTGGCCTAGGACCTGACCCTCTTGAAGGGGATGAATCATGGTTATACAATGACAACCAAGTTGATTGTTATAAAAATGCAAAGTATCTTATTCCCAATAGGATCATAAAGTGTCACAATTATGAAGGAAGAGGCCTCAGACCAAATCAACAAGAAACCATCGAGCCAATTTCCATGATTAAGTATGGAAGACCTTATGGACTTGGCTTTTAACTGTCTGGGGGTGACCCCACATACCTTATTCAAACCCCATCACTAGTGACTAGTAATGATGTTGTTGATAGAAAAGTAGAGTTTGATCATTATCCCACCTTTGATGACCTAAATGAAAGTAACCTCTTTGATAGCAATGCCATTTATACCCTTACCCTGACCATTCATCTTAATGCATTGCCATTATATTATCCCCAACTGATAGATTGGGACCAATAAGAATCCAGTCTGTTAATTGATGAGTTTCAAAATGATGAGGTATTTTATGACTTTTTAGGCCTTAGAGACAATGTTATATTAGGAGATCACAAATCAAGATTCTCAATCACATTAGATTCTATAGCCTATTTTGGAGAGCAGGTGAACACTATTATCCAAAAATCAATAAGTAAAACACTGAGCTCCCAAAGTGAAAACCTCTTTGAGGCACTTTCTGACTAGGGAAAAAGTAAAGATAAAGGCTAGTTTAGTAGTGAAAACTTGTTTTAGGTGCCATTAGATGAGGGTGTTCATTTTTATTCAAATTTATACTAAGAGAACACCAATGATGAACTTCCCTATAGATTTGAGTTTATCTTTAAGAAACAATAAGTATTTGATCAAATTCTTCAATAATTTCCAACTATTTTTGTCACATGGCTAGATCTTCCATTAGGGGAATTAGATTAATCATGCTTAGGAAAAGTTGAAGAGTAAGTCATAATGGATGATCTTAATATAATTTAATAGTTTAAGTCATTGCCTATTATCCTTGAAGATAGTTTGACCCTTTTAGTTGAAGATACAATAGAGGTAGATATTAGGATTCCATCAGACTTGAAATGGATAAAATTAGGAGCATCCCTCACTGAGGAGGAATGTGCCATCTTTACAGTTATATTGAGAAAATTTATAGATATCTTTGCATGGGCCTATTTTGACATACCAGGTTTAGATGCCACCTTGCTTTCGCACCACCTTGTGGTTAATCCTAATGCCAAACTAGTAAAATAAAAGTTACATAAGATGCATCCTCACATTATTGTATTGGTAAAGAAAGAGTTGGAAAAACTCTTAAAAGTAGTATGTATCTAATACATTGACTACTCATAGTGGATCCCTAATGTGGTACCTATTAGTAAAAATCCTAAAGGAATCAAAATTTATATTGATTTTTGAGACATCAACAAAGCTTATCCTAAAGATGATTTTGCTCTGCCTAATATCAACATGATTGTCAACTACAAGGTAGGTTATGAAATGCTTTCACTCATAGATAGCTTTTCAAGATACAACCAAATTAGAATAGCACTAGAATACCAACATAAAATAGTGTTCACTACTCCATGGGGAACATTTTGTTATTAGGTAATGCCATTTGGCCTTAAGAATGATGGAGCTACATATTAAAAGTAGGATGTATCTAATCCATTGACTAATCATAATGGATTAGGGGTAGGCCTATTATTTATTACACTATAGGGGGATCTAATCCCTAAATCATTTAGAATCAATTTTTCTTATACAAACAACATGGCTAAGTATGAAGCACTTACTTTAGGACTTCAACAAGTAGTGCATTAGAATATATCTCATCTCTAAATTTATGGTGATTCTCAATTAATCATCAATTAGGTCATAAATCATTTTCAAACCAAAGATGACAAGTTGGTTCCATATAAAGCCATGGTTAACACTCTTAAACAACAAATTTCCAACATTTAATTTTAACATATACCAAGGGATAGTAACAAAACTACAGATGCCATGGCTACTATTGGTTCTCTGATTCAAAAAATAGATAAAGCTAGAGAGTTTTAGTTCTTCATCAAGAATTTATCAGCACCAGCTCATGAACCTTTAACTATTGTCATGATTTGGGATATTATTGGTCCTAACTCTATCTAGTACTTAGACCTTTACAACTACCTTCATGACCAATTTCTTCCACCTAACCTATCTCAAAAACAAACCAAATCCTTCATTTATCATTCCACTCATTAAAATCTACTTGGATCCACTCTTTACCATTGTAGTTTTGATGGAACTTTGCTTCATTATTTAACTTCAATAGAGTCTACACTAGCATTAAGAGAAGTTTATGAAGGAGTATGTGGAGCTCATTCTAGTAAGGTAGTCTTATCAAAAAATCTATTGTGTATTAGTTATTATTGGCCCATAATGGATAGAGATGCCACTACATATGTAAAAAAGTGTGACAAATGTCAATGGCATGCTAATCTGATTCATGCCCAAGAAAAAACTTTAAAACTAATGTTGACACCATGGCCATTTTATACATGGGGCCTTGACCTCATTAGAAAGATCAACCCCACTTCATCTAATGACCATAAACATATCCTTACTACCACTGAGTATTTCATTTTCAACCATCTCATTTGTTGCTATGGTATCCCCTCTGACATTATATCTGATAATGGAGGATCATTCAAGAATAAGGATGTAAACTAGTTCTGTATTGAATACAATATCACACAACATTTTTCTATAGCATATTACCCTCAAGGTAATGACTAAGTTGAGGCATCCAACAAAACCATTGTCAATATTCTCAAAAAGATTATCAATGATGACAGTCATGATTGGCACTTGCAAATATTCCTTTCCCTTTGGGCATACCATACCAATCATCATACCCCTATATGAGCCACTCTATACTCACTTTTTTATGATACTAAATCCATCCTTCCCATTGAGGTTGAGTTACCTTCACTACACGTATCTTTCAAGCATGTCCTAGATGATCATGACTATCGAGTAGCTTGCCTATAAGAGCTATACCTACTTGATGAGAAATGCACAACTACACTCAATAATCTTTAAGCATATCAAAACTGACTCAAAGGCCACTATAATTGATTTGTTAAGTATAGAACATTTGAACTTGGTTATCTTGTTCTTAAATAAAACCAAAAGAATACCATGGTTGAGAAGAAACATAAAGGAAAATTCAAGCCAAACTAGATAGGACCTTTCATCATTACTGTAGATTATGGATAAAAAGCATACAAGCTTGTCACACTAGATAGAGATGAACTTCTTGATGTTAAGCACTAGATATACTGAGGGGGGTGAATCAGTATATCATATATCTTATAAAACTTTCCCTTAATCAAATTCTACTTAATCAAACATTCAAGATATGCAATAAAACTAGAACAATAAACACCACACAAGAGAGAGACACCAGATATAACATGGAAACCCAATGTGGGAAAAACCATGGAAAATAATCTCAAGTATATGAATGAGCACCAACCCAAACAATATTTGCAAGGACCAACTTTTAGGAGCACCAACCCCTTTACTGAGCACCAACCCAGCAGGTATTCATGACCACCAACCCATAAGAGCACCAACCCCTTTGTCGAGCACCAACTCAGTAACAATTCATGATCACCAACCCATAAGAGCACCAACCCAGTAATAATTCATGAGCACCAACCCCTTTGCCAAGCACCAACTCAGCAGCTATTCATGAGCACCAACCCATAGGAGTACCAACCCCTTTATGTATACCACACACCTATCTCTTAATGTTGTTATCTCAACAAATAATAGTTCATTACAACATCTCTTTCCTCTCTCTCACCTTTGCTCTTCTAAGCTAGATATAACAAATACAAATCATATTAATCTCTCACAATTGCTCTTCTAAGCTAGATATTAAAATAACAAATCAACCTCTATCTTTCTTATTACAAATGGCTTCTCAAGCCTTTATTTATAGCTTTCCAAATGACCTTTGGCCTTCCCCCTTTGTGACCCTTCAATCCTCATGGAAAATGGTGCCAAACTTGTGTGACCCTTCATATCCTTGCCTTTTAAAAGTCATGTAGCGACCCTTCATGAGCAACAATGTTCTTCCCTCTTTTGTCCTTATCATGGTGACTTTTCATATTCCTCAAAGTGTCCCTTCATGAGAAATTGCACCCTTCCTCTTTTGTCTTCACTTAGTGACTCTTGTAACTCCCCAAGATGACTCTTCATGGGAAAATGCATCCCATCCTTATTTTTTCTTTACTCCATGGCTCTTTGACTTCTCCATGGGCCCTTCTTTTTTCTCATATGTAACCAAAAATATATTCATTAATATTAAATAAATATTAACTCACATTAGCCAAGATATATCTAATACAAACATCATTAAATGAAATGGGGCCTTTATCACCAATAATGCTAGACCTTTGACATTAAGGACAATATTTTCAAAAATCTACCCCTTTGTCATTGATGGAAACCTCAATCCTGAAACTACCACATCCTGTCACCTACACATACTATCATTTGAAAACATACAGTAACTCCCCCTTATTGTAGTAACCTATACCTATTCCCTATACCTATTTTTGCACTTATACTTGTACCTATTATTCTCCCCCTTTGACATCAATGGAAAAGGGCCTACCTAGAGCTAACACTTAGCTCCCACTCAACTGATGCTGAACATCAATGGTATGAAGTAATAGAAATTACTCCCAACTCCTCTTGTAGATCTTTGAATGTATCCTTTGATTGTGCTTTTGAGAAGATATCTGATAATACATACACATTGTTCCCTATCCTTTGAGCATCTGCAATCAACTCATTTGAATCTTTTCTTCTAATCTCACAACCTTTAGCATGAAACTTTAATGTGTATCCTTGATCACATATTTGAATAACACTCAATAGATTATGCTTAAGACCTTTTACATACAAAACATTTTTAGTCTTAGTTCTACCATAATCTAAACTCAAAGTACCTTTTTTAGCTATCCTGGCAGTGGTTTATCTCTAAATCTCACTGTGACACCATTGATCTTCTTTAGAGATATGAACTTACTTTTATCTCCTGTCATATGTCTCAAACATCTACTATCAATTAACCATGGCTGATCTTTATTTCTTACATGCAAAGCTGTATGCACCAACATAGAATCTTCAAGTTGTTTCTTCTACCATGAACATGTCTAAACCTTCTTCTTGATGAATGGAGCTTTGAAACTCTGATCCATCTTGATGAATGAAGCTTTAAAACTCTGATCCTTCTTGACTGACTCGAACACGCTTCTACAATACCAAGCTATGTGTCTGAAGTTGTTGCACTTGTCACATACTATGGTCTCTTCATCAAAGCTTGATAGAGGAGCAAAAGAGTTGTGGCTTCTACTTAACTCTACTTGACTTTTCTTGTCCTTATTTCTAAAATTGTTAGCTCTTTTTCTACATTCTAATTTCTTGTGACCATATCCATTACAATAAAAACAATAGCCATAAAAGTAAGACATGTTTGTATATCTCTGACCTGATTGCCTTTTGTAGCTTTGTTCCCTCCAACCTTCTCTATTTGAAATGTCCTCTATATTCTTCACTTATCCCTTTTTTGTTTTCTCTTTTATAATAGCTTCAGCATAGCTTTTTTTCTTTTCAAGTTAGATTCCTATCTTATCTAAATTTGTTTTTTGACTTTCCAATATTTTATTCAGCATGTTAGTGCTATCCTCAAATTTTGAATCACTAACTACTTTATCATTGACTACTTTCTCAATATCTTCTTTTAAAGAGGTAATTTTAATAACATACCTTTCACATTCTTTTCTTGCTACTTCCAAATATGTTGTGAGATCTTCTTCATTCTTCTTGGCTTCTTCAAAGTGTGCTTATAGATCTTCAATCATTTCCTTTGACTCCTGTTCATTTTTCTTGATCTGGTGCTTTAATCTTCAATTCTTCTTCTCAACAACTTTTAACTCTTCTAGGGCACAAATGAGTTCTCCTTCCATATTCACTTTAGTTTCCTCTTCTTCTTCTTCTTGATCATCTTCATGTATGGCCATGAATAGAATCTCTTCTTATTCTAAATCGCTGACTCCACTATCTTTGATTGAGCTAGGATCCTTAGAATGTAGGGTCTTCTTCTCGAATCCCTTCTTGGATTTGCCTTTGAAATTCTTCTTGTATGTAGGCTTTTCTTCTTCATCATCATTACCCTTATTTGGGCATCTAGCTGAAAAATGTCTAATCTTTCCATAATTAAAACATTTAAAAGGTAATTTTCCTTGATATTTACCTGATCCTCTTTTCTACTTGCGAATGAAAAGTGCTTCATTGTCATCTTCATCATCACTGGAACTATCACTTGATTCTTGAATCTTAGCTTTCTCTTTTTTTGATGTCTTGAAAGCTGCTTCTCTCTTTGAGGGTTTATCTTGTTCTGTTTGCATCTCATATGCCATGAGAATACCATAAATCTCATCCATCTTTAGCTTGCCTAAATTCTTCATCTCCTCGATTGCCAAAACCTTTGCATCATATCTCATTGGTAGAGATCTCAAAACCTTTTACACCACCATTGACTCTTCCAATGTTTCTCTAAGACCTTGAATCTAATTTATTATTTGATCAACTCACAAGAGATAACTTGCTATATCTTCTTCTTCTTCCATCTTCAAACTTTCAAATTGTCTTCTAAAAGTCTATAGCTTAGCTTGCTGAACCTTTCCATCACCTTTGTAAATATTATCAATTTTTACCCAAGTTTCATGAGAAAATTTACATTGCATAACTTTAACAAATTTAGATTCACATAAACCACATAAAATAGCATTTAAATCTTTATCATTACATTCACATGCCTTCTTTTCTACTGGAGTAATTATAGATGTCTATGGCTCTTCTTATTCCTCCACCACTACTTGCCATATGTCAAATCTAAGGGCCATCAAATAAGTCCTCATTCTTATGCTCCAAAAAGCATAATTCATCCCATCAAACAAAGGTGCCTTATTTGTATAAAATCCTTCTTGTGACCTAGCCATCATGCTTTTCTGATTTACCTTTAAGTTGTAGAACTTTTCAAAAAGGAACCTACTCTGATACCAATTATTAAGCACAATATATACTGAGAGGGGGGTGACTTAGTATATCATATATCTTATAAAACTTTCCCTTAATCAAATTCCACTTAATCAAACATTCAAGATATGAAATAAAACTAGAACAATAAACATCACACAAGAGAGAGACACCAGATATAACGTGGAAACCCAATGTGAGAAAAACTATGGAGAACAATCTCAAGTATATGAATGAGCACCAACCCAAACAATATTTTCAAGCACTAACTTGCAGGAGCACCAACCCCTTTACTGAGCACCAATCCAGTAACTATTCATGAGCACCAACCCCTTTGCCAAGCACCAAACCAGTAATAATTCGTGAGCACCAACCCATAGGAGCACCAACCCCTTTGCCGAGCACTAACCCAATAACAATTCATGAGCACCAACCCATAAGAGCACTAACCCCTTTGACGAGCACCAACCCATAGGAGCACCAACCCCTTTGTGTATACCACACACCTATCTCTCGATGTTGCTATCTCAACAAATGATAGTTCATTACAACATCTCTATCCTCCCTCTCACCTTTACTCTTCTAAGCTAGATATAATAAATACAAATCATATTCATCTCTCATAATTGCTCTTTTAAGCTAGATATTACAATATCAAATTAGCCTCTATCTTCCTTATTATAAATGGCTTCTCAAGCCTTTATTTATAGCTTTCCAAATGATCTTTGGCCTTCCCCCTTTGTGACCCTTCAATCCTCATGGAAAATGGTGCCAAACTTGTGTGACCCTTCATATCCTTGCCTTTGAAAAGTCATGTGGTGACCCTTCATGAGCAAAAACATCTTTCCCTCTTTTGTCCTTATCTTGGTGACTTTTCGTATTCTTCAAAGTGTCCCTTCATGAGAAATTGCACCCTTCTTATTTTGTCTTCACTTGGTGACTCTTGGAATTGCCCATGATGACTCTTCATGGGAAAATGTGTCTCATCCTTATTTTGTCTTTACCCCATGGCTCTTTGACTTCTCCATGGGCCCTTCTTTTGTCTCATATGCAACCAAAAATATATTCATTAATATTAAATAAATATTAACTCACATTAGCCAAGATATATCTAATACAAACATCATTAAATGTAATGGGTCCTTTATCACCAATAATGCTAGACCTTTGACATCAATGACAATATTTCCAACACTTGAGCTGATGAATATTATTCATCTCAAGTGGTACTATGCTTGAATACTAAGGTGTATTATCTATAAGTACCATTTTAGCTATGCCATTTTATCACTATTCTTCTTTGTACAAATACCATCCTTATTTGTCTTCTTCACCATATCCACTTTCTGCTTCTAACCTATCATCTTAGTGTGTTCTAAAGCCTAGCCCATTTGACCTTGGTTTTTGTCATTCGTTACACAATTTTAGCATCAAGGTATCTGATCAATTTCATCAGTTAGTTCAAGTACTTCAAATAGAGATCATATTTTGGAATAGTGTGATAGAAGTTTTAGTAGTTGCATCCTTCATTTATTATTCCTTGCTTACCACTGATCTTGTTATTAATTATAACTACCTTTGGGAAAATTAGTACCATTGATCTATGCCATTGTGTCCCAGTTATAACTGTCTATGGGCAAACTAGGGGCAAACTTAAGCCTTGATGTACCAACTTTCCACTTCTTATATTGTACTGTCTTTTTACCAACTGTGCCTATTTTATTTGAACTGACTGCTACATTAGTTGAATTCCACCATTGTAAGGGCAAAACTATAGTGACTTGAGGTCCTACTCTAGGATTATATGACAATGATCGATACTTGTTGAGGTCAGCTCAGTCACCCTTTCCACCATTCTCTCACCATTTTCCAAGTAACCTAAGCCACACTCTCACCATTTTGTGAGCAACCTTAGTTTAAATGTTCTCATAGTTTTGTGAGAAACTTAAGCCACACTCTTGCCATTTTATGAGTAACCTAAGCCATGCTCTTGTTTTTTTGTGAGCTTGAACCATTTAGTGTCTTATCATTCTCAATTGAGTATAGATACTCCAAAAACAAATTTCAAAAACATTTAAAAAATCATTAAAAAAACCAAAAACATTTGACCACTTATTTGCCTTAAGGATTCTAGGAACACTTACTAAATTGCAAGTAAACCACCTGTCAATTAGTTTCCCCATCTTTTTTCATCTTTTCTCTCATGCACTTAACATTTTTCAATACCATTCCTCTTATTCTATCACATCTATTCTATTTGTTTTCATCAATTATCACATTTTTCCTATTCACTGGGATAACTACATTTAGCGTGAAGTTTTTTATTAGATATTACATCCATGGAACTATGTAGGCAACGTCCACTTAGTGCATATGGAGATAGCTTAGCCACCCCCTTATTTTTATTTTATTCCCCCATTTGTTCATTTGTTTAGTTTTTGCCTATTTTATAAGGGCAATATTCGTATGGTTTCTATTGCATTATTTGTTTGTTTGTTTTTTCTTATTTTATTTGTTTGTCTACCTATTTGTTTACTTTTAGCACTATTGCCTTGACTCAATTTATGTGTGTTTAGTGGGTGTTTTTTTTCCCACACTTATACTTGAATCCATCTATATTCATATGTTTACATTTTCATCATGGTTTTTATCATTGGTGCATTCTTTTCTATTGAGTATTGGATTATGGGAGTCAATCCTTATGCATATTTCAACTAAGTCTTCATGATGTTATACCATGATGCCTACCAATATGTACTACAACAAACCTAAGCTTCAATAATTTTATTCAATAATGTTGGCATCTCTTTGGCACTAACATCCTGATTTTATCCCAATCATATCCCAAATAGAGTAATTAACCATGAAAAAATTTCAACCTTTATTAGTTCAAATGAGCATCTCCCTACTAGTAGGTTATTCTAATTCATCATTACCCTCTGTGTTAATTTATCATCCTCATTTTCTAAGTTTATCATGTTTTCCATAATCAGGGTCCAATGATTATAGCCACCTATGGGCAAATCATTACACACCATCCCACCTTCATTTCTCAATGATTATAACCACCTTTGGGAAAATCATTATGTTGTCACCACTTTACTTTTTTTTCCTATGCAAGGGCATGTTACTATCTTGTTTGTCTATCCTAACTTAGGAAGCTCCATCTTCTCAATCATTATAACCACCTTTGAGAAAATCATTATGTTATCATACCACATTGCCACTATCGGGGTATAATGTTTACAACCACCTTTGGGAAAACCATTATACATTGTCCCACTTTAATTCTCAATGATTTTGACTAATGTTTTAGTATCATTGTGTTTTCACCTCATCATCTTTCCTTTCTTTGGTCCCTTCATTTCACTTCTTTCTTTTTGAGGGACCATTTGTTGACCTGCTTGTGCCAACTACTCCCTTGAGGGGGCATCATACAACTAGTTTATCATCATTATAGTTGTAGGCATATAAGACCTTTTCATTCTTTGAGAATATTTTACTATGCTCATATCTTGCAATGCCTTCCCAATAAGTGTAAATTATAGACACCTAAATCTGGCCACCGATAACCTCTAATCATGGTTTTACCAATTTCGACCCAAAATGCACAATTTGGCCTAAAAACACTAAAACATGTTATATGATGTGAAACCAACATATTCAAGTGTCAATTTTGGCTAGGGTATCCCTAAATCAGTAAATTTAATTTATGGGCTAGGTAACTTTGATTAGATCATTATGAGTCAAAATACCAATTTTACACCTAGGTGTTCTAGATTGATCTTTCCTATCAAATCCCTTGTACAAGATGCATTCCTTTATTATATGTTTTTGGTAACATATTAAATGGGAATATGGATCCAATGCATCTAACATTTCCTTCCAATTCCAATCCAATCAAATTTTGGACCAATAACAAGGCATTTTAATCAATTTGAGTAATTTGTGCACAAAGTGCTTACTTAAGCTTAAGAGCTAATTAACCCAAATCAAGGCATAATCAATAAATTCATGGAAACTTGTTGAATACTTATTTTTGGATATGAATATTGAATATATGCATCATTAGGTAACCTCATTTCTTAGGAAGACATCCCTATGCCATAAATGCCACAAATATCAAGATTCATGCCCTCCATGCCTCATCAATGCCTTCCATGATTCCCTCCATGCCTCTTAATTTCCCATTATTCCAATTTCATGATGAGAATAATTACAAACTTAATTCCAAAAATTGAATTAATCCTCAACCACACATCTCAATCTTAGGATGAATGGTTCAGGTTGATTCTAGACATTTACAAAAATCTATAAATAGGAGGCCTCACCCCATGATTTCTAAGATTTGAGAATGCAAAGTTATAATGAAAAATTGATTACAAAGCTTTAATAAATTAATTTTACCATGCCAAATTGAATCCAATCCAATCCAAGCCATAAGCCAAAGGTGTCAAGGAGAGATGGAGGTAGCCAAACTTCCATTACCAAGGACTTCATGAGCACAAAACTAAGAAAGCCACTACTACAAAGGAATTTGGAACATCCAAGGAAGGTGAAGGAATTATTATTTTTTATTTCTTACTTTTTAGTTGTGTTTGTCATTTGTTTTTGTTAACTAAGCTCTCCCTAGTGTCTAAGCCTAGAGATGTTATGCTATTAGTGTGTTTCTTTCATTTTGTTTTCATTTTAAAACTAACACCATACTAACCATCCTCTCTTGAGCCAAATTCCTAGATCACAATTAACAAATCCACAACCTTCTATATCTTGGAAATCTAACTAACCATTGTATCTCCAAAAATAAATATATAGTCTATCATACTTATCCTACTATCACTATCCCCTACCATATACAAGTCCACATAAACATATAAAGTGGTATCTAATCCACCATAACATAATGCAAAATCCATGCTTCCTCTCAAACATCAAATAATCAATTTCACTACTTGCCAATGCTCATAACCAAGATCACACATATACTTACTCATAACTCCCAATGCTTGGGCAATATTTGGCTGAGTACAAACCATATCATACATCAAGTTGCCAACTACCAATGAGTAAGGTACCTTGTACATCTTTATATTTTTAACCTCCCTCTTGGGACACTGCTCCTTTGATAATCTAAAGTGGCCTACCAAAGGAGTACCAATATATTTATCATCCAAAATGCTAAACCTTTCCAATACTTTCTTCACATACTTTGATTGGGATAAAATCAACTTCCTCTCCTTCCTTTCGTGAGTAATCCTCATACCAAGGATTTTATTTGATACACCCAAATCCTTCATAAAAATGGAGTCACTAAGTTGTTTCTTGAGTATATGAATATGGTGTATGTTCTTTCCTCCAACTAACATATCATCCACATAAAATCATAATATAATAAAAAAACCATCATCAAAATGTTTTATTTACATGCAATGGTTAAAATTATACCTTTGATATTCTTGTTCTAATATAAAATAATCAAATTTCTTATACCATTATCATGGAGCTTGTTTCAGGACATACAAGCTCTTCTTTAGTCTACACACAAAGTTCTCCTTCCCTTTGACCTCATATTCCTATAGCTACTTCATATACAAATCTTCGTCCAAATCACCATGAAGAAAAGTAATTTTCACATCTAACTATTCTAAGTTCAAATCCTAAATTACAACTAAACCAAGAATAGTCCTAATAGAAATCATTTTTACAAAAAGAGAAAAAATCTCATCAAATTCAATACCTCATTTTTGTGCAAAACCCTTGACCACCATCCTGGCCTTATACCTTTTTCTCCCTTCATCTTCTTCTTTTATTTTGAGGATCCACTTGTTTGGAAATGCAATCTTTCCCTTAGGTAGCCTTACCAAATCCAATGTTTGGTTCTCCATGAGAGATCTATGTTTCTCATCCATGGTTTGCTCCCACTTCATTCTAGAATCTACCTACATTGATTTTTCATAACACTCTGGTTCTCCATTGTTAATGAGTAACAAATAATTCAAAGTTGAAAAATGTTTAGCTATTCTTCTTACCCTAGAAGACCTTCTTACCATAGGATTTTGGGTCCTTGTATAAAATATTCTTGAACTAATTCATTAGATACTTTGCCATCTACAATGTCATCCAATATTATGTACTCTTTCTATTCATGTTCCTATTCCTGTAATTGATTCTTATACATGACTTTTTCATTAAAGACTACATCTCTAGATGGAAATATTTTCTTATATTTAATGCTCCATAAATGGACACCAAAGTCATCCTCACCATAACCAACAAATGTGTATTTTTATGATTTTGCCTCTAACTTAGTCTTATCCTCTTCCTTAATTAGATAAAAAGCCTCACATCCAAAGACTCTAAAAAAAGAATAATCAACATTCTTACAAGAACAATATTGTTCAAGAATTCCTCCATTCAAAGGCATAGAATGTCCTCTATTAATCAGATAAACCATCATGTTAAATGCTTATATCCAAAATTGTAAAGGTAACCCTACATATAACCTCATGCTCTTAGCACATTCCATTATTGTTGTTCATCCTTTTAGATATTTCATTCTGCTATTGAGTTCTTAGAACTATCATTTGCTTACAAATTCCATTGTTAGAACAATAATCAAAGAAATAATTATTACAATACTCAGCTCCATTATCTGATCTAAGAAATTTCAACTTGAGACCTGTTTCATTCTCAACCAAGGTTTTCCACTTATTAAAACTGTCAAATACATTAGATTTATTTTTAATAT
This sequence comes from Torreya grandis, assembly GCA_037957365.1. NCBI lineage: Eukaryota > Viridiplantae > Streptophyta > Pinopsida > Cupressales > Taxaceae > Torreya > Torreya grandis. The sequence continues at coordinate 1,693,855 of JARHVA010002289.1, read as the reverse complement.
AATAAAATCAAACTTTTCTAGTTTCATCATCAATAAAAGTGAAATAATAATTAGAACCACCAATAGAAGATACCTGAGTTGGTCCCCATACATCTGAATGTACCAACTCTAACTTGTGCTCTTTCTTTGTGGATCCAAATTTTAAGAAATTAATTCACTTCTATTTCCCATACACATAATCCTCACAAAAGTATAAATAAATGTTTTTTATTCTAGGAAACTTTTCTTTTAATATCTCCATGCCATTATGGCTCATATGACCAAGCCTATAGTGCCCATAATTGCATTTCCATTTATAGCAACTAAATCACAAGAATCAACACTACTATTCAAATATAAAGTACTAACTTTCTAATCTCTCAAAACCATAATAGAACCTTTGGTAACTTTCCAATAATCTATAGTAAACATTACCAAACAACCCTCACTATCCAATTACCCCATTGAAACCAAATTCCATCTCAATATAGGCACATATCTAACATACTTAAGCAACCATGTGTTCCCATTATAAATTTTAACTTGAACATAACATTTACCTAATATCTCACAGGTTCATCATCACCAAGATAAACATGTCCTAAATTATCTTAAACATAATCAGTAAAATAATGCCTATGTGGGGTGGCATGAAAAGAATCCCCTGAATCTAATACCCAAGACTCAAAAAAAATATCCTTATAAATAATTAAGGCCTCTTGACATGATTTACCTAATGTCACATTTACCTCGTTTATTTCCTCCTTATTGGCATTCTTATCTCAAAGTGACCAATAATCCTTCTTTGAGTGTCCATTCTTCCCATAATGCCAACATATCATCTTGGATCTAGATCTGGATTTAGATCTACCCTTTGACTTTCCATGGTTGCCTTTGTTATTGTCTTTTTACCTCCCTCTAGTTTTAATAGACAAAGCATTACCTAAAGATGATTCACCAGTGCTTTTCTTTCACATTTCCTTTTTCAGAATCACACCTACAACATCTTCAAAATTTAAGCTTCCCTTGGCAGGAATTGCATTACTCATAGCCATAACCAAGCTATGCCAACTATTAGGCAAAGATAATAAAATTAAAAAATATCTAACTTCATCATCAAAATTAATTTGAATAGAATTAAGCATAATTACAACCATATTAAAATCATTAAAATGATTAGCAATAGAACCATTCTCTGACATTTTCATATTAAATAAGCTTTTCATAATAAAATTTTTATTTGAAGGAGAGGGTTTCTCATACAACTTTCCAAGTTTATCCATGACTTCTATTAGGACTATTCTTGGTTTAGTTGCAGTTGAAGATTTGCACTTAGAATAGTTAGATGTGAAAACTACTTTTCTTCTTGGTGATTTGGATGAAGAGTTATATATGAAGCAGCCATAGGGATATGAGGTCAAAGGGAAGGAGAACTATGTGTGCAGACTAAAGAAGAGCTTGTATGGCCTGAAATAAACTCCATGGTAATGGTATAATAAATTTGATTGTTTTATATTGGAATAAGGATATAAAATGTGTAATTATAACCATTGTGTCTACATAAAATATTTTGATGATGGTTCTTTTATTATATTATGCTTGTATGTGGATGACATGTTGGTTGTAGGAAAGAACATACAACATATTCATATACTCAAGAAACATCTTAGTGATTCCTTTTATATGATGGATTTGGGTGAGGTGAATCAAATACTTGGTATGAGGATTACTCATGATAGGAAGGAGAGGAAGCTAATTTTATCCCAATAAAAGTATGTGAACAAAATCTTGGAAAGGTTTAGCATGATGGATGCTAAATCTATTAGTACTCCTTTGGTAGGCCACTTTAGATTATCAAATAAGCAATTTCCCAAGATGGAGGTTGAAAATCTTAAGATTTCCAAGGTACCTTACTCATTAGTATTTAGAATATTAATTTATGTCATGGTTTCGACTAAGCTAGATATTGCCCAAGTAGTTGGAGTTGTGAGCAAGTATGTGAGTGATCTTGGTTATGAGCATTGGTAAGCAGTGAAATGGATTATTTAGTATTTGAGAGGAACCATTGATGTTGCATTATGTTATGGTGGATTAGATACTACTTTTTGTGGTTACATGGACTCAGATGTGGTATGGGATATTAATAGTGGGAGAAGTATGATAGGTTATATTTTTATTATTGGAGATACAACGATTAGTTAAATTTCTAGGATTAAAAGGTTATGGCTCTGTCAACCACATAGGCAAAGTATGTTGTTGCCATGGAGGATAGAAAGGAGATTATTTTGTTACATAAATTATTTTGAGATTTGGTGCATGAGTAGGAAGTTGGGAGACTACATAGTGATAGTCAAAGTGTTATTTATTTGGCAAATAATTTCACTTTCCACTCGAGGATGAAACACATTTAGTTACATTATCACTTCATCATAACAAATTTTGAGGAGAACTTGGTGAAGCTAGAGAAGATTCATACTAGCCAAAATATTGTGGATATGATGACCAAGGTGGTCACATTAGACAAATTAAGACTATGTTTAGATTTGGTTAGCCTTAGTGGTCATAATGCAGTGATAGGTTTTGTTTAGGAGAAATAGTCTCCAAGTGGGAGATTGTTGAGTGTGGAGCCATTTGGGGCTATAACATGACTATGGGGTATATTTTAAGGGCTTAGAGAGCTCCACAAATGTGGGGATCATATTTTTCCCCACTCTACATTTTGTAGAACCTTACTTTCATGTGAGTAGAATATTTCTAGAATTTTTTAATTTGTCTTTCATGTTTTGTGGAGTTAGTTGTTAGATGTATATTTTTCCATGTTGACTTCCTTTTTTTATGGAGTTAGTTGTTTATTTCAAAATGGAATGACTTATTTGTTTCAAATATTTGGTTTTTATCACATGTCATTATAAAATTTGCCCTTTGGAGGATAAAAGATAAGGTTGGTGTGTTCCTTCTTGATGAAGCTTTTGGATAATGCTTATCTTGGATAAGCATGGTGAGTTTTCTTCTTCATTATTGGATTTCCTCATTTGTTTATATTATATATGTGTGGTGTGGCTTTTGAGAGACATGAAAAAGTTTAGATGTTTTTTACAAAGTACATGTGTTTATTTTATAGGGTGTGGTATAGCATCTTGTGATATAGTATTGTGTAAGTGCAGGTGTAGGTGTAGGTGTAGCTTAGCATATGTGTAGAATTATTGATAGTTTTAGATCAGCAATTCAATGAATTCAGGAGGAGATATTTTGTCTCTATGAGAGGTCTTTGTAATCTTGTTTTGTTACATATTATATTAATAACTTTATTAATGGATGTAGACCACATTGGGTGAACCACACTATATATGTATTATGTGTTATTTCTAGTTATATTCTTTCCATTATTGATTTCTATTATTATGATTTGAGGAAGTGTTTTTGTGATGCATGTCAGTACATAATTAAATATGATTTTCACACATTTAAAATCTAGGTATGTGATTTTATGGTGAATTAAATTTGGTTTGGATTATTTTATTTCCTAAAAACTAATCAATAATGTTTCAAGATCATTTCATGCCTTACATATGATCAATCAATTTGATGACTTTTGAGACTAACTTTATGACTCATTTTGTGACTCATTTTGTATGCATTTTTAACCATTTTATGACTTCCTGAGAAGATTTTGTGAGGTAATGATAGTATATTATCATAAATAATGTTAATTTAATAATGGTATATCTATTTATACATTTAGAGGCCTTATGAACACTTTTTATGTAATTTTAATCAGGTCTCCTAAGCAATTATGGTATTTTAAGTACTAAAACAAGATATTTTAAGGCATCCATATAGGATTTCAAAGGTTTTTTATGTGAAAAGTATATTAAGGACTTAATTTATTCCCCTCAAGGTAAAATTCATATTTTTAGGAATTTTTAGGTGTTAAAATGAATAAAACCTACTTATCTCCCATATCGAACTCCTTGGCAGCTCTAAAATGGCCATCAATTTTTACTTAGTATAGGTAAGAGAGAGAGAGTCAGGTAAAAATATATTTTTAAAATGATAAATAACCTAATTAAATTAAATTTATTATTTTTTTTTTCATATTCATTATCCCATATTCACGAACAATCACTAAGACTGTAGGGGGTCTAAATGGCCTATTCATCTAGATAGGGTCCAAGTTTTCCTCCATTCCTTCACTTAAGGATTCGATGGGGAAGAATGGTTATAGTGAGGTTATTTAAGGGATAAATAAGATATATTACATGTGTATTCATATATTAAATACTTATAGGAAGGTACATATGGTACAAAACTAGTTTCTTATAGTGTCTTTGTGAATGGTCTCTTTGATCAGTTTTAAAGCATGATTTGAATTGTTAAGAAAGTGTATTAATATTCATGGGTTCCCAATTTAATTATTGAGTTATTTCACAACTCATTCATCCAATAAAAATCTCATATATCTCCATATTTATTACAATCTCATTTGAGACCATTTTGGTGATATAATCTCGTTAACAAGGTACAACTATAGTTAATGAGTTTATAATGTTTGAAAGGTATATAAATGAGGTTAGTATGATCTTATAAAGAATAGTGCATATATAGGACTAATTCAATCATTGAATTTAGTTAAATTATGTTCAAGATACCATACTCTCTCAAGGTTAAAAAGATCACTTAGAGGTCTAGTAGCATCGCTTTATCTTTAGACCTTGGTGAGCAAGTTAAGAGAAATATCACGACAAGTGAAATGAATAAAGGAGTCACAAAGGTTTATAGGTATATTAAAGCACATGAGATTATTTAATTGCAATATTTATAAGTTTTAAAATTTATAATGACACTCATAAGGATCAAAAGACCCAAAAAGGCCTATTATGCCTAAATCTACTAGTCAGGCATGTATGATATGTCATGGAGACTGCTAATAAATAGGTAGGCACAATGAGAATACTAAATTTATCTCCTTACCTAGTTCTTGATGATCAAGTGAGCATTACATGGAGAGATCAAGTGAACATGATCATGGAATCCTTAATAGGTGAAATGATGATGGACTCTAATTATGCTAGGAAACATTTACAATAGTCATAGAGTTTGTATCAGAGGTCTGAAGAGGTAAATAACTTGTTTTATGATCCCAAATCAGGATTCAAGAACACAAAGTGGTGTCATATCAACAACCATAAATAGAACATGAAAAGCATGAAATAACTCAATAATAAAGGGATAGATTTGATGGAGAAATAACATTGAAAATTCCCTTATTCATACAAGTTAAGGTATTTTTGTGTTGTTTAAGGTAATATATTATTTCTTGTTTCCATGCTATTCAAGCCTCCTTATGGAAACGTTGACGCTTATTCAAATTAAGTGTGGATTATGAAATGTTAATAGAGGTATTTGAGTCAATTTTTCCTCTTAAAACCAACCTCTCACCACTCCTCAATCCATACATAAAGATAAATCTCTACCTCACATTTTCTAACCTGATGATCTCAGTCTATATAATAGGGTCCACAAACTCTCTTGACTGAGTTTTTTCAAAGAAAATCAAGGTTTTTGAGGTCTTAAGTGAGATTGAAAAGTGAAATATTCTTAAAATGGATACTAAGTTAACTTTAAATTAAATATATATCCATCATTGACTCACTCCATATCTCACTATCCTATTCAACACTAAATCACCACCTACAACCATCATAGTTTGGCTTAAATAATGATGTGAAGGTAAGTTTGGCTAAAAGGTAGTTGGTAGGTCTATGGGGGTTTTATGATAGATTAAAAGTGTTTAAAGACATATAAATAAAGTTTTTCATATAAAATTACTACCTAAAGTAGTCAAGACTTCCTCAAATGACTACCTATAATAGTGTTATGAGTAGACAAACACAGTTAGGATATAAAGTTAAGGCAAGGTAAGTAGAAAAAATAAGAGATTGTAAAAGATGATATAGACATAAAAAGCACCTTATCAAGGTTAAAAATGACATATAAAAGGGTCAGAGAGCTTACTATGATAAGCCTCACCTCTCTTAAGTTGAGAATCCAAAGGTACCTACAACCATGACTCCTTGACTGTGTATTGGCACAAATGGTGAGAATTAGATACACTATGCATGATCTAGGTAGAAATGAAAGGTATGGAGGAAAATTTAGATATGATATGTTATGAATAGGTTATATGTGGACCCATTCAATGTCTTTATCATTCTCATATTCTTTATATAAATTTGAAACTCAATCCAAACATCACCTACAAATAAACCTAACAAAGCATGGGATGAACTTGATTTGATATGACTTAACAATGGGAGGTAAATGATAATGATTAAAGGATATAAGTGTCATGGAATAAAATTTAATAATTTTTAATACATCCTAAAATTCCCCACCCTTCCTCTAATTTCACTCGTTCTCTTTTCATTGATGGCCTAGATGATAAGGGAAGAACACCTATAACTAGTCTAATTACTTACATATTTATATGAGCAAACAGTGCCTAAGAGACTAAGAAGAAATTTAAGGAAAAATTAAATTTTATAGTGGGACTAGGAGGTATTATTCCATGTTCATGAAGTTCACAAACCCTTGAGCAAGTGATCATTCTAAGCAGAATGCAAAAAGTTACAGAGTTAGGGTCAAGAACACCATACTACCAAGAAAACTTGAGCATCATTCTAGGAGATCCAAATTATCTTAAGAGAAAAGTGATGAATTTATATTTTTTATAAGTATATCATAGTAACACAGACCTCAAGGAACCATCTAGAGTTAAAAACAAACTTCTTCAAACCTTATCAAGCAAGTACAACTTCTTTGAGTTCTTAAGTAAGTTTGGCAGCTAGGTTTAAGTTACTTTGTGATTATTGGAATGGTATGGAGGATTTATTTGGGATTATAATATATTAAGAGGTATTATGGGCCTCTTTATAATCAAAATTAGTGTCATTAGTTGTTATATTATCCCCCTATTCTTTATAAACAATCATTAAGACCTAAGACTACCTAAAACCTCTTTTAAACCCTTCTAGGAGGTCAATGTGAAATAAACTAAAGAGTATTCCTCCAAATTATAATTATATACCTTGTAAATTACCAAAAATTATTATAAAAATCTATATAATTCCTCCACATGGCATTTGTTTGTACCTGCACCTATATAAATTTGAAGAAAACTATAATTTTACAAGTTTTTGAGACAAAAATGGGGTGTTGAAAAGTCTTGTGGACGAATTAAAATAATTGGGAGAGGTGAATTGAGATTTATTATACCTATAAAATTATAAAAATCCATAAAATGTAATCTATAAGTGTTCAAACAAATCATATTTGTCAAGGTAGTTTGAAAATGCTTGAAAAGGAGAACCTTGCCAAAAGCAATTTCATGGTTTGCATATTTTTACAGTGTCCTAAAACATGAAATTTGGTATGGAAGATATTCCTAGAAAAATTAAAGTTAATAAAACACTTTTGGCCAATTTCACATGTGTGGGTGGTCATTTAGGCCAAATTTCTCTTTCTAGGCCTAGGAAAGCTAATTAGGCCTAATTGAAGAGGAAAATGAAGGAAAAAAAGATACTTCCACCTAGAATTGGATCATGAAATTTTGTGTGGATATTTAAAGTGATATAGGGTACTCATAAATGTTCCTGTATTTCTAATTTTATATGTACAATCCTCTGTACAAATATATTTATAGGTTTTTAGGGCTACAAAGAATGAGTGCTTTAGCAAGAAAATGGAGCAAAATGGTATTTTTTGGGCTACTTGATGGTTCCAAATGATTTATTTCAGATATAAATTAATATTGAGAAGCCTTTTATGGAGGTAATTTTTATTTTTCAAATCAAACCCTTATTTCTCTCTCTTGTACCTCTTTGTTCATGAAGGAGCCAAATGATCAAGTATTAAATTGATGCAGTAAAACATTTCAAGATGTTTTATTGAGGTTGATCCTTGTTTCCATGCCACTTTAATATTATTAAAAAGTCAAATTTTGGTTGGGATAAGGATTGAAATTTGGAAAAGGTCTCAAGGATTCCTAATAAGGCCTTCCTTCCTTCCAATGCCTAGGATGTTGAAGAAGTAAAACCAACATCAAAGAGATATAACAACCCAATAAATATGGAAAGACATAATTAATGATTTAGAGAAGATTTAAAATAAATACTTGATCAAGTAATGATGACATACTCTCATGGATCAAGACCTATTTTCAAGTGTTATTAGAGGTTCTTGATACAACAAAACATGCTAAGGATGAAGATAGCTAAGCCTTTTTTTAAAGTGTGTAGGATAGTGTAAAGAATTCATAGTTAACAAGGATGATAGAAACATAGAATACATGTATTTTAATATATTTGATAAGAATTAGGATTAACTAAGATTTTATTAATCATTCATAGAGCATATAAAATAACTTAGATAGGATTAAACCATATATTAAACATGATTGTGCACATAAGGAACAAAATAATAAATACAACATGTAACCATAACCAAAATAGTCTATATTGATGTCAAAAAAAATTCATCATCTTATTCATACAATAATAGATATTTATACTCATTTACATTCCCTAACTATTCACATTCTTCTCATACTTTGGCACCAAAAGAGGTGACAAAATACATATATCTGATAATTTCATACATAATGCATGAATATTTAAGGAATATCCTACATAACTTTACTTATCCATTTTATTCTCCCAACATTTCCTAAAATTCAAATTTTATCTCATCCTGAGACAACATCATAGGTTCAGTTGGTGGTGCACTAAGGGTAGGAGCTGAATAAATGGGTAGACTAGTCAGAGTTGTAGTAATCACTCAAGTTGTCATTTCTAGTTTTCACCTCTTACGCACTACTTAGCCACCCTTTTAGGTTTTAAACTAACATACCAACCTACCACCATTTCAAGTTTTCAATAGGATATCATAACTAGGTGATTACCCTTCATGGGTTTTTAACCATCCTAACCCCAATTATCTCACTAGTCATTCCAAATACAAAAATTATTTACAAAATTTCAAAACTTACAACTTGTAGAATACTTAACTAGAAGGAGGTGGCATGAAAGTGGAAGAGGACTAGTTATTAAGATCTTTGGCCCCAAATTGAGTAACTGTGTAATGCATGATTTCTTTTTGGAGCTTAAAGGGTGGCTTTTAGACTGGAACATTGATAATCTAGGCCACCTCACTATAGAAGGGAGCCAAGTCACTTTTTTAAGTATGTTAATCGATCATCACCTCTTGGACCATGTGTAGTATAATGTACATTAGTGCATGATATTTGATGATTTATTTTAGTTCTAAATCATTGATGATGCTCATGGTTTCCTTTGTATTACTGACCCTTGTTTTTATTTTACCACTTAGTTTCCCTAGGTTTTCTATGTGGAGTTTAACCTGGGGACCTACAAATGAACTACATTGTAAGTTATGCTACCAATCGATAAGTCTATTACACATTTTATCTCTAACAGTGAATGATTCCTAGAGATCAAGGTCATTCTCATTCATTGATGTGGTTTGGCTATCCATGGTTATCTTGGAGGTTACTACTATGATGAAGTCTATACTAGAGTTGATGAGGGATTTATTGAGTTGTTGCTTCCAATCTATAAGGCTTCATGTGACCTAATGTGTTTGGAGGGTGGAAATATCAATCATGATTTGATACTCTTATGGCAAGGTTTCAAGGTAGATTCCTCAATCTTCATTATCTAGCCCAATGTGCCTATTGCATGAAGTTGTTGGGTTGCACACCATTCCTTTATGATCTCAAAGACCAATGTCTTAAGCATGTGTTAGTCTAACATCACTTGGTCACTGATTGCTCGAGTGACCAACTTTGGGAAATTATCCTCAATCATCTTGGTAAATTTTTAAAGGTAGGCCTTGAGTTCCACGTTCTTTGCCTTAGATTGATCCCACTCTTGTTCTAGGGAGGTAGACTTTTACACGATGGACTCTTAGAAAGCTATAATACCTTCTCGTTGTTTCTTCAAGGGTAGTTAAGACACATATAAAGAGGCCTCCTTATTAATTGGAGGATTTTCCAATGTGCTTGTGGATGATGCAAGATTTAGGAATGGCATGGTGGCTAGTGGGAGTGAGAAGGTAGTGTACCGATTAGCTATTTTGGGAACGTCCCAAAGCTAGACACCTCCTAGTGGCAACTCATGTTATTACGATCTTAACTGAGTGGTTAATGGTGCTTGCTAGGACATTGTAGCCTCTACTTCAATATTATTTTTATGCACAACAAATTTAGCCTACTTAAATTTGGCTTCCTCCTATTTATTTTTCTTATCTTCATCCTCAATTTTCTCATCCTTTTCCTCTTTCTTCCGTTTTTATTCCTCTTCTTTCTTCCTTTTCTCTTCCTCTTCTTTATTCCTCTTATATTATTATTCTTTGTTACTTTTATCTTATTCTTCTTTTTTCATTTTCTTTTATTCTTTTTCTTTCTTCTCTTCTTCTTCTCTTCTGCCAGGGCCATAGCCTTGGCTTACTGTTGACCAAATTTGACTTTTGGTCAAATTTGGGCACCCCTAAGCAATTTTATTTTATTTTAAAAATTTCAAGGGGTCCTAATATGTTTTCACAAAAATTAAACTCATTACATGATGTCATTTAATGTCACATTAGATTTATTCTTAGTTATATTAATCATTTTATCTATTACGAGTCATTTTATGTGCTTTTAAGGGTCATTAATGCATTTGGCATAGTTCTCAAGGTGCCTAGTGTCCAAAATTCATTAAAAAAATCCAATAATTCATTTTAGGTGTCAAGGATGTCAATTACCTCTAAATTGTGTAGGTTGGTCAACTGAAATTATAGAAATCAAGTAAAAAGGAGGAAAATGGCATTTCTATGGATTTTTGGAAAGTGTGCAATGTGGTAAAGATATTGGTGGGTATTATCATCCTTATAAAACTAACCTCCATACCTTTATAATATGAAAAAAAAATGGATGCTAAAACCATTCTACACATTTATTGCTCTTCTTGGCAAACTAGAGTGACCCTTAGGTTTTTACTCAGTACAAGAAGCATAGGTAGTTTTTTAAAAAAAAAATTTAGAGTGTTTTTTTACACTAAAAAAAATAATTTTAATATAAGTAACTTGATAAATGATTAAATTTTCTTTATGAACAATCACTTATAGGTTGAATATGTAGATTTGATAGTTGTTTGGTGCACCCTATAGATTTTGCTCCATTCGTGTCAAATCCATATGAACTAGTTACTAGTATTGTCTATAGAGGATGTTGGATTCATTATCAGCTGGTATCCATTCTTTTTTTCATGATTAATTATTTTTAGATGATTAAAATTGGTCTATCATGCAAGGATATACCACCAAGTGTAATTCTAGCTGAGATGTCTTTTGCTTACTGATTTTTTTTCCATTGTAGTGGTTTCATATAATTGGGAAAGAGTGTCCCATGATTCCCTAGGTTATATAACTAACTTACCTCATTTTTTTATCTCACCATGGAATTCTATGAGTAGCTCACAATCTTGTCTTACTTCATTTGCCAACTTTGTGTCTAGTTTTAGCTAAATTCCATGCATAAGCTTGTTCATTCTATGTATGGAAGTGGGTAATGGAGTTGTTTGGATTTTCCAAGGCTTTAAAAGTTTAATGAGGTCATTTTTCATGTTTTTAAGAGTGAAAATGTTGACTACATGCTCATATACCATGCTAAACAACCACTTGGTGGATCTATTTACTCTTTCTCTCTCTCTCTCTCTCTCTCTCTCTCTCTCTCTCTCTCTCTCTCTCTCTCTCTCTCTCTCTCTCTCTCTCTCTCTCTCTCTCTCTCTCTCTCCTCTCTCTCTCTCTCTCTCTCTCTCTCTCTCTCTCTCTCTCTCTCACACACACACACACACACACACACACATATAGGTGTTTCTGTATTGTAAAAGGTGTTTTGAAGATGGTTATAGGTCTTAAAGGATAGAGACCACATGATTTAAAATGGAATATGTAATTCGGGTGGTTTTGAGCTAGTTCACCACCATGTTTACCTTAATTCTATGCTCTACCCACATATTCTACCCAAAACATGCATCTATAGGCCCTTGATGATGTCATGCTAGTGTAAAGGGAGGTGGATATGGGTTATATCTCCTTGTTTCTACTTAAAGTGAATTTTTAATCTTATCAAAGGAATGAGAGTCTATTTTTTACTAATGGTTCATAATGGTCCACACCCTAATCCATTGTTTTCTTCTCAAAACAGCCTTCCACATGTGGTTCAGCATGAGTTTAAGTGTGCATAGAAGGACTAAATAAATTTCATGCATGTTTTTCTCATTTTCATGAAATGAAGGCCTTGATAGACCCATATAAAACTCCTAGAGGACAAAGGAAACATGAAGTCATGTTGGAAGGTCAAAGACTAAATTTGGAGATGGAATCCCTAAAGGAGCAAAATAGAGCTCCAAGAGGTTTTGGTAGACCTTCCAAAGTACACTTGCAAAAGGTTTAAAGGACTAAATTTTGGTAGATACCTAGTCCCTAGTAAATAAAAGGACCTTAAAAAATGTTATAAGGAAATTAAAATGGTAAGGTAGTTTTGAAAAGCTCTAAAGGTGCATCAGAACACACTAAAAACATAATGATATCTATAGGCCTATGGGAAAAATGGACCTTTTTTTAATCTTGAAGGACAATTATAAACATAAGTGAATATTGAATGATTAAAATAGTACAAGGAGACAATATTAAATCTAAATTAATCAAGGAAAGGTTAAGGTATGACATTGTACATGTATGACCACCCACAAGCCTCCTTCAAATATGAAATGGTAACCTACAGGAGTCAGACATGTTGAACAAGAAGAAGGACTAGTTTATGCATATTTGGTGTGGTTTAGTCCATAAAAAGTGAATATTAATTGGCTATATAGTGTGGGGATATATAAGGTGTATTATAAAAACCTTTTCTCTTTATAATCATCCAAATCAACCCCCTATGATGACCCATAGTAAGGTCCTAAAAGAGATGTGTCTCAGTCAAAGATAATTGTATTGTTTTGGTTTAAAAAGAATATAAATGGTAGAATAAAGTGAGAATAATATGTTTTAAACTCATAAAGTTTTTAAATTATTTTATTATCATCATGATGAAGTGAAAAGGACCCATGTATTCACCTATAGGTAGGGTTGTAGGCAGAGCACCTCAATTCAAATAGTGGCAAGAGAAAGTTATGCAAATTAGTGCCTTGGAGGATCATAAAGAAGGTTATGCAGGATATAAATGATATGAAGCCAATATAAACCCAAATTTATCTCCATATATCCTAAATTTGCCTCAATAAAAGAGATAGTGCCATATAATATACCCTTATAAATGTGTCTCAGTCCTACAGGTAGGGACCTAGTCTTAGTGGTAAAAGGTTACATTAGTATGAGGTTAATATTAAAAATGCTAATTAAAATAAAAAATTACCTAAATTAAAAAAAAATTATAGGTCATGATACCCTCCCAAGGAATTAGATAAGCCTACATAGGGTCTCAGACCCCTATTTTTACCTACAACAAGGTCTAGACTAGCAAAGGCTACAATGAGATATGAACTACCTATAGAGGAAAAAAAGGTTAAAATGATTATAAAATTATTAAATATGATCCAATTTATACCCAAAAATTCCCATACATTTATAATGTGCTCAAATTCAATCCCCACTTGGAAAATGGACTACAATCCATACAAGCAAGCTAGGAAACCCTTGGTTCAAAGGGCAAGCATAAAGAATCCACTAAGGAGAAAGATTTCAGATGGTTTAAAAAGATAAATTAGAAAATTTGAATTTGTGGAGAATGTATAAAAAACATAGGATCATTTAATTGGTGAGGAGAGGTCATCCACAGGTGGATTTCAATAACAATGCAAGAAAATAGGGTTTTTTAGCCCCCTTTTTAGACAAGTTGAGTTGGTTAGGTACCTAAATGAGGGAGTTTGATCTTTAAATTTCATAAAAATAATAATTATGACATTATAAGACTCAAAAAAATTTAATTTTTATATGGGGATGAGGTATATATCTCTTTATTTTGTCTCAGAGATTAGTCACTCATGAAAATCAAAATTTTGGCATTCTAAACAAAAGATAGAAAAATGAGTAAAGGACTTAGGTTGAGGCCTTGGGATATTAAAGGAAAATTTTATGATGAGTATGGAATATATATGAAATATAATTAACACTCACACAATATCTAACCCTTTAGTATGATCTAATTGTCCATGCATACAGTCCAATCATGTAGGTTTCCACTAGGCCTTATTGGCAAAAGAGATGAAAGGAGTGTTTGAAGGGTCATATGATGATTGATGAGTATGAATTAGGTGTAAAAATGAATAATAAACTATCATATACATGTAAAATCATCCCAAGCGATCCAAACTTTTAGGGGGTATGCCAAGCCCCTTAGGCCTTAAGGAGACTTGAAGTCAATTGGGGTGTACCTTTCATTTTTAGGCCTTAATGATCTATCCATATTATTGGGGCATGATTATGAAGTGTTTTTAGACATGGATGATATTTTTTTGTGCCAATAAACTTTGAGGAAGATTGTTTTTATCCTAGCAATAAATCAAACATATAGGAAAGTGGAGAAATAAGATCGATAGGTCATGTTGTAAAGCTCATAACTTTGCTAAGGCTCTTCATGAGAACACAAGGGTTTATGGGAAGTTAGAAAAGGTCCCTAAAAACAAATTTTTATCATTATTTATAAAATTTAATGTGCCATCTATATGAACAATTTTTAAGAACAAAAATAGTCTAAAACCCTAGCAAAACCCTTAGAGGAACCTGATAGAGAAAACAATCATGAAGAGCCATTAAAATGAAATAGTTTGGAAAGGAAATCTATTAGATCATGGAGAATACTCACTCAGGATCCCACCCATGCAAATAATATTTATGAAACTATATGGATAACATGAAAAATAGTGTTTTTATCACCATTTTCTATGTTTTAAAGGTTCTAATATGTTTGAGAGGATGAAATAAAGTTTGGAGGGAGACTAAGGACCTATTATAACTCCTTATATTAATTTTATCCTATGTAAAAACTTATAAGTGTCACAAATAGGGCCCTTTTTTAGCCAATCAAAACTAACATAGTGAACACAAAAGTGAAAAGTTTGGAAAACTCAAATGGATGTCTTTTTAAGGTGAATAAAATAAATCTAAGGAAATAGATAAGCTTTCTAGGTGTCATTAACTCCTTTCTATGGATTTGCATGGGAAACTAAAGGCATTTTTGAGACCAGGTGTGAGAGGTGTCTAAAATAAGGAGTTTTAGGATTGTGGACAATGATTATTTCATTCCAAGAGTTTCCAAAAGATTAGGAATGAAACCAATTCATGAATTCCTTCCCTCGTATTCCCATCATTAGACCTATCCATAGTCAATGGTGGGACATTCAAATAGACTCAAATGACGAAGGCAATTTTTTATGCTAAAATAAAGAGTTTTGTGCCAATTTTTACTATTTTCATGGCTTGTATATAAAATTAGACTTCCTTATGTTGCATGGCTCATTTCATATCTCTTATCCATGCATTTGTAACTGATTTATCTAATTTTACATATTTCCAAGTGACCTTATGAACTCTTTACTTATTTTTTGGCAACCTCCATTGGTTTATGGTGAAAACATGGCCAATTTTTTACTTGAAGGAATTTTTAAGAGATTCCTACATGTTTTTCCTACTTACATGCTATGTAATTGAGTGTTATTACAATATTTTTGGTCTTGTTTAGTAGAAGAGCTTTTTTCCAGTATGTTATCCTTGATTGTCGACCATGTGTACAAATAGGGTATTGTTTCAAGTCTTTAATAGTATTATTTTATAAGTTTATAGGTGTATTAGAAGTGTTTT
This sequence comes from Torreya grandis, assembly GCA_037957365.1. Taxonomy (NCBI): domain Eukaryota; kingdom Viridiplantae; phylum Streptophyta; class Pinopsida; order Cupressales; family Taxaceae; genus Torreya; species Torreya grandis. The sequence goes on along the minus strand of JARHVA010002289.1, from coordinate 1,677,955 downwards.
ATGACTATATTCCCTCATGGAATAATCCATTACTCTCCTAAGTATCAAATACTTTCTTGAATCTAACATATGAAACATTAATGTGATAATGCATTTTGAGCTATGAGTTTTGTGTTAGAGAGACTTTGTTTGTATTTAAGTAGTAAATATTTAGTCAAATAGGAGGATACTAAACATTCTTATATCATCTTTTTTGGTTTTCTTAGTTTTTTCTTAACCCTTTTCATTCACAAGTTGATAGGTAAAGAAGTACCTCATAGAGTGCATCAAGGGAACGGGCCCTTCTAGAGATTCATCTCTCAACATTATCACCCATATAAAGAGGGATGTTTCCATTATTACACTTGGAAGAGGAAAGTTAGGCATCTCTTTAGGGCTAAAAATCTAAGTGTTAATAGTTTTTGGCATGCCTAGTGGGAATCTAAGTCCTAGAAGATTGTCCAAGATTGGTGTTACTCTTGGCATAGTTGCATCTATAAAAGCATCTATATTTAGTACCTGGTGACTCCACTAATGTTTTCAACTCTTTGGTTGCCGATCAGTTCCTAATTTCCATGCCAAAGTTGACCACTAGTTTTTCTTCTAAGGGTTTACCTTTTGAGTTTTTCCAATTACCCTTATATTCTACTAGAAGGTTTAGGTTTCTGAACACCCATCCTTATTCAAGAGAGTTAGTGTTTAAGAAGTCTAAGTTATTATTTATTTAAATCCCTAATATAAAAATTTCACATTCCAATATGGATATAAATCAACATTTTATAGAATTCACCAGATCATATCCTTTGAATCTTGCTCAATATGACCAAATTCTAGAAGCAGCCCTTAAGAGTGTTCCATATAGTGGAGAGGGGCCTATTATACCATTGAATACATTAAAAACATATCAAACTTCTAAAATATCAATAATATCATTCAATAAAATGTGTCCATTAGGTTTTTGGCATTGTATTTCAAATTAAAAGCCTTGGATTGATATGGGACTCTACCTAAAAATTCTATTGGTTCATGGGATGAACTAGCAGATATATTGACTATGAGGTTTGGAGAGAACAATTATCTATATCTCTAGCTAAGAAATTGGCCACTATCAAGAGTGCACCATAAGATTTTATGCAATATTTCAATACTATATTTCAAAAAACATGGGATAGGATCCCAACTCTTGTGAGGCCTACTCCAAACTATGCATTCCTGTACTATATAAAAGCATTGAATAGTGATGTAGCCATGATGATCCAATCCATGGGTGGGAATACACTCCTATCTACCTATGAGATAGCTATCAATGCTAAAAAAATTTAAATTAGGGAATATTTCTCCTAATCCTCTAATGTCATTATTCCTTGATTTTTAGCCTCCTAATCAAGTTACATTACCTACCTTGGCTCCTTTGCCTAGTCATGAAAAATATGCCATTGTCCCTTAAATTAGATTCATGAATTCAAAATCTTGTTAAAACATATCACTAATGAGTTGCTTTCCCTCAAAAGGTAAAAAAACCAAGGTTATAGGCCATACCAACCATATAATCAGTTTGGGCAAACCAATAGACCTTCTTTTCAAAGTAATATACAAGGATAAGGTCAAATCACCCATGCTAGGCATTATCAAAGCTATAATACAAATGTTACCTCATTCTCTAAATATCTTATTCAAACTCAAAATAACTTGGTTCAATAACAACCATACTATCCATCTTTTGAGCAAAATCAACACCAAGTTGCTTATGCAAATGAAATGCACAACCAAACCATGGCAATGCAAGGCAATCAATCTTTCCAAGTCTCATGTTTTTAAGCACCAATGTAAAGTGGGGTGGAGAATGGTCAACCAAAATATAATTATACCCTCATAAATAATTTATAGGGGGAGTTTTATCCTATTAATCACTTGGGGAATCTAAGTAACATGAATACTAGTGTTGCCTCTAACACTAGGCACAAGGAAAGGGTTGTTGAAGAGCAAAAAGTAGAAAATAAAGGACCTATTTTGATCCCCACTTCATCTATAATGGTAATTTTTGCAAATTAATCTCCTATAATGAAAGATAGTCAAAATTTTCATAATGTGAAGATAGCTCCTATTCACCCTCCTTCTCAAGTTACACCACAAAGAGCTAGTACTCCTAAGGAAACCCAAAAGGTGAACAATTCTTCCATTATTTTTTTAGACTAGATGAGAAATATACACATGAAAAAATAGTTTTGGGATTCCTTGACAATACCAGGGAAAAAATATATGCTCCAAAAATAATTACAAGGATTGGGTAAACAAGTTGGCTCATCTAGGAATGAAAATGTTGTCCTAGTTAATGGAACTCAACCTATAGATGGTTAAGTTAAAAAGAATAAAAAACTTGTCCTTTCTACCTATCTCTATTCATTGGTTATTTATTGTTTCATAATTGCATCATAGATAGTGGGGCTAATACTTCAATTATGCCCAAGTGTAGAGCAAATAAACTAGGACACAAATATGAACCAAAGACTAAGGGAGTCTTACAATTGGATGGATCAACAACCAAGACTTTATGGGTACTTAAATATTTGAATTTGATTCTACATGCTTGTCCTACCTTTTCCATTCCTCATGATGTGGTTGTGGTAGATTTACTTCCATTATTTGCTCTTTGTTTGTCAAGAGAGTTTACAGCTAAGATAGGTGGATATTTCACTACCAATTGGTCCTACATGGTGTTTAGGAAAAAGTATGGTACTAAGGTGAATATTGAATCAAAACCTATTAATCATAGTCACTTGGATCCTTACACACCTAAAGCAATAAATGTCAACTATGCCATCATTGATGAAGAGGAACTCCACATTAACTAATATCCAACATCTTCCCTTGAATGAGTTTCTAATTTGTACTTAGATTAATGGAAAGATAAGAATGATCTTTACAAGTTCATAGAAGAAGTTAGTCTTGGGGTGTATTTTATGCATGAAGAGGACTCTTTCATTCCATGTTTGATGAGTCTAAGTGAAGATATAGATGGTTTATGGTAACTTTTATATGATGGGTCAAGGAGAAAGATTGGGATAGGTGGTGGAGCAATGTTGGTCTCTCCTTCTAAGGAAAGGTACTATTATAATTTTAGATGTAATTTCTCTTTCACTTGTAATGTGGAATAATATGAGGCCCTCATTCATGGCCTTGAATGGGCTAGGAAAAGAGGTGTCAAGGAATTGTAAGTGTTTGGTGATAGTGAGTTAGTTGTGAATCAATTGAGAGGGTAGAATTTGACAAAGAACTCTTTGCTTAAGTTCTATAAGCATAGTGTGGGATCTTGTGGAAGTTTTCCAAGCTTTCAACATAAAATCTATTCCAAGAGAGTAAAATAATCATGATGATAGGTTAACATAAATTGGAGGTCTATTTGATGTTCCAAAAGGGATAAAAGAGCATAATAACTAGCCATATATCAAGGTGATTATAAGGCCCTCCATACCAGATAATGTCACTAATTGGCAAGTGTTTGATAGTGATCAACAAATAACACTTTTTATACAAGAAGAGGCTAAATTTTTTTCCATGAATCAGTCTAAACTATAGTAGAAATATGGAGGGTAGATTATCTAATTGAAATCCAACAAGCTTCCTAAAGGCCTAATTACTCTTGAGAGCATATTCAATGAGGATGACCAACTAAAGAAAGAGAAGATAAACATGTATAATAAATAAGAGAACTATGAGAAGGTGGAAATATTTAAGGATAGGTTACTTGCACTTGGAAAATTATGTACTAGTTAAGAGAAGTATGCTTTTATTGAGCTATGCAAGGAGTTTTCTGATGTCTTTACACAAGAGTATAGTGATTTGAAGGGTTTTGATCCAATCCTAGCACAACACACCATAGAGATAGATGAGAGTGCCAAACCTATTAAGAAAAAATAAAGGCCAATCAATCCTAATATTTATCCCCTCATGAATAAAGATATCACTAAGTTGATTGAGTCTAGAATCATATTTGCTATCAAGCATTCATCTTGGTTGGCCAACTTAATCCTTGTTAGAAACAAGAATGGGGAGATCAGGTTGTGTGTTGATTTTAAGTAATTTAATAGAGTCTCCTTAAGATATCATTATCCCCTTCCCTTTATGGAAGAAATTCTACAAGTTGTGGTAGGCAGTGAGAGGTTTTCTCTCTTTAATGGGTATTTTGGATACAGTCAGATTTTAGTGAAAGAATGTGACCAATATAAGATAAAATTCACTGATAAATGGGGTACTTATGCCTATAGGAAGATGAATTTGGGATTGTCTAATTCTAATGTTAATTTTTAATGTGTAATGGATATGTATTTTCAAGGACTAATCAATGAAATTGTGTTGTTGTATCTTGATGATGTAAAAAATTTCTCTAAAGATGCAAAGGATCACTTGGATCACCTAAGGTAGATTTTTGAAAGGTGTAAAGAGTTTGGGATCTCTATAAACCCAAAATAATTTGTGTTTGTTATCCATGAAGGTAAAATCCTAGGACACATTATCTTCAAGAAGGGCTTATCTATTGATCCTGAAAGGGTGAGTGCCATCTTGGCATTGTCTTTGCATAAACACAAGAAATGTTTGCAAAGTTTCTTTGGGAAAATAAATTTCATAATGAGATTCATTCCTAATTTTTATAAATTGGTCAAGCCTCTAATCTCCATGCTAAGTAAGAATGAAGTATTCACTTGGAAAACCAAGAAATAAATTTTTGAAGAGATCAAACAATCCATGGCCGAAGCTCCTATAGACATCTAATTCCTAACACCATTTGTGTTGAAATTGTCAATCTTACTCGAATTGCACTCAAATGCATATTTTAGGTCAAAATCCATAAAACACTGTGAATGGTTCAAACTTATCACTTACAAGTTCTATTTTAGGACAAAGTATCCCTAAATAGGGCAATGCATTTTATGGGCCAGCTAACTTTGATTATATCATTTCGAGTCAAAATGACAATTTTGCCATTTAGTGCTCTGGATCACTCTTTTCTTCTAATTCATTGGTACAAATCATGTACCTTTATTATTTGGTGTTGGTAACATCCTAAATGGTAATTAAACCCCAACACATCTAACATTTCCTTCTAGTTCCTCTCTAGTCAAATTACAACCCAGTAATATGACTTTCTGACCATTTTAATTAATCGATGGCTAGTTTTCAAATAATTTCACAAATGTTGATTAACCTTGTTTAATGCTAATTAATCCAAATCAAGAGATTAAGTGTATTTTCCATGAGAGTTGTTGAATATTTATTTTTGAAAAATGATTCTTACTAACTACATCATTAGGTGACATCATTTCTCAGAAAGACATCCCTAGGCCATAAATGCCATAGATATTAGGATTATGGGTCACCTATGCCTAGTTAATGCCTCCCATGCATCTTCAATGCCCCTTATTTTAAGGTCATGATGAAGATAATTATGGATTTAATTACAAATATTAGGATTATCCATGACCACACATCTCAATCTTGATATGGATGGTCATGGTTGATCTTGACCAATCTCAAAAATCTATAAATAGAGAGGCCATGGACATGAATTTAAGGCTTAAATAATGAAAATTTATTATGTAGAATTGTCTCTACAATCATTTGCAATAAACCATTTATTTTGTTTTCAATATTCATTGATAAGCTAGTTTAGTGATTTGGAATAATGAACCTAGGTTTTATGGAGTGTTCTTGAGACATTGGAGGAGTTTGCCACCTTTGTTGACAAATACAAGGATGCTTGATCAAGGGAGAACATGCTTTTGATCCATATGGGTATGGTGAATCCATTTGGAAAGGTAATATGATGTTTGATTTCTTTCATTTGTTTCTTGTTATGCTTTTTAATTCCCATAGGAATAGATAAGCTTAGTTAGTTAGTTCTTTATGCATTTTTCATTATTTATGGACTAATGTTTGACTAACTTATTTTGTAATCCTCTCTACATCATGGTACACCTGATGGGACTAGATGCATCTAACACATGAAGAATATCATTTTTAAACTTTAAAATATTCATTTGGACCCTTAAAACTCTTGCAAATTGATTTTCTAACTTTATTTTTCCATTTTTATTTACCAGAGTTTTACATAGTAACCGATGTCAACTAGTAAGACTGGTATAGCTTAACCGACGTCAGTTAGAAAAACCAACATTATTTGTATAGATGTTGTTGGTCACATTAATATAACTAATTTTGGTTTGATAACTAACATTTTTTAAAAAATTTAACCATCATTGGTTATATAAACTAACATTAATCACTGTGTTTTTCTTAAAGCATAGACCCATGACATTGGTCACTATGTTTTTATATAACCAATGATGGTTACATTTTCTAACCGATGTTAGTTATCTAACCAACATTGGTTATACTAATGTGATAGATGATAGGTATACAACTAATGTTAGTTTTCCTAACTGATGTTGATTAAGTTATACAACCAATGTCAGTCTTACTAGCCGACGTTGGTCACTGTGTTTTTCTTAAAACATAGACTTGAGAGCTCTTTTTCTAAAGTTTATTATTTCAAACCAAAAAGAGATTAAAAGATAAAGAACATGCTAACATTTTTTCTATAGGACCAAGCTTGACATTTGCTAAAAACATGTTTTAAATCACCTTTTGCATGTTTAAAAATCAATTAGGAACTTTGTTTTGGTGTTTAATGAAATATTTAGATTCTTAGATGAATGTTTTCAAAGTTCACAATATTAAGACTAAGGGGTCAAATAAACACCACTAAATCTTTCATTTGGGCTTAAAATTGAACACACTTGTCAATTTTTATTTACAATTATTGTTTAATTAGAATTTATTTAGTAAAAAGAGGAATGTTGCATGTATGCTCTTCCATTTGAACCCTTTGAGGAACCCTTGGAATTAAAAGTGTCATTCCTATTGAAAAAGCCTAATCCAAGGCTTAGAAATAATGTCATATAAATCACTCTCCAAAAACTCATCAAGGTTTGGGTGACCATGAAAATGACCCTAAAGTCTTTCTATTTCATGCTTTGTTTACTTTTATGCAAACTTGGCTTATGAGGGGGACATCATTGCCTCCCATGATTTATTTAGGGAATATTTTACTTGGGGTTTCATCTCCCAACATTCACTTTATTTGGCTCCTAGTTGGAGTTGCACATGGGACATATCTACATTTGGACATCGCACTACATTGAGTGAACAATAGGATGCAGTGGTTATAAAAAGGACTAGACCTTTTTGCAACTAGACAATGTCATGATCATCCAATTTCCATGCTTGTATTTTGAATCATTTGACATGAAATTCATTATGCAATTGATTCCCCTAGAATGATCGAAGCTTGATAGTTTAGTCAACCCCACATTCCCATACCCTTGCTAGGATTTAGATTATTATCCTTTGCGTATTTTGGTCATTATTTATTTGGTATTATTTGAGGCTAAAACTTGTTTGTTTATTTATAATCCATGTCAAAATAATTTATTTGAGTTAATAAGGGTAGCATTATGCTACCCAAATCATGTCAAATCTTTTTTACCTTTGAGTCTTTGAAACATAACAATTGACCACATCATTCGAGCATACTTATGCCATTAGGATGCTCAATTTATTCCAAGAACTTGTTTACCATTGTATTAAAAACCATTTGTTTAAAACCATGTCATGTATACCATTTGGACCTTGTTTATATGTCATTATGTGGTCCTCTCTTGTCTAGCTTGTTTGGTCTAATCCTAGTCTTCAACATTGCATTTTCAATTAACCTTGTCAAGTTTGGATCTAAACATTGATTGCTTTTTGTTTAGGCCTCAATTTGTAGGGTTGGTACATAGATATATATTTTTTGGGTCGCATAGCTCTAGTTAAATGATTACCCAATTTTTAACACTATTGATTGTTTATTTGTTTGAGTGCTTACCTTCATCATTTTTTATGTGACTTTGTTTGGGAAAACACAACCTTTCTTCAAAAACCTTTGATGTTATACATTTGATGTTAGGTTATTTTATGCCAAATCTTAGCATAAACTAATTTAGAGATGCAGCTTCACTCTTTCAACCAAGGTTGAACCTTTTGTCTTTTAAACATCACTTTTTAGAGTTTGCAGAACTTTAAGTCTTTCTATTTTCATAGCTTTCTTCATTAAATTTAGATATGTCTAGCTACACTTATGGTGTATTCATGGGTAATCCAATTTATGATAGAATGGCCACACAAAATGACTTTTATGACTTTAGTCAAGACCCCTATGGTGACAATATGGTTTGTGAGATAGATTTCTATCCACCTCACAAAAATTAGTCAATATCCAACATTAGATTTAGCATTGGAAATAGAATCAACATCCATTGCAACATTGGATTCAGAGTCCTTTACTTCAAAATCAGAGTAAAAAATATATTATAGTAGTGGTTGTTACAACATTGGTTACAATTGCCTTGTAGATAAATTTGAATATATTTGTGATCCTTCTATGATTTTTGAGGATGATTACTTCAATATTGACACAAGTTCTCCTAGTATCTACTATGAGGATTATGTTACCTTTCACCATCCCATTATTACCACCCAACATAGCCATTATATTGACATTCCACCTCCCATAAGTGTCAATTGGACCAATAGAATCACACTTTATTGAATTGCATCCATGGTGACATATCATTTGTAGAATCTTATGGTGACCAAGACCACATTCATTCAAAAGAACAATATCCTAGTGAAAAAATTTCAAAGGTGCTAAGGGATAAGTAAAGATCAAAATTAGCATCTTTTAGTGACAAAATTTTAAAGGTGTTAGAAGATAATCAAATTCAAATGTTAACATCTCTTTATGAAACCTTCTTGGAGGCACTATGGGATGATCAGAACAAATTCATTGGTGAAAACCTCATCGAAGCGCCAATAGCTAAGCACAAAATTTATTCATTATTTATTGAAGATAATATCAAAAACCAAATCAAAATAACTTCCAATCTACAACATCATTAGATGGTAACTACTCTCAAGATCAAGCAAAATAACAATCTAATAGTCCTATCAAGAGCATCTTCAGCCCCACCACAACCAAAATTATTTCAAATCTAGCATCAATAACATTATGTGTGATTGAAAGTCTTGATCTTCATTTATTTACCATTCATTATACATTCCATTATCACCCACCTACTTATTACCCACTTATCTCATTTATCCTACCATTATTTACCATCACCGGTCAGACTTTCCTTTGTAAAGGCTATAAAGGTACCTTGTCTCAATGTTTAAAAGAAGTAGAATCAATGATCTATGAAGATCACAAACACATTATTGAGATCCAGATCAGTAACAAGTTCTTAACAGAGCAATTATTCTAAAATGGTGTTTGATAACAACTTATATAGTTGATCATTTTTATTGTCTCACATATTGACTAGAATGTGCATCTCTCTATCAACAAGAGAAACAAAACCATTTTTCATCTACCATTCACCCATTTGCCATTACCATGCATCATCTCTTGGGGATAACCCTATAGACCATTTTTAGGCATTATTATGCCATTGAGATCAATGGCCCATGTCATTTGAATTACATGGACTTGAGGTCCTTCGAGACTATGTAGGTAGTCCTCAATTTTTATTTATGTCATCTCAGTCACCCCTTTCCCATGATCTCACTGTTTTGAAATAAATTGTTAATTTTGAATGATCTCATTATTTTGTGAGTAACCTAAGCCAATGCTCTCACCATTTTATGAGTAATTTGATCCAGTCATTATGTGGCAGCAACTTTTTTTCCATTGTATCCAATTTTCTTACGATCATTTCATTATACCATTTTTATTATACCATTTCTTTACTATTAACCAAGGATTTTTTTTGGTCATCCTATTTATCCCATTTTGATCTTGGTTCCTTTAGTTCATCTTACACCTTTTACTAGGGGATTTTGATCCAGTTTCAATAGTTTTTAAATTCAATGTTGAAGGACATTCTATGAACATATTGTGACAATTGATATGGCAAGTTATCTTTCATCTATAATCTTATTTGGTATCACTGATTATAACTACCTATGGGTAAATTAGTATTGTTTTGGTACCCCTGATTATAACCACCTTTGGGCAACTAAGTATTATGACATAATTTCCTAATTATAACTGATTATGTGGAAATTAGGTATAATTCCTTTTTTAATCATGAATTTCTACATCATCTGGTCATTACTATTATCATTTGTCTAGTCATTCACCTTTGTTTGTGAACTTGTTATGACCTAGTTATTTTTTCATCACCTTTTATGTGGATAGAATTAATGTGACTTGGGATTATTTTAGGGTTATATAGGCCATGCTCGATTCATGTCAAGGTCAACTTAGCCCCTCTTATCATACACTCTCACTGTATTATGAGTATTTTAAGTTGGCATGCTCTTGTCATTTCAAGAGATGGATCATTTTTGTATCTCTTAATCATCAATCAAGTTGAGATACTTAGAAAATTCCAAAAATATTTTTAAAACATTCAAAAACTCAAAAACATTTTGTGTGTGTTTATTTGATTGTCTTTTTGGTCTAGTTTTTTGTTTTCCTATTTGGTCTTACTTATCTGTGTTATTTTTGAAGTCCCTCTTGATGGTCCACATAGATCTTGATTATTCATATCTTGATCTTATGTTATCAAGACGTTTTTGGCCTTTTACTTTTAAACATTTTTGTTCCTACTTAATATCATATCTTGATTTCAAGCTAGATTCATTTATGTCTATCTTTTTCTTTGTCTTTGATTTTTTGTTTAAATGTAAATCATTGTAACTCTAATTTTGGTCATTATTTTACCATTATCCTTAGTTATAGCTAATCACATTTGAACTAGCTCAGTGAAATTGGAATATTATGTCATTTTAATTTATTCCTGCTTATGATGCCTAATTTATTTTGTTATAGCAAGCACTTTGTGCTCAGGTCTCAATGTCTTAATGTCAACATTGGCTTCGATGAATGATTATCAAGAACACTTTGTAAAACTTAGGATCATGATATGGAATTAGGTTTCTAGGTAACATTCATTTTAGGCTTCTTTGTCTATGCTTATATGTACATCTATTTACATACATTATAAGTCTAGTCAAATTCTTGGTCTATTTTTCATCATTCCTCATTCCATTCTCTCCCAAACTTAGGTGAACTACATTGGCCTAAAGTTCATGTTGGAACATGAGTCTATGGATCTATGTAAGTAGCACTCAATTTCTATTGAGTTCAAGTCAACTATCTCCATTCATCTCTCTCATCACTTTGTGCATTCTCATATTCTTGGTTTTATATGGATTTTTTAGCCATTACACCATTGTATGTATGTTTGTGCCCACTCACTTTAACCTATCTTTTTGATTATATCCTTGAGATAATTTTCTTGCCATTTTCCCATGATGGGGCATAACATCTGAACCATGTTTGATCAAATCAACTCTATAGGGTAAAATCATTATTTATTCTTTATCAATGATTAAGATTCACCCTACTAGGGCAAAACTATTTTATCATGATCAAATCTACTCTACTAGAGTACTTATTATAGTCTCTTTGGAGACCCCATTCTAGTTGTGCTTCCCTTCCTAAAGAAAAATGTTCTCTTTTCTTCTAATTCCAATCTCTCCACATTAAATCCCATGATGGAAATATTTTAGTGTCCAACTTGTTTTAGGATTGATCAATGCAGTAAGCATGCAGCTTGTACTCTCAAATTGGGTACATTTAAAGTTTGTTCCTTACATTTATGGATTGTATCTTTCCATTTCCCCCTACTCTGGGGCATATTACACCTCTAATTATATTTTGATCATTGATGGTAATCATGTGTGCAAGCATTAGCTTGTATGGATGTGATCTATTCCATGGGTTAATCTCTCACTTTCTCCCTCTTTTCGAGAGTCCATCCTTTTCTTTTATCCTAGTATGTCCTCTCAAGGGGGCATCATGGGTATATTCAAATTTCTTCTTGACAACTCTTTTCTTTGAAAATATGTTTCTTCACTTGAATGTCTCACTACACCTTCTCAAATAGGGGTAAAATTTAGACATCCAATTCCTAACACCATTTGTGTTGAAATTGTCAATCATACTTGAATTACACTAAAATGCACAATTTAGGTCAAAATCCATAAAATGCCATAAATGGTTTGAACTTGTCACTTAAAAGTGCCAATTTAGGTCAAAGTATCCCTAAATAGGGCAATGCATTTATGGGCCATCTAACTTTGATTAGATCATTTTGAGTCAAAATGACAATTTCACTATTTAGTTCTCTAGATCACTCTTTTCTTCTAGTTCAATGGTACATGTCATGTACCTTTGTTATTTGGTGTTGGTAACATCCTAAATGGAAATACAACTCCAATGCATCTAAAATCACCTTCTAGTTCCTCTCTAGTCAAATTATAACCCAATAATATGAATTTCTAACCATTTTGATTAATTGAGGGCCAATTTTCAAATAATTACACAAATGTTGATTAACCTTATTTAAGGCTAAATAAGCCAAATCAAGAGCTTCAGTGGATTTTCCATGATAGTTTCTAAATTTTTGTTTTTGAAAATTGATTCCTATTAACTGCATCATCAGGGGACATCATTTCTTGGGAAGACATCCCTAGGCCATAAATGCCACAAATATTAGGATTATGGGTTACCATCCCTAGTTAATGCCTCCCATAACTATTCAATGCCCCTTATTCCAAGGTCATGATGAAGATAATTATGGATTTAATTCCAAATATTAGGATTATCTATGTCCACACATCTCAATATTGAGATGGATGGTCATGGTTGATCCTGACCAATCTCAAAAATCTATAAATACAGAGGCCATGGACATGAATTTAAGGCTTGAATAATGCAAAGTTATTATTTAGAATTGTCTCTAAAATCCTTTGAAATAGACCATTTATTTTCTTTGTAAACTTCATTGATAGGTTAGTTTAATGATTTGGAATCATGAGCCTAGGTTTTATGCAGTGTTTTTGAGACATTGGAGGAGTTTACCACCTTTGTTGACAAAAAAAGGATACTTGATCAAGGGAGAACATGATTTTGAGCCACATGGGTATGGTGAATCCATTTGGGAAGGTAATATGATGTTTGATTTCTTCCATTTGTTTCTTTCTATCCTTTGTAATTCCCATAGGAATAGATAGGCTTAGTTAACTAGTTCTTTATGCATTTTTCATTATTTATGGACTAATGTTTGACTAACTTACTTTGTAATACTCTCTATATATCCTACTCTTGCAAGTCCTAATTTATCTAAAGATTTAAATTTGTATACCTTTGATAATGAAGAGGTAATCTCTGCCATGCTTACTCAAGCAAATGATGAAAATTTAGACCAGCCTATTGCCTTCTTTAGTTAAGGTTTAGAAGGCTATGAGGTAAGATACAACTATGTTGAGAAGCAAGTACTTTCATTTATTAAGAGCCTAAATAAATTTAGGCATATGTTATATAATATCAAGATTCACATATTTATACCTCATCCTAGTGTCAAATACTTTCTCTTGAGTAGATATTTGAATGAGAAGAGGGAAGGTTGGATCACAAAAGTGATGGAATATGATGTGGAAATCAAGACAACCAAGCTAGTGAAAGGAAAAGTGTTATGTTAGCATCTTACTTCAGACTTGATGGAGAAAAAATAGGTTGTTTTGGTACTTCATGATGACCCTATGATAGCTACATCTTCACCCATGAGGAGTTGGACACAAGATATAACTCATTTCCTTCAAACCAGTGAGTGTCCAAAAGGTCTTGATAAAGCTAGAATAAGGTACTTTATATTGAAATCCATTCCTTATGTACTTGTTGATGGAGTTATATTTATGAAATATTTTTCAAGTGTGTTATTGAGGTGTATTGACTTAGATCAAATTGACAAACCACTATTTGAGTTTCATGATGGACCAGCTAGTGGTCACTTTGCTTCAAGAACCACAACTACTAGGATTATGAGGGATGGATACTTTAGGCCTAACTTGTTCAAGTACATGCATGCTTGGGTAAGAAAAGGTCAAAATTTTTCTCTTTTTAACGGCAAACAAAATCTTATTGCCTTGCCTCTTCATTCAATCCATGTTGAGCAACCCTTCATGCAATGGGGTTTGGATTTCATATGACTAATCAATCTACCTTTTAGTGCTAGTCATAAGTGGGTGTTGAATGCTAATGATTACTTTACAAGATGGGTGGAGTTTGTATCTCTCAAAGAGGAAAATGAAAATTTAGTTCTAGACTTATATGAAGGTATAGTAACAAGATTTGGGGCTCCTTCACTAATAATTTTAGATAATGCATTAGCTTTTCTTGAAATAAGGACAAGTGAATGGGCTTTGAATCATGGCATAGAACTTATAACCTCCCCTAACTTTTATCCCCAATGGAATGAACTCGTTGAGTCAAAAAACAAGAATCTAATTAGGATCATAAAGAGGATAATGGAGGAGAACCAAAAGAGTTAGCATTCCAAATTGAAAACAACCCTTTGGGCTGATAGGATTACCCCAAAGAGAGTAATTAGAAAATCACCATACACACTTGTTTATGGGAGAGAATCTAGACTGCCTATTTCACTTGAGTTACCAGCCTTGGACCACACCTATCATCTACAATTGATGGAGAATGAAAGCATGGAAGTCAGGTTATGTGAGTTAATGGAGCTTGAGGAAACAAGAGATCAAGCTATGTTAACTATGAGAGCTCACCAAGAACAAAATAAGAGATACTTTGACAATAAATCCATGCCAAGAAGTTTCAATGAGGGAGATATTAAAAGTGGGATGAAGATAGAGCTAAACTTGGAAGACACACAAAGTTTGATGCTTTGTGGAGTCGCCCATATGTAATCACATAGTGCATGCAACACAATGCTTTCCAACTCTCAAGGTTGGATGGAGAGGAGCTTCATATCCCAATTTCTCCTCTCCCCTTATACATAGTTTCTTGCTTTCCATGTGTTCCATAAGTGCGTATACACAAGTGTGAGATTTGTCTTGTGTCTTGCCTTGTTTTATGTCTTGCTTTATCTTGTTTTGTTGGTGTGGTGTGTTTGTTTTGGAAAATTCCTTGCTAGTTATCTTAAATAATCCATTGACCCATTGTCTCTTAGTAGGATAAGGTTATTGGTCCTTAGTATAGTAGGCATACTACCCCTATGAGTCACCATTTTTTGACTTTTGTTCAAATTTGGGCACCCTTAGGCAATTTTTTTTTAATTTTAAACATTTAAATGGGTAATAATATAGTTTCAGAGGAAGTAAACTTATTACATGATTTAATTTAATGTCACATTAGCTTTAGTCTTAGTTACATTAGTCTTTTTGTCCATCAGGAGTCATTTTATGTGCCTTCGGGGGTCATTAATGCATTTGGCATGGTTCTCGAGGTGACTAGGTGTCCCAAGTTCATGAAAAATGGCCAAAAAGTCATTTTAGGTGTCAAATATTTTAGTTACCTCTAAATGTTTTAGGTTTTTCAACTAAAATTGTAGAAATCAACTAAAAAAGAGGGAAAATGGCACTTGTATAGATTGTTTGGAAGTGTGCAATGTGGTAAAGATATTAAAGGGTATTCTCATCTTTATAAAACTTGCATACATGTTTGGATTGATTTTTAACAATTTTTTGGATGCCAAAACTGTTCTTCACATTTTTTACTCTTCTTGGTAGACTGGAGTGACCCTTAGGTTTTTATTCAGTACGAGAAGCACAGACAATTTCAAAAAAAAATGATTTTGTTGAATTTTTTAAAACTCAAATACATTATTTTTCATATAAGTAACTTGAGAAATTATGAAATTTTATTTATGAACAATCACTAAGAAGTTGACTGTGTAGATTTGATAGCTATTTGGTGTACCCTATAGGTTTTGCTCCATTCCTAAAAAATTCATATGAACCAATTACTAGTGTTGGATCTAGAGGATTTTGGATTACTTCTTAGATGGTATCCATTATTTTTTTCATGATTCATGATGAGTGGGTGAGAAAATTCGGTCTATCATGCAAAGAGATACCACCATGTGTAGTTCCAGTTGAGATGTCTCTTACTTGCTAAGTTTTTTCCATTACAGAGGCTTCATACAATTTGGAAAGAGTGTCCCATGAGTCCTTGGGTCATATCACTACCTCCCATAATTTTATGATCTCACCATGGCATTTTATGAGTAGCTTTCAAGCTTGTCTTGCTCTATTTGTAAACTTCATATCTAATTTCAGTTGAATTCCATGAATAAGCTTGTTCATTATATGTATGGAAGTGGTAATGGAGGTTTTTGGATTTTACAAGTCTTGAATAATTTAATTAGGTCCTTTTTAATGTTTTTAGAGTGAAAAAATTGACTACATTCTCATTTACCATCCCAAACAACCACTTGGTGCATTTGTCTGCTCTTTCTCACACATGTATAAGTGTTTCCATATTATAAAAGGTATTTTGAAGATGATTATAGGTATCAAAGGATAAATAACACATGATTTAATATTTAATATGGAACATGGGTGGTTTTGAGCTAGTTCACTACCATGTTTACCTCAACTCTATGCTCCACCAACATATTATGCCCAAAACATGCATCTATAGGCATTTGATGACATTAGGCTAGTGTAAATAGATGTGGATATGGGTTATAACTCCTTATTTCTACTTTAAGTTAATTTATAATCTTATAAAATTCATGATATTTTATTTTTTACTCATGGTTCATAATGGTCCACACCCCAATCCACTGTTTGCTTCTCAAAACAACCTTCCACATGTGGTTGAGCATGATTTCATGTGTGTATGGAAGGACTAAAGTAATTTTCACACTTATTTTTATAATTTTAATGAAAATAAGACCTTTATATACCCATATAAAACTCCTATAGGACAAAGGAAGCATGAAATCATGTTGAAAGGTCAAAGACTAAATTTGGAGATGGAATCCTTAAAGGAGCAAAATAGAGCTCCAAGAGGTCTTGGTGGACCTTCCAAAGTACACTTGAAAAATGTTTCAAGGAATTAATTTCAGTTTATACCTATTAAATAGTATAAAAAATGACCTTACCAATTTGTATAAGTAAATTACAAGGGGAGAGTTTTTTTTCAAAGCTCCAAAGGTGCCTCAAAACACACTAAAAACACAGTGATATCTACAGGCCTCTGGGAAAAAAGGACCTTTTTGTCATCTTTAAGGAAAATTAAAAAAATAAGTGAATATTTAATGATTAAAATAGTAAAATTAGAAAATATTAAATCCAAATTCATCAAGTAAATGTTAAGGTTTGACATTGTACATGTATGACCACCTACAGGCCTCCTTCAAACATGAAAGGTAACCTACAAGAGTCAGACGGTTTGAACAAGAAGAAGGAAAAGTTATTGTATATTTAGTGTGGTATAGACCATTAAAATTGAATATAAAATGTTTATATAGTGTGGGTATATCCAAGTTGGATTATAAAAACCTTTTCTCTTTATAATCATCTAAATCAACCCCCTGTGATGACCTACAATAGGGTCCTACAAAAGATGTGTCTCAATCAAAAATAAATGTACTATTTTGGTTTCCAAAGAATATAAATGGTAGGTTCAAGTGATAATAATATGTTTTAAACTTATAAAGGTTTTAAATTAGTTTATTATCATCATGATGAAGTGAAAAAGACCCCTATATTCACCTGCAAGTAGGGTTGCAGGAAAAGCACCTTAATTCAAACAGTGACATGAGAAAGTTATGTAAATTAGTGCATTGGAGGATAATAAAGAAGGGTTTTGTAGGTTATACATGATATTAATCCAATATAAACCCAAATGGATCTCCCTACTCCCCAAATTAGCCCTAAGAAAAGAGATAGTGACCTATAACATACCCCTACAAATGTGTCTCAGTCCTATAGGCAGGGACCTAGTCTCAAAGCCAAAAGGGTGCATTAGTATGAAGCTTAAAAATGCTAAGTAAAATGAACCATTACCTAAATTAAAATGTTATATATATCATGAGACCCTCCCAAGGAAGTAGATAAGCCTACATAGGGTCTTAGACCCATGCTTTTACGTACAACAAGGTCTAGACAAGCAAAGGCTACAGTAAGATATGAACTACCTAGAGAGGAAAGGAAGGTTGAAATGATTATAAAATGATTAAATTTGATAAAATAGATTCCCTAACATTCCAAAGACATAGATAAGGTTTTCAAATGCCCTTTCACTTGGTAAATGGACTATAGTTTGTATAATCAAGCTAGGAAACCCTTGGTTCAAAGGGTAAGCATAAAGAATACACTGAGGATAAAGGTTTTGAATGGTTTAAAAAGATGCCTGAGCACAATTTGAAGGTGAATATAATTTATAAATATCATAGGATCATGGAATTGGTGAGGAGAGGTCATCCATAGTTGGATTTGGATAAAAATGTAAGAACATAGGGTTTCTTGGCCCCTTTTTTAGACATGTTGAGTTGGTTAGGTACCTAAATTAGGGATTATAACCTTCAATTTTAGTAAAGAGACTCATTAGGAACTTATAAAAATACAAAAAAAAAATTATATGGGGATTAGGGATATATCTCTCTATTTTGTCTCAAAGATCAACCACTCATGAAAATTAGAACTTTTGCAAGGTAAGCAAAATATGGCAAAATGAGTATAGGAATTAGGTTGAGGCCTTGAGATATTCAAGGAACATAGTATAATTATTATGTAATATTTATGAAGGCTAATGAACACTCAAAAAAAATCTAACCCTTTAAGATGACCTAATTGTCTATGCATATAATCCAATCAGGCAAGTTTCCACTGGGCCTTATTGGCAAAAGAGATTAAAGGTGTTTTAAGGGTCATATGATGACTTGGTATGTATTAATGAAGTGTAAACATTCATAATAAACCATCCTAAACATGTTATAAAATCCCAAGTGATCCAAACTTGTAGGGGTTATGCCAAGCCCATTAGGCCTTAAAGAGACTTGAAGTCAATTGGGGTCTACCTTTCATTTCTAGGCCTTGATGATCTATCCATATGATTGTAAAATTATTATGAAGTTTTTTCAGACATGCATGAGATTTCATTGTGCCAAAAAACCTACAGGAAGATTGTTTTTAGACTAGAGATAGCTCAAACATATAGGGAAGTGGAGAAACAAGATCGATTGTTCATTTTGTAAAGCTCATAACTTATTTAAGGATATGCATGAGAACAAAAGGGTTTGGGAAGTTATAAAAGGTACATAAAAAAAAATTGTGGCATTAGTTAAAAAATTGAATGTGCCATCTATATGAACAATTGTTAAGAACAAAAATAGTCTAAAACACTAGTAAAACCCTTAAAAGAACCTAATGGAGTAAATAATCATGGAGAACCATTAAAATGGCATAGTTTAGAAAGGAAACCTATTAGATAATGGATAAGACTCACTCAGGATCCCACCCATGCAAAGATGTATGAAACTGTATGGACAACATGCAAAATAGTGTTTTTCTCGCCATTTTCTATGTTTTATAGGTTCTAAGAGGTTTGAGATGATGTAATAAAGTTTTTATGGAGGATATGGACCTATTATAACTCTATATGTTAATTTTATCCTATGTGAAATATTATAAGTGTCCCAACTAGAGCCTTCCTTTTAGCCAGTCAAAACTAGCATAGTGAGCACAAGAGTGAAAAGTGTGGAAAGCTCAAATGGATGTCTTTTTAAGGTTAATCAAAGAAATATAAGTCCATGGATAAGCTTTAAAAGTGTCATTAAATCCATCTCATGGATTTTCATGGTAAAATTAAGGAATTTTAGAGGCCAAGTGTGAGGGGTGACTGAAATAAGGAGTTTTAGGACTTCAAACTATTATTACTTCATTACAAGAGTTTCCAAAATAGTAAGAATGTAACCAATGCATGGAATTACATGCCTAAAGTCCTTACCTCTTATTTCAATCATCATACCTATCCATATTTAGTGGTGGGACGTTCAAATAGGCCCAAATAATGAAGGTAGTTTTCTTTGCCAAAATAGAGAGTTTTATGCCACTTTTCACAATTTTCATAGCTTGTATGGAAAATTGGACTTCTTGATGTTGTATGGCTCATTTAATATCTATTATCCATGAATTTTTAATTTATTTATCCAATTTTACACATGTACAAGTGACCTTTGGAATTTTTTTACCTTGCATCTCTCTCAAAAGCTATAAATATGGACTCTTTGCTTCTTTTTTGGCAGCCTCCATTGGTTGATGGTGAAACCCTAGAAAATTTTATACTATAAGGAATATTGAGTAAATAAATAAGTGTTTTTCTTACTTACATGATATTCAATTGAGTATTAGTGAAATATTTTTGGTCTTGTCTAGTAGAAGATCTTCTTTTCTAACATGTTATCCTTGATTATCTACCAAGTGTGCAGAAAGGGTGTTGTTACAGGTCTTTGTTAGTATTATTTTCTAAGGTTATAAGTGTCTTAGAATTGTTTTATGACTATATTATCTCATTTAATCATCCATTACTTCCCTAAGTATCAAATACCTTCTTGAATCTAACTTATGAAACATTGATGTGATAATGCATTTTGAGTTGTGAGTTTTATGTGAGAGAGACCTTTTTGTCTTTAAGTAGTAAATATTTAGTAAAACACAAGGAGATTAAACATTGGTGCATCACCATTTTTGGTTTTATTAGTTTTTTTCTTGACCCTTTACATCCACAATTTGATAGGTAAGGAAGTGCTTTAAAGAGTAAATCAAGGGAACTAGCCCTTCTAGAGATTCATCTCTCAACATTGTCAACCATAACAAGAGGAATGTTTCCATTGTGCCACTTGGATGAGGAGAGCTAGGCATCTTCTCAAGGGTGAAAATATAAGTATCAACACTTACTCTTGTGAAACTTGGGCCTATGCTTATGGTTGTACTTGAGCTTGTACCTATGTTTGTTATTGTTATAGGGCTTTATCTTCTTCTTGTTTTTCTTCTTGGTAGCTTCCTCTACCTACTACTATGCTCAGACTATTGTGTCATGTTTCCTCTTTTATTCTTATTTCTCTCCTCTTATGAATTATTAGCTACATTATCTACTTCTTATTCTTGTTTGGCCATATTCATGGCCTTATAAATGTTTGTCTTTGCATCCTTGGCCTTTAGTGTAGCCTTAGCTTCCTCAACTTACTACACGGTATGTTTTTCTTACACTACTTCTTTCTTTATCTTTTTTTCCTCCTTCCTTAATTAGCATTCAATTGCATGAGCTTATTCTTCCATAATGGCCTATTTATCCTCTTATTTGGGTTTTTATAGTGTAATATTTTCAACATCTTGATTTTGTGGTGATGGTGGCAAATCAACTGGTCACACCTCTAAGCTTGGAACCTACACATTCCTACTCTTGATTATGACCAGTCTATGTCTGGGTGGTGGTATAGTAGATATAGGTGCATATTTTTATTCTTGTGTAGTGTCTAGTCTTTTGAATGTGTACTCTTCTAAGGTAGGAGAGACCCTAGCATCCCATCTTGTTCAAGGCCTATACACAAGTTGTTTAGGTGGGGTCTATTTGAGAAGTCCAAAGATGTCCTCAACTATGAATGTTAGTATAGGTTGTAGCTGAAGAAGTCCATGTTGTGTTGGAGATGTTCTACATCTTTTTGAACTATGTTTACAATGATGGAAGGTGGGTAGGTTGGAAGGTTCACCCATAACTTAGGGGGAACCTACTTTTGCACTTGAACCATACGCACCACCTTCCAAAAGAAAAAATATTTTTCCTCCTCCTCATAGTAGTCTCTAGTTATGTCTTCATTATAACTTACTATAATTCATACTTCTTGGTGCCCATTTGGATGAGGTCAAATGATATCATTAACTATGGCACATTTGGATCATCCTTCTAGGTTATGGTGCTGTGTGTCATTCACTTTATGGAAGGGGATGCTGAATGAGGGTTTGTTTAATGATTTACCTTCTATTATTATGAGATGGTTACTTTTTTTGGCTATTGTGTGGAAAAAATATCTACAGCAAGTAGTATGTATTTTAAGGAGGTCACATACCTAGCTATGAATGCTTTTTGTTGGCCCACATTGACTTGTACCATATCCATTGTCATGAAGAAGGGGATCACTTGAAAGGGTAACCACAATGACTCATGGATAGTGATAAAAATGCCTTTAGGTAATAGAGTGATAGTGACATGGTGATTGAGGTATTTCATGATTTTAGGTGGCACTTAAGGATGTGTGGTAATTAGGTCTAATCATTCATCCCACTAGGATTTAAATTTTAACTCATGTACAAGATCTCCATGGTCTTGCATCCATATTAGATTCTTGAACTGTTACACTAGCCAATAGTCTATATCTAAATGCACTTTTCCCTCAAGTATCTTCCACTATGTTAAGTAGATAAATAAGATTAAGAACTAGAATTGGAATGTCTTCTTGGGAGCAGTGCATCACTTCTTGATGTTTGTGAGTATTGTTTGGAGGTTCTAGATTGCATCCTAGATGAAATTAGAACTCTCAAACCTATTCCAACATGGGAATGACCTTAAGTTATGGATTACCTAATGTTGGGTTAAACCTCTAGGATTTTTAATGAGGCTAGCTCCTTAGATATGACAATTTGGATCTCTCTTCTTGAATTTTAATCTATTGGGATGAAAAGGGGAGAAAATACATAACTAAAAACCTACTTTAAGTGTGGTGAAACACTAAGTTTTCAATGATCCACTCTCAACTTGGACACTTTTATGACTACTAATGAATCTAATGGGGATAAGGATTTATTAGATTATATGATATATTTCTAAAAATGAGTGCTTTATATGAATTTTAAAAATAGACTTACAACTTGAAGGATAGGTAGAGATAGGTGTATGTAAGACACTATGGACTGATGACACTTCAAGAGAAACCTCACTAGCTAAAATTTCACACAACCTTTAAGTAACTCATAGTATTAAAGAAAGGTACATGAAGGACCTATAGATGATGAATATACAACATACATTCTATAAATCAGACTTTAACAAAGTATAATTAGCATTAGACTACAATATGAACTTGTCTTATATTTATTCAAAGAGTTTATAAAGTGATTTAGTAGAGGTTTGCTATACCCAATCAAGGGATACAAATAAAGAGATTAAATCTAGAATTTATAGGAAGAAAGAAGTCCTGAGAGAGATAAATTGGTGCTAAATGGGTCATTAATGAGCCCAATTCTACTTAGGAAAATCATTACCACAATCATTTTTAAGGCTTCTTATTGCATTAATGTCATTGTATCTTTCTCTAGCATGATAGAGAATGTGAAGATCAAGGTCAGTTCTAGGAACAAATCCCCGTCACCATATGATTCCCTCTTAAGATCATCAACATTAATTCCCTTCACTATCCTCCTTGAACATGCTCAATGTTCTTCATGTTACCAGATAACTACTTAAGCTTGCTCATGATGTTATTTTTGACAATCCTTATGTAGTCACCATTCTACCATTGCTTCTATATCTTGAATATAGATATAGTATGGATGAAAAATAATCTCTTTTATTGGTTTTCATATAATCATGATTGTAAAATGGATATCCATAGGCTAGGGACTCTTGATTCTGAATGAGATGTAAAACCTACGTCTAAAGCTCTCAAAAAGCTTTTATAGGGATTTAATGGTGTTAGACTATTTTATAAAGATTTCTCTTGGTTATCCAAATCATGCTTGATCTTGCATTTATGTCATTTACCTAATTATGGTAGAGATACCTTTCATCCAATATGTCTTCTTTCATAGCATCCTTTGGTTCAACCTTGGTCAAATTTGCTCTCCATTAAAGTTCTTTAGCTTTTAACTTTCAATGTTGACCACTGATCTTGATCTAAGCTCTTCATATTTTTCCAACTATTATCTCTTTATTTATCCCATAGTATCCTACTATCATCTCTTGGACTCCTTGACCTTATGCACACCATAAATCTACTTTGGTATAATTAAATGCTCATTATTGATCTTTTGCTAGTTTAACATGCTTGTGCCACTTGGTATCTTCTCATTAGCCTTTGAGATCCATTGGATTATTGACTCCTTACTAACCATTAGATCTCTATGTATGAATTAACATGTACCTTTTATCTTCCTTTACCCAATAGAATCTATCAATTGATGATCACCATTATATCTCTACTTAGGTACTTGAGATCTTGACACTTGTCATCAACATGTTCATACTGATTTTTTGACTTGATACTCACTATTGATCTTAGATGCACAATCAAATGCTCACCATTATATCTTTGGGACCCATGGATATTTTAGATTACCTATTCACTATTAGATTTAATTTGAGCTCCTAAGATTTGGATACTTTTCAACTATGTGTTAAACCTTAGGTCATTTGAATTCATATGGATATTTCATGAGGATTTAACTTGATGTTCACTTGCCCATTTCACTTTTCAAGTTCAAATTTAAAGGATCATATCTTGATATAGAAATCTCATCAAGATTAAAAAATTATAGATCATGATATAAGCATGAAGAGCTTCATGTTTATGCAATATCTTAGCTTGAGAGGCTTCCTAAGTGAATTTATTAAATGTGCAATCAAATTGACCTATTTATTTATGGATGATGTATTGATGATAGTCTAGGTCTTTTATGCTTGTGAAAGAACTTTCAAGGACTAAAATGAATTACTAAGACTTAGGAAACTTTCTTTATGTCCATGAAGGTCCTAATAATATGGGAACCTATTGGATCTCCTTCCTATACAAATCTAGACCTATTTCAAGACTTGCTTTCCCAAAGATCAACAAATTGCACTTTAATCTTACTTAAAGTGTTTCAAAAGATTTGTAAGCAATAAGAGACATTTATACCATTCATTCCATCCATAAATATTTTTCATCTCATCCATTCTAGAAGGAGCTTGGCATGTGGGCCAAAATGGCCAACATTTCTAGTGACTCAGCTGGCTTGACCAACCTCCTAGTCATGGAACCTAAAATTTGATCAAGATTGCTCATGATGACTTAGAGAAATGAGGAATTATTTGCAAAAGTATTATACCTGACTCTTAAAAACGCTTTTAAGTAATTAGACACACATAAATGGCAATAAATAAACAAAACACATTGAACAACAAAAAAACCACAAATAGAGTAATGTGCAAGAGCACTTGGAGGTAAGGATAGGCTTATCTACCTATGTACAAAGATCATGAAACAAAATTAGTAGAATAATTTAAGATACCTCCTATTAAAAAGGATGGGAATAATCTCTCCATTAAACCTAGCAAGATCAAAGGCATTTCTCTCTTTTCAACCTATGATAACATAAGGCCCACTCTAAAGACTATCAAACTTCGAGTGTTTTACTAGTTTTACATGGCCCTCATCCCATTTGAGGACTATATCACCTTATTGGAATGTATTCAAGTAAGATATTTTATCTAATGACCTCATTAGTTTGTTTTAATTATACCACATAATTTTCATAGTAGTGTCCCTTATCTCCTCCAGTTGTTGGGTCATTCAACCTTACCTGCATAACATCTTCCTCAAGGAACTCAAGTTGATATGCAAGCTCCAATACAGAAATTTCAAGGGATATGGGAGTTTTATATTTTTTCTAATATACAAGAAGGTATGGTGAGTGTTCAATATCTTTATTAGGTGATACTTTATCTACCCATAGGTCATTCTTTAGTCTAATATGCCACTCCTTCTGACTATCCTCCATAGTTCTCTTGATAATCCTCAACAAGTTCTTATTTGTGGACTCTACTAGTCCATTACCATGTGGGTAATAGTTATAGGATGCCTTAAGATAAATTCCATGTGAAATGGCCCACTCATATACCTTGTTACTACTAGAGGCCAATTTATTGTTAGAAATGATTGTATAAGGCACATTGAATTTGGTCACAAGGCTATCATAAAATTCTAAAATAGAATCTTCATTAGCATTCTTGAGGGAAGTTGCTTAAACCCACCTTGTAAATTAGTCTATATATATAATGATTCATTTATTTCATTTATTTTAATGGGGGTGTATCATCCCTACAAAATATAAGATCTATTTCATGAAAGGTTATTCTACTTATATGGGTTGTAAGGGAAAGGTAGCCAATTTTTGCTTGCCAACAAACATTGCACATTTTGGGAATTTCCTTACCTAAGAGTGTGCATATATAAACATTATGGGCCAAAATTACCCAACTCTAATTATCTTAGCGGCTATGGTCTTAGCAGTAAAGTGCCCACCAGCTAGACCATCATGGAGCTACTCAATTAGTTTATCTATTTGGCATGATTCCCTACACCTCAAAAGCATGCCTCCTATGTCTCTCTTAAAAAGTAATCCATCTATCAAGACATAAGGTATACTTTAAAACCTAAATTTCCTTCTATTGGCTCTATCTAGTCACATAAGGCATTGGCTTGACTCAAGAAACCCGGTTATATCATGTGTCTAACTAAAAGGTGTGTTATCTATAACTGTCTGTTGGTTGTCATAGACTACTAACACTTGATATTTATCTTTTTTTACCTTTTTTTTTAAGGTGTTCACATAATCCTTTTCCCCTTACAATATTTTTGACTGTAACCTCAAAGTCATACTCCATACATTTTTCCTCCCATCTAACTCTTTTCTCATTGAGGTCTTTGTTGAGTATAAATGCTTTAACACTTGTGTGTACCACCATGAGTATGATATTACTATTGGAGACCATGTACATACATTTATTCAAATATTTTACTATTTTAAGCACATGTTTTTTCTAAAAATATATAATTCTCCTCATACCCTTCTAAGTCCTAACTAAAGAAAGTAATAGGTTGTTCCAAACCTTACTCATTCTACTATAACATGGCAAAGATTGCAACCAATGTAGAGAAGGAATATAAGTAGAATTATATGATAAAATTAGGACTAAAAAGTGTAGGGGCCTAAGATATAGCTTCTTTTATTTCCTTAAAACTCCTCTTACCTTGTTTGGTTCATGTCAACTCCTTACATTTTCTCAAGATGTGAGTAAGAGGCTTGACCAACTCTACATAGCCTTAGATAAACCTTCTTATAAAATTAATGTTTCCTAAGAAGTTCTACAGACCCTTCTTATGCTTGGGCAAGGGTAAGGATAAGATGGACTCAACTCTTTTAGGATCTATGGAAAGACCAACCTTGGATACTACATAGCCTAATAACATGCCCTCATGAACACAAAATATACATTTTTTAGGATTCAATGACACACCAAATTCTCTACATCTTTCAAATACTAACCTCAAGTGAGCAATGTGATCAGCTGGGTCCTTTGAGAAATTTCTAATGTCATCTAGGTAGATTGGTACCATGTCATTGATAAATCCCTCAAAAGTAACATCTATTTCCCTCTGGAAATTTGCTTCAGCATTGGATAATCCAAAGGGCATTTTCATATATACATAAGTGCCCTAATTTGTGGTGAATGTAGTCTTACGCCTATCTTCTTCCTTGACCATAAATTGATTATAACCATAGTAATCATCAATAAATGAGAATATCTTAGAACCTACCACATTTTGAATAATTTGATCCATTGAGGGAAATGGGTAACGGTCTTTTAGGGACACTTTGTCGAGGTCCCTAAAGTCAACACATAGACATATTTCCCCATTTTTCTTCCTCACTAGCACAAGGTTTGCCACCTATGAGTAATGTTTAATGGGGAATATTATCTTTGGTTCAATAAAATTAAATAGCTATGTCTTCATCAATTCCTCTACTTTCAAGTTGATAGGCCTTTATTTCTACTTGACTAGTCTTGCATTGTTCTCTAAGTTAATGGTATGTTATGCAAGTTTAGGATCAAAACCCTTCAAACCCTTGTATTCCCATGCAAATACATCAGATAACTCTTACATAAGTCAATGAATTAATCTCTTTCTTATGTTGTGTTTATCTCTCCTATATTTAATAATTTATCTTTGAAGATCTTTATCATTTCATAATGTTCCTCCTTCGCTGAGATACATGCCTTGCCTTTTCTAAATTGGTCATATTCATTGAAGATGATTTATAATGTCACAAGATCCTTAAGTAGCTTGTTAGATCTTAGCTATAATATCTTGTCATCATATTGATGTTGGAATTTATTTTGGTTCTTATGGTAGAATTCTACCTCTTACATTAGAAAACATATAATCTGGTCATCATTATCAAACACCTACCATCTCACCTCATTATTAGGTATAACTGGCCTGCATATGAACTTTATCTTGTCTTGGCTCTAGTTGTCTTTGACTCATATAACCTCATATTGATCTTCAATGGTTGTAAGCCTATATACATGTTGATTTTCCTCTCTTTGTATGGATTGTATATTAAATACCAAAAAGTCCTCTATTAAGTCCCATACATGATGCCTATAGGATTTTAAATGATTGTTCTTGACTACACTTATGCCTCTCACTTGTTTCACAATAAGATCACTATCACCCTTGACTTGAATAAGTTTTACACCTCTTCTTCTTTCCTCTACAAACCATGTAAAAGAGCTTCATATTCACTTATGTTTGAAGTGAAACTAATTTAAAATCTTGTAATTAAATAATACTTCTAACCTGAGGGTGAAACCAACATGGCTCCAGCTCCACTACCATTATTTGACATTGATCCATCAAATAATAGATTACATAGACCATCTTCCTCTTCAGTGGTGTTAGTTAGGCAAGGTATAGTAGCACCTTTCTCATGCATATATTACACCCCTAAGTTTGCTTCTTCAATATTGATATAGGGATCAAATCCATGATTTTTAGTGACACATTCATCTAATTATAGGTCTAAAATACCTTCAAGATGATCATAAGGCTCTTGTTCACTAATATTTTCATCTTCTTCAAATATGGTATAGTGTAAATTTCTAAGGCTAGGCATATATGGCTCTAGGTGAAACCTAGAGATAGGTTCTAGCCTAATAGTGACCCTTATTCCATATCTAGTCCTAAAAACCATGTATGAAAAATCATAGGAGAAATAGATCCCAATATTTTTAGTAAAGTCCCTAGATATGCATAAGGTAAAATATGGGGGTAGGTTTATAGCCATAACATCTTGAGTGATGACATAATTTGGGCAAGCTACCAATGTGATCTTAAGATATTTCAATATACCTAGTATTTTATTAGGGGAACCATCTAGCTAGATAACACCCTTTTCATTAGGCACATACTTAAACTCAAGCTTATATTTTATGGCTTTAGGCATAACTGAGGTTGAAGAACCTAAATCTATCATACAATTGTGTACCAAATATTCCCTTATGATGACTGACAAGTATAATGGAGGGGGTTTGACAACCTTAAGGGGATGAATAACATTATAGACTTGATATTGAATAGGAACATAAGTAGGAACTTGAATTTGACTAGGTTAACTACTATTTGTAAAAACAATGTTCACCTTATAATTTGTCTCTTTCACATGAAAAGGCTTGGAGATATCTTACTAAAGAATATATTTTTGTCCCAAAATAGATAGAGCATCATACATAGACATAGTGACATTATCCTTTTTCATATGATCCATAATATTTAAAGGAATACTAGTACCTTTTAATTACACCTTATAAGTATAAGTATCACTTGGCACTAGAGTAATATGAGGAACAAAAGGAGAGTTATGTTATAGTCCATGATATTGAGGTACTTCTTGAGTTATAAAAGCTTTAGCAGCTACGCTTGAAGTGGTAGTTTTTTGAATGACTTATGAAGATGTTGAAGGAGCCTTATTTTACCACAAATTGTCATCCAACATCCTCCTCTTAGTCCTTTTATTGGATTCAACTATTACATCTTCCCTTTGAATAGTTTTCCCCATGTTTACTACTACACACTCAAACATATGTTCCTTTTATTGAAATTGTATACATGTGGTGTTAGTTAGTGCCTTACCCATGCTTGCTTAATGTTGAATCTTATCTTCCAATCATTTTAAGGTAGGCATATTACCTTGATTCATTAGACGGCCTTACGGTGGAGGAAGCATTGAGTCATGGCCTCAAAATGAAGGAGCATACTACTAACTAGGATCCTGATATATTTTTTCACTAGTATCCATTACCATATAATTGGACTACCCTTTTGATTGTCATTGACCCTTTTGTGTAAGGTTATTTTATGTGGAGACCAAGGATCTTGAGCTACTTGCAGCTATGAGGTTGTAACTATCATAAGATCTACCTTGAGTAATTTAGCCTTGGGCTTATTGATTTAATAGATAATGGGGTCTATTGTAGGATTGAGAAAGATATTAGGCTTAGAAGGGACCTTGGTATGGCCTATATGAAGTCTATTGTTATCTCTCTATAAACACTATATTTTTTTTTTGTGCCTTCAAAAAGATCTCAATATTTGCAATTTTGTCCACATGACTATCATTAGGCTAGGCCTGATTATTTGTAGTGGGCAATGGGGTAATGGTAGGTGGGGTTGGCTAAACCTTAGGAAAAAGTGGCATGAGAGGTATTAGCATTAGTTTCCATGTTTGTATCAAAAAAAATTCTACCCTTATAGTTATCTCATAAGCCCCAGGCAAAATTATCCCACCCATATAATGGATCATGACTGCAATGTCTAAATTCAATGCTCTCAAATGGAAAATAAAATCATAATAAGGTGTGGTCTTATTGATTCCTCTAAATTTATCATAGGTGTCCTTAGTGTTCAAAAAAACTTCTCATTTTAGAATTCTTGGAATTTAGAGCATGAGTAGCATGTTTTGGTAACTTATGTTACCTATGGTGAAATAACAGTAGACCAATGTTTAACTGTTCCACAAAATTTATATGAATTGATGGTTGGGAGCCACCATGGACCAAATCTTTACAAAGTGTAAGTATCTATGCCAATACTAGTGAATTATCATGAAATATTAAACTAAAGACTAATCTAAATGGACATTTACAATGAAATCTAAACTAAAGTGACATGGTTAAAAAAGAAGCAAAAGAGAAGGGTAAGGTGGAAAGAGAATAAGTGATTTTTGATCTTAGCCTCAAACATTATGACAAATTTTCAATTAAAAATAAGTATGCATTTAACCAATATATAGTAAAACATAGCATAAGCGCAAATCTCACTACACACCAGGCAAACCTAAAAAGATTATAAAAGAAGTACAAGTAAGAACTGAATTTAATTTAAAGATTTACTACCACACTCAAATAAAATTTGCATAGTCTAATGTAGAGCAAATAAAATGAAGTAAATTCAAGATAATTTAGCTAATATTACAAAAGCACAAATTATAAAGCCTATAATCAAAGATGAAACTCATAATTCATAAAAATTATTCAAGTTTAAGACTTAAGACTAGCAATTGAGAGAGAATCCATGTAACAATTGACACAAACAAACTTAGACAATCCTTTCAAAATTCCTTGATTGTATTCACTACTCAAATTATAAAAATTTTATTCAAAATTATCTCCCTTTATAAAATAGTAGTGCTACCTTTTATATGAGGACAATGTATTATATTGGTCAGTTACAAGATACAAATGTATAGGAAGTAACGACAACTATCTTTTTTCAAAAAGTTATAGAATATGTTTGCTTTTCCAAACTAAACTAACCTAGAGGCAATACAATAACAAACTATAATATTCCTTTATAAAAGGATATTCTATTTTCAAAATATTATAAAGTTTATACAAAATAAAATATCATTTAACTAATTTGTTGGTGGGCCCTGCTCTTGAGAACTTTTTTGTTGTTGTTGAAGGATGTTCATAGCCCTCTGTTGTTGTTCATTAACCAACTCTAAGTCCATATCCAATTTTAAAGAGACACTTTTCCTATTTGTTATCAAGTTAATTCAATTCCTTATCATTCCTATCCATAGATTTTTTTGATTCT
Source organism: Torreya grandis (assembly GCA_037957365.1). NCBI lineage: Eukaryota > Viridiplantae > Streptophyta > Pinopsida > Cupressales > Taxaceae > Torreya > Torreya grandis. The sequence continues at coordinate 1,646,075 of JARHVA010002289.1, read as the reverse complement.
CTTGGCCTTAGTTATCCTTTCACCTGCATTGAAGATCATGTCTATGATCTTGCTATTATTTGCCCCAAACTGGCCTTGACTTTTAATTTTTATTTCTAAAGTCACCACAGTAGCCCTATGTTTAAATTAATCATCTTTGATGATGCTTATGATATTAGGATTTATAGGGCCCTTTAGCATTGTCCCAAGGAGATTTTTAATCCTTTCAATTAGATCCTCATCATCCTTGAGGAGTTTCTCTAGATCTTGGTACCATGCATTTAAACCTTGTCAACAATAATTTCCATAAATTGTATTCAAATGTTTGAGACTAATTATTTTGAGCCTAAGAATATGCTTTCCAACTTAGATGTTGATTAACCCTATTATTTTATCTTATGAATCTTGTCATTGTGTTATTAGACCCTTAGACACTATGTTCTGATGCACTAGTGAACTCTGCCTCAGCTTCATTGATTTTAAGGCCTCAAACACATCATAGAAGGATTCATCTAGAAATTTGATCATTGCCTTAGGCACTGATAAAATAGATTGTCTTTAAATTATCCTTTTCCTTCTCCAAATTAGCTATTATTTTTTTCATCCCCCTGATGCTAGCTCTGACTTGAGCTAAGTGAGCCTTAGTTCTTCAATGTCCTCTACAAAGATGGGGTGCTCACCAGGTATCTAAAATCTAACTAGATTTAATCCCACAAATGGATTGACCTTTTGAAATGTGAATTCCTTAGTCCCCACCATGGCTTTTCTAGTTTTCACTCTCTCTAACCCAACCATCTCTAGATTGAATTACATAGTAGTAGTTGGTTTAGTGTACTTTGGAGGTTTATGAGCCTCCATCTAGGTACTACTTAATGCTCTTAAAGTATATCTATGACCCTAAAATAGCCACTAATATTATTTATTCCTCCTTCATTGAATCTATTATCCATGGCTTGATATCATCATGTACATCAATGTTAACAGTCTTAATTAGGGCCCATGAGTGGTGTCAAGTGGGTATTTTTGAATTTTTCCATAAATGAACTAGTCAAGAATGATATGTCCATGGATGGGGTATTCATCACTAAATAAGTTGACTTCACTCATGGGGTAAGTGAAAATCAACTTTGGATTCTTTGATCTGACTAGGACCTTTGCCAATTTTGCCTTTTCTTCTTCAATGGTGTCCCTGTGACTAGGTCCATGGAAACTTCTTTCCCTTTTTATTTTTTAGCCTCCTCTATTTGGGATTGTGATTCCTTAGCATGTTCCTCTACTTCATTAGACCCATATGCCTTAATAAGGACCTTTAGGGCATCCTCCACTATCTCATCAAGTTGTATGGAAATCATGTCTAGGTATTCAATCAGATATGCTAGTCTATTAGGGGGAATTGAGGATGATGGGCCCTCACCAAGTCTCTCTTATATCTTATCTTTACCAAAACCATATTTAATCTATTCTTGGGGATGTTTCCCTTCTACTTATGGTTTGTATTGAAGGGGAATTGAAGGTCCAAGAAGTAAATGGTATTATAGAGGTCCCATTTTCTATGTCTCTAGGGGGCTTCTGATCACTGGTTAGTCTATGCTCAAGTCTAATGTTATATCCCTTGAGCCTAGCCAATATTTATTTGAAATTTTTTTCTTTGATATATATGGTGTCATGGACACCATGTTAGTGAACATACACTAACTTGGATAATTTCTTATATTTTAAGTGTGTGGAGACCATGCCATTGGGGTCCTAGATCTTCAACTCATCAAGTTGTAATTTGAAATATTCCATATGCATGACCATAATATTCACCTGATCCTAATTCTGTAACATAGTTCTACTAATTATCAAAGGAAAGGAATGGAGGAGGCTTTTCCTCTTGACTTTGCACACTCTATCCACACCACTAAGAAGTTGGTTTACAATTTCTTTCTCTACCAACTTGATGGGAACATATATATGCAACCTATAAGGTTGGATCAAAATCCCTTTAATTTTTATCATTGTACAATATGGATATAACTAAATGTCTCCCATTAACTCCACATATTTATTGATTAGAGGGCTTACCTTGGGCATAAGGATCCCTGTGATGGATTTTACCAAGGTTAGATACACACAGTCATAGATGAATTGGACTTTATGCCTATATTTGAAAGTTTGGGGCTCTCCTAAAGCTTTAATGGTGATGGCTTACTTGGACTTCGACTCATATGTGCCTCATATTTAATGTTGACCTTTTCCTTTATACATTTGCATTTTTTAGCACACAAGATCTTTATTTTATCTTTTTGTGCTTGTGTAGTGCCTATTTAGCATCTATCTATCAATTTTCATCCAATTTTTCATAAATGCTTTCAAAGCACTAGTCATTGTTATTTAAAAATTGTCTTTGTCTTTGCACCATTTGATCAAGATCCAAGGATCAACATGGGTCATTGATTACGATCTAGGCCTTCACATGTCATTGGCCATGTTTAGATATGAGTGGAGACTCCAAGAGTCAGTTGAAGAAATAGAATGCTAAGTTCAATAGTGGCTTAGAGGATCTTTATGGATATGCCACTTGGCATCTCCATGGGATTTATAATCTCCATATCCTACACTAGTCACATATTGAACATGTGTTTGCCATGTGTTGAGCCTATAAGCTCTCATAGAACTATTGAATAGTCATCGGAGATTTCATGTCATTGGATCATCTAGGCCTAATGAAGTATGATCTATTGATCCTATGAGGTGCATAAACATTAATCATTTCATAGTCATAAAATAACTTAGGCTAAAATATTTTAATATAAGTTTATTTCATGTATGTTAATAAACATGCCATAGACTTAGACTAAAATATTTTATGATAAGTTTGAAAGCATAATATCAAATGACCCCTTGAATGACATAAATCATGTCCCTTTATCTACATAAAATGTTAGATGAGATTGAATTTTAAGGCATCATAGACATCAATGATAGCCTCACATATGTCAAATGATATTCATAAGAACATTAAATTTAAGCTCGTGAAGTCCTTTTAATGTTAAGCTTCATATATAGGAGTGTCATGTGGCATCTTTGTGGAGCTTCCTGGGCCTTTTGACTTTAATTTATTGTGTTCACTCCATTGGATCTAAATCCATGAGTGACCACGAACCATGGGTCATGATTCAAGCACTTGTATGTGATTAGTTCCTTTGATTAATTAAAGTTAAAAACTTAAGTTTTAAATTAAGGTCTTGTTATATTAAAATATACAAGGCCTTATGATAAAACTTAGGCTTAAGATTATATTTAATACTAGGGCCCAACCAATCTTTAGGCTTCCCTTGCATCATTCAATCTTTAGTTCCACTTAATTATGGGTTTTTGGATCTGTAAAGAAGTAAGGTATTTAAGTTAGGACTCAAGTAGATAAGACTTAGGCTAAAATGTTAATACTAGGTTTTTTTTTACGTTGATAAACATGAATGGGGCCTTAACACTAAGGATTTAGGTTAAATAGGTAATAAAGGGGGCCATGCTAGGAAATTAAAAAGATCTTACGAATCATGAATTTTAGACTCAGATAGAAAATAAAAGATACAAAAGGGGGAAAATAATAAAGGGGACCAAAAATTATTTTAGGCTAGGGTTTGGTCATGTTGCAAAACATGACTAAGCCTTAGCATAAAATTAGACTTAAGTCAAGATTCAAATTATTCCAGCCAAATTCTCCCACCAAATGTAAATTTGAACCAAGGGTTTATGCTAGGGTACTTAGAGGAGAGCTTTCAAAACATGAATTCAGATTCAAATTTTCATAAACCCAAGGCTAGTGAAAACTTGAATAGAGTCACTTTGAAAATTCTAACCATGATCCCTTTAATAGGGCCCCATGAAAATTGAAACTATAAGACATGAAGACCAATTATTAGCAACATTAGGAAAACTCAAAACAAACCCATAAATCAGTAAGCCAACTTTATCAAAGTGGATGATCTTCAAATTCTAATAATGTTAAAAACATACCATGGTTTCAAGGTTAATGTTCAAAGTATATCAAGGGCCCCAATTTTTAAAAATGGGGGTATGTTGACCTTAAAAAGGCTTAATGATGACAAGGATCCTATCCAAAATATTTTAGAATCTATAGTTAAAATCAACCATAGATTCCTGGGATACCCTCTTTATTGATGTAAGTTGTTTTACAAGTGGCACATGGTCATTTCTATCCTCAAAATGTTTACATAGGCACTCACCAAACTCATCCCAAGTATTTATTGAGGTAGGAACTAGACCTATATACCATTGTAGGGCTTTGCCTTTCAAGGATGTGGTTAGTAGTCTCATGGATACATTCTCTTGTGTAATGTTATATACTGAGCAAGTTTGTAATGTCAACAATGTGCTCTTTAGGGATGGTGGAATTTTCCCTAGTAAATTGCGGTAGACTCTTCAAGGAGGCAATATGGATATCATCATGTTGATGAGGGTTAAGAGGGACACCACCATTAAAGGGTAAAAAATCTTGCATTTTGAGCCTTATCATTTGCAAAGTGGGGGTTATACTACTTAAAATAATATGATGATCAAGAGCTAAATATTTATTTTGGGAATAAAAACCTATCCTATTGAGTATTGCTCTTTTCTATAAAGTATAAGGTAGATCAATGAATTCAAAGGGGATATCTTTACTAACTGACCTTCTAGTAACCTTTGGCATGAGAGGGCTATATGAATGATGTTATGAACTCTACAACTTGGAGAATCTTTAGTTTTTGATGATGGTGGATTCTTCCTTTACTATAAATAATTCTTCATAACTCTAGAATTTGGATATGCCAAAGATAATATGTCCCACCAAGCATGCCAAAAACCACATAAGGTTATAGGTTGTACCCTAGATGAAATTAGAAGTGTTTAAGTCCTACTCTCAAAACTAGCCAACATGGGAATGACCTTAGGTTGTGGGTTACCTAATGTTGGGTCAGACTTCTAGGATTTTTAATGAGGCTAGTTCCTCAAATGTGATAATTTGAATCTCTCTTCTTGAATTTTAATCTATTGGGATGAAAAGGGGAGAAAATACATAAATGAAAATCTACTTTAAGTGTTGTGATACACCAAGTGTTTAATGATCCACTCTCAGCATGGAAACTTTCATGACTACTAATGAATCCAATGGGGACAAGGATTGGTAAAATTATGTGACATATTTTCAAACATAAGTGTTTTTTATGAAGGTTTAAAAGAGACCTTCAACTTTAAAGATAGGTAGAGATAGGTCTATGTAAGGCACTATGGACTTAGTACACTTTAAGACAAACCTCACTAGCTAAAACTTCACACAACCTACAAGGAACTCATAGTATTAGATAAAGGTACATGAAGGACCTATAAATGATGAATAGATAACATATATTCTATAAATTATTATTCAAAAAAGCACACTTATCATTAAACTATAATCTAAACTTGTCTTATATTGCTTTAAAGAGTTTACAAAGTGATTTTGAAAAATGTTTGCTATACCCAATCAAGGGATACAAATAAAGACCTGAAATCTAGCATTTATAGGAATAAATAAGGTCATAGAGAGATAAATTAGCACTAAATGGTTCATTAATGAGCCTAATTACACTTAGGATAACTGTTTCTATTCAAAATTGTTGCTTTTCAGATTTAAGAGAGAGAAGAAACTAAAGAAGTAATGGTCAAGGCTTGTGAAGTACTTGGATAAAGTCTGCACACCGTAATCCAGACGCTGTGAGCACTCCTCTTTGGCTGTGAAGGAATGACACCTGCAAAGAAAGAAGACTTGGACAAAAAGGTGTTAGATAGATAGATGGTGGGTTGCCAAGCAAAAGCTTGTTCCCAGAAGTATGAGAACTTCCTTAAGGGAGGTCAACCCACTATTTGATAAAAAGATAATGACTGATAAAAGACAGAATGCTAAAATGACTGAAATGATAACAAACTGAAAGAGAAAATGAAACAAAAGCTTACTTGGAAGATGCTGTCGGCTTAGTCACAGTCGCCGATGTCAGTGGTTCTTCCGTCGTCGGTGGTCTAGGTCTGCCGATGTCGGTTAGTCTGCCGACGTCAGTGGGGATAATGACCGGCATCGATCGGGGCCTCTGGACGGGTCTGGCCAGGGTCTGGTCTGTGGATGGTCCGGGCTTGGTCCAGGTTTATTTGAGAGGTCTGTGGACGAGTCTGAGTCTGGTCTTAGGATGGTCTTAGGCAGTTAGAGGGTCTGTGCTGGGATGCAAAGGAGTCAAATGAGTAGAAGGGTAAAGGAGGCCAATCAGGGAGATAGGAATCTGGGTCAGGGTGACAGTCAGGTCTGAGGGTGTGCTAAATCTAGTTTAAAAGCAGACTAAAAAACACAATGAAACAAATAGAATACATACCTGTCCTTGTGGTGAGGAGTGGTGTTGATTTGGTGTCCCTGTTGTTGATGTTGCCCCCTGTTGAAGACCTATTGTCGATTACAGAAGCTTGCTGAGCCAGGTGATGCAAGAGAGAGAGACGCAGAGAGATTGGTTCCAGATCCCTGATGAGCTCCATGATTGAAAAGTTGATGTGTAGTTGTGATTCGCAGTCGTGATTGAGAAATTTTGCTTAGATTTGTGATTAGGCAGATCTCGAAGGAGATAGAGATTCGTGATTAACCCCGAAGGAGAAAGACAAGTCGGTTAAGTATAACTGACATCGGCGATCCCGTCGGCGTCGACCGACAGGTGACCGATGTCGATGGGGTCAGAACGTGAAAAAGGGCCAGCAAGCCCATTCTGCATCTGCCAAGTGCATAGTTGGTTAGAGAAATGGTCGAAGGGAAGCTAAAGACGCACGAGAGTTTGTTAGGAGGTTAGAAGAATTAGGGAGAGATCTTGAGTGAGTCATAGGAGGAGAATTAGTCTAAGGTGAGGTGTCTAGGTGAGGTGTCAAAGGAGGGAGGGGTTAAAGGGACTTATTTAATTAAAAATAGTTGATTATTTCCAATTAATAAGACTTAGGTGGGTTAGGGACCAAGGAGGACTAGGAGGGAGAAAGGACCAAGGGTTAGACACTTTTTCGGTGTCTACATTTGCCCCTTTTTGTCTTGTTGATTGTTCTGGATGAACTGCAAGACAAAAATAGGAGTTAGTTGCCTCAGGTATGGGATAAAGTTGATTTCATAGAAAAAAATATGTGAGAGTTGGTTGCTTGATTATGGATGAGGTATCCCCCCTCAAAGCAGGAGTCGAGAGAAGGGAACCTGGAATCGGGTGCTGCTTTGACAAAAAGTAATAGATAGGGTGAAAGATAGAATGAGAACGCTGCAAAAATTGTGATTGCGCAGACACCACTTCACGAGGATGGTCAGGTCAAATTATCGCAGGTCAAAGGTCGAGTGCCAAAATTGAAAGAACCGAGCCCCAGCATTAGTCATAGCTGATCAGGTTATTCAATCGAGGTTGAAGCTCCAATAGTCATCATGTTCCAGGTATCCCAGGCTTAGGAAGTGCTCCTGAAAACATGAAAAAGTAATAAGTAGTGCGGATCAACTAGCGTGTGATCCTATACTTGTGAGGGTCCAAAAATATGCGCATAATTTTGCTAACCAGTGGTGGAATAGCATACAGGCAAAAACAACCAAGGCAAACGCTTTGGAAGTGGTCGCGGTTTAGGAGATGGGCATGATCTCCAATGTCTGGTGGTCGATGGATAGATGCAAAAAGTAATCTAAAAGTGCCCCAAGGGGCTAAAATGACATGGTTTAGAAGGACTTGACTTGATTTAGGACATGATTTAGGTCATTTGGAAGAGGGATAAAAGGTTGAAGGCCACCGACGTCAGCTATATCACCGACGTCAGTGTCCAAAAAGGATCGACGTCGACGCAAATCGGCCGACGTTGGTAACCTAGGGCACGCCGATGCCGACGTCGGCGGCCTACCAAATCTGACAAAACTAGATTGGCGGCCCACCAAAAGTCATTTGCTATTTGATTGAAAGAGAAAAAAGGAGCTCTGGAAGTTTATTGAGTGAAAGCGACCTAGAGTTGACCAAGGAGTGGTGCGAGGTGGGAGAAGAGCATTGGTGGAGAAAAGGAGTTGATTGGATGCTGTAGGGACGCGTGTGGACCAAGTAAAGTGTGCAGAGCCACTAGGACAAAAGTGATGGCAGAGGGGAGTAGAGGATAGGCGGGAGGTCCACCACTAGCAGCACCTATCGTGCCACCACGCTGGCGTCGACGGGATGAGGTAGGAGGGTCTCTGAACCCTATTTGATTCATTTTGGTTTTGAATTTAGTTTTGAAATTTTTGTTATTTTAGGCAGAAATTGAGGGGGGAAGGGTATCTAAGAAGGTGGGTAGGTTGTCTAGGAGAGTTTAGGAGTAATTTAGAGGGTTATTTGGGTAGTTTAGGAGACAAAATGGGGAAGACCTAAAAATTAGGGCTCACCCCATTCGGCCCTATGGCCGAACCAGTCACTGACGTCGGCGATACCGTCGGCGTCGGTCGACCAGCGACCGATGTCGGTTAGTAACCTACCGACGTCGGTCATTAAGTGACCGACGTCAGTTAGGAGAGTGCCGTCGCTGGCATGCTAACCGATGTCGGTGGCTGCCTGGTCAAAAGAGGAATGAAAAAAGTTTAAGTCGAGGGGTTGAAATTACGTCAAAGACTTCCCAGGTGTCAGGGTAGGCATAGATGATCAAATAGGTTGGTAAAATAAGAAAAGTAGGAATAATGTTAACATGAGATTGCTTTGGGTGGGTGCAGGCTAGACAGACTCTGATGCTGCGGGATCGCCTCCTAACCTTGTTGATGCAGATGCATGGAGGCATGTTCATCGAGGAGTGGGCGCAGATGAGCGCTATTGGACTAGGCAGGTTGAGATGCTACTGTAGAGTGGCGAGGGATGTGAGCCTTATGGTTGCTTTGATCAAGTGGTGGGACCATGCCACCAACACCTTCCACCTACCTACGGGTGAGATGACGGTCACGATTGAGGACATCTATCGGATTTTGTGGCTACCGGTGCACGGAGCAGACTTGTATGCATGCTCGAGAGAGGTGCATGACATTCATATGGTGACCCTATTTGGAGAGTATGCCACAGAGATGAGCTACCACTCGGTGAGTTTTGCCTATGAGCCTTTGTACGTGGCGGATGAGGAGGCCCATTGACTAGTGATTTTGATGATGATCGGCATCATAGTGTATGCGTTGCCAAATGCAGAGGGCGGCAGATTTCTAGTTGTTATGACTGGAGTTTTACTGGAGATGATAGAGCAGAGGACAGTGTTCACCTGGGCACCAGTCTTTTTGGCCCAGGTGTACAGAGAGCTATGGGGCATCAACAGATGGCGGTGGTACAGCTTATGTGTAGGCCACCTCCTGCACTATTGGACCTACGAGCACATAGTAGTCACACGACCTCTCAGCCTCCCAGTGGTGATTCAGGCTAGTTTCAGAGTTGGATTAGATGATGGCATGAGGTTATGGCACAGATGCGGATGGATGGAGTGGTCAGGGACATTGACCACTACAGAGGGGTATTAGAGGGCCTAATTCCTACGGACATCATCTGGAGACCATACTTGGTCTATCCAACATTCAGAGACTAGGGAGAGCAGCTGGTTGGAGTTCAGAGTAGGAGATGGGTCAGGGGCAGGCGAGCCAGTGAGCTCAAGAGGATCCCTGTAGAGAGACTGTGGCACCAGTACGGGCTGCTACAGGATGTGCCTCCCGCCTTCCCATAGTATAGACGGGATGACATAGAGGCGCCGCTCCTACTTCTAGAGGAGACAGAGGAGCTCAATTTTGAGGAGTTGCTGGCAGGACCTGGGATAGTCGATCCAGGGTGTATAGAGGCCTACACGGCCTGGTGGTCAGGTTAGTACAGAGGGATATAGGTCAGGCAGTAGCCAGATCTATAAGCCATCACCAGGTAGCGGGATACAGCCTGCGAGGAGAGAGACATGGCTCAGGCCCAAGTCTTAGTTTTGCAGGGTCAACTGGCAGGGGTGACTGGGCAGCTTTTGGAGGTGATAGGGTAGGTGGCAGCATTAACAACGTAGGTCACTCTATTATAGGGACAGCTGGCCACAGCTCAGGCACAGGCAGGTGTAGGGCAGAGTTTTGGAGGGCAGGGCCCACTGTAGTAGCCATCATTTTCACAGGGGGCAGGACCATCAGCATCGGTGCAGCTAGGTCAGCCATAGCCATAGGGGTCAAGACAGATGGGTCCACCATAGACTATATCTATGGTTAGATACAATGATGCGCTGGACGAGATCGCGTACTATGAGAGGGCCATCAGGGGGATCCCTCATATACAGCGATACTCGGAGATGAGGGCGGAGCAAAGCAGACAGAGATCGATGTCACGAGTGACGGCTTCAGGGTCACGCAGACGATAGAAGTCAGAGGGAGGAGGAGATACAGCCTCTTCTCGACCGCCACCACCACCACCACAGCCACAGCCTTGAGGGTAGCCCCAGAGTTGTATTATTATTTTTGATGTATATACCGGCCTGCGAGCCGAAGACAAGAGATGTATTTGATTTTTGAGAGCGAGAAACAAATACAAGTTGTGTTTGCTTTATATAAAACTGATTTTTTTGATATATATATGATGAGTTTTTAGCTATTGATGTGTTATGGAGATGTTATAAATGTTTGATGTGTTTCATGATGCATGTTTTGATATGATATGTATGATGATTATGATGATGCTAATGATGAGAATGATGTAAATGATTATGTTATGTTTAATGATTATATGATGATTAGATGATAGATGTGATATGGAATGTTTAACTTATGGATTATGTGAATGTTTAATGAGTTATGATGGATGAAATTTATGACTAATGACTTATGAGTATATAATGAAAATGAGAGTATATTAATGATTATGTGAATATATTTATTGACTGTGATGTAATTGATAGCTGATGAGAGAAGGAGATTGAAGAAAGTGATGAAGAAAGTGGCTGAGCTAACCCCAGAAGACCCCATGTCAACTGAGTGCTGCCTATATAGCCCCTATTGTTAGGGGCCTCAGGCCTATGTAGTTTTCCCAAAAGGGAGGAAGAGTCAAAGTGGGTGATGGTCTAGTCAGGGTCAAGGTTATGGTTGTTATGGTCATAGTCATGGTTATGGTTGAAAAGGGTTTGGTTGAATGTGACTAAAGTGTAAAAAGAGAAGTGAAAGGCATATTTGCTCTTTCATTGACAAGGACCAAAATAACAGTATAGATAGGGGTTATTAGAACCAAGAACCCCATTCATGCATTGCGTCGTTGACCATAAGTTGTGCTAGAATGGTGATCGAATCACTTTGACACTAAAGTGAGCTCGAAGTCCCTTGAGCAGGTTATAGGAAAGGAGGATAGGACAACCCGTTTTAAGAGCAGAGATAACTTTGCCCCTTTTTATAGGAGACCCTGAGACAACATAAGCCAAGTCCATGACTTTTTTTTTTTTTTTTTTTTTTTTTTGAGGCTGATCAATATGGGAAGCCTGTATAGTGATGTCATTGTGTTTGATGGTCAGTTATGAAGCTGATCGATGTGAGAAGCTTCTAAGATAGTGCTGTTTATTGCCAGATTTAGTCATAGCCATCCTTCAAGGGAGTGGTCTAGATCTTTGCTTAATAAGAGGGCTTGTGAATAGCTGTCCTTCGAGAGAGCAGTCTATTAGTTATAGCAATGATAGTACAGCTGTCCTTCAAGGGAGCAGTCTGCCTTTTAATTTGATTTTGTGACCTTGGTTATTTTGACATCTTGATTGATTGTTGATAGGAATTTGAGTCATGGACAAGACTTATAAAAGTTCAAGGGCTCCCTTTTATTAGGACAAAGTATCCATACTATATAAAAGGGTTTTAGAGGATTTATTAAAGGAAGTAGGGTTGAAAAATAATAGGATTAGCTGGATGAGGGATTGCTCAAGAGACGAGCTCAAGTTAAATGTTAAGTAAACAAGTACTCAACTAGCAATAAAATGGTCGTAGATGCAACGCATTAAGGGCTCAGGGTCAGATAAGTCCCTGGGCCATGCTTGTGCGCTAAGAGATGGTCCGAGTCAATTAGGAGCAAACTTGCCCTGCTTGGCTCTTCAAGATTGGTCATGATGATCGCTGATGTTAGATAGGAATTTGACTGATATGGTTGCTGATTGGTCGAGACTGGTTGAGTGTTTGGTCGAAGATTGGTCAATGTTTGGTTGATATTTGGTCATTTGATACTTGGTCAATAGTTGGTCGATGGTTGACTGGTCGATATGTGGTCTTTGATTGGGTCAAATATTTGGTTGAGGTTGAGTTGAATGTTTGGTTGCTAGTCTGGTCGAGGTCAGGTTGAAAGAGTGATTGATATGTGGTCGAGATTGGGTCAAAAAGTTGGTCAAAGCGTGGACAAACGCTGAATTCCCCCAGCGGCTAGGGAGAATGTTTGACAAATTGGTTAAGGTCGGTTGAGGCTTGGTAGTTAGATTGACTGTGTTGATTGTGAATAAGGGGGTTAAAGGCAACAAAGGGACCATGATCTGGCATAGAGATCCAGATTTAGGTGACGAGGTTCGAGAAGCATGAGTCGGTGTTGATGATTTGTCTAAGGGGTGGTCAATAGGATCCTTGGTGAGAAGGGTGTCCTTTTTCCAGTGTTGACGAGTGACAGCTTTGAGAGCACAACAATGCTTAGTGTCATGTCCCGGAGTGTGGTGATAGTGATAGAATTTAGAGTTGTCGAACCAAGAGGGTCTTGATCCGAGAGTTGATGGGTGAGGCGGTGTTGAAGGTTTGTTAATAATGTGGTCGAGAAGAAGGGTGTCATTCCCTAGACATTGGTGAACGACGACCTTGAGGGCATGACAATGCTCAGTGTCGTGCCTAGGCGTGTGATGATACTCACAAATATGAGTGTGGTCGAACCATGGTGGTTTTGGTCTGAGAGAGTGATATAGTCTAAGAGGTGGGAGATTGATACGAGTGGACTGCAACAATTGCCGTAACAGCAAGGCGTAAGAACCTGCTAATGGGTCTGGATGTCTTATTGCAGTGGGGGTTAATGAATTTGGTTTAGGAGGCTTAAGAGGCTTTGGTTGATGGATTGAAGTTGATACATGCATAATGGGTTGAGGGAGTAATAGAGGTAAATTGCCTCTGTGAAGTATAGGAGTAGGAAACACTCTAAGTAAAGTAGATGGATGCGGGCCCAAAATAGAGAGCAATGACGAAGGTGGGGGATGAGTCCTCCGATGTGGTCTAGTGGTCTTCATTGGTTTGGGTCGAGGGCCACCGTTGTGCGAGGCGAGGTTAGATATGGGTTTGGGTTTAGATGTGGATGAAGGTGAGTGAGATGTAGCAATCTCAGGCAAAGGGCAAGAGGAAATCGTGACAGGGTTTTCCTTGGTCGAGATGGGTGAAGAGACTGGGTCTTCCCTTGGTGGAGAAGAAATAGGAGAGGGTGGCTCTTGAAGAGGGTAGATGGCAGGGATGATTGTGCCTTCCATGTGTGTTTGAGGAGTAGACAAGGCAAGGTCTTCAGATGAAGGTGGGGCTGATGTCGTAGGTATGGTCAAGGCATCCTCCAGTATGAGAGAGGTCAATGGAGAACTGGCAGGAGAAGAAAGTTCTTCATCCTGTGATAGAGAAATAGGAGAAGAAGGGTCTTCCACCTGTGAAGGAGATTGGTTAGGGACAAGAGGCAAGATAGTGTTGATTGTATGAATGTCATGGTTGCGAGGGTCATTGGTCATGGTTTGGACGTTGTTTTGAGTTGAAGGATGGTTTTGAAATGGTTGCATGTATCATTGTTGGAATTGTTTTGTGATGCTTTGAGATGTTGAAGGTTGAGGTTGATTAATGGTTGTCGAGGATGGTGATCTAACGACCACTGTGTTGGCCACTCCTTTGGGTTCAGAATTGGCAGAAGGAGGTCTAGAAGAGGAGTGGCCATGGGTTTTAGCGTTTGTATGACGCAATTTGACTTTGTCCTCTTCAAGGGTGCGGAGTTCGAGCTTTCGGGCCATGGTGAAGGCCTCATCAAAAGTGTGGAAGGTTTGAACCTGTAGGGTGGACGAGATGTGCTTGGCACATGCTCGAGAAAAGAGCTCAATGAGCTCAGGTTGAGGCAAGGAGAAGGAGAGCTCGTTGATCAGGCCTCTCCAACGGGTGACAAAATCGGCTATGGATTCATCGTCAAATTGCCTGATGGAGTAGAGGTCAGTGATAGAAACTTGTTTAGTGATGTTAATTGAGAAATGGTCGAGAAATATTTGGGCTAGTTGAATAAATGAGAAGAGGGAATGTCTGGTAAGAGAACTATACCAGTCAAGGGTAGGGCCAGAAAGGGACATAGGGAACGTGCGTAAAAGTAATGCATCGTCATGGGCGATAAGGTAACAGGCATGTCTAAATGCCCGTAAATGTTGTTGTGGGTCTTCCTTACTGTGATAGCAAGAGAATTTGGGAAGTTCCCACTGGTTGGGGTATGGTCTAATAGGGACTGAAGGATGGATGGGCTCGTTGCAAATTTGGTCATAAGAGAGGGCATTGCTTGAACCGGAAATGGAGGTTTTGAGATTGGACATTTTATCCATGAGCATTTTGATGAGATCTGATGATGGATTGGTGGGTTGAGCGCCCCCTAGGTTGTAAGGCGCTTGAAAGAGGCTAGAAGAGGGATACGACATAGTCAGTTGTACAATGTACGGATGACTAGTCGTAGGGACAGAAGTGTAGGCTAAGGGTGGTTGGGTTATAAAAGTGGAAGGCATAAGCTGATTAGGTACCGCCAAAGGTGGTTGCATGACGGCATTGAAAAAGGGTGAGGTAGACACTCCTACATTGATGGGCGCAAGAGTGTAAGGGGTCGAGACAATCAAGTTTTGATATGATGTAGAACTTGGTTGAATTGGGTATGGTTGAGGGGGTAATGAAACCCCGGTGGAGGTTGGTCTAAAAATGGATGGAGAAGCCAAACTTTGTGTATTGGCCATGGTCAGGTTTGAGGCAAAAGGATGGGTCAAAAAGGGTTGGGTGGCAAATGGTGTCGATGTCGTCACCACTTCAGCCGAAAGGTCTGGCATTGGGTTTCTCGTGAGATAGTTATGGAGGGCTATGAGGTCGAAGTTTGGGTCCCCATCGGGGATGATTAGAGTCTGGGTCGGGGTCGGTCCTGTAGGAGTTATTTCAGTCTCCGAGTAAAACTCCATGATAGGACTGATTAAGGATAAGGTAAGCGAAAGCGATTGTTGGCTAAAGTGGTTAAGAAGAGAGTCCTGATTCCAGAAATTGTGTTCTTGCAGTCTCAGAAAACTAGAATGTGGTTTTAGGCAAGAAAAGGATCAGGTTTAAGTTGCTATTTTTGGGAAAAAGAAAATGGACAGAGACCGACGTCGGTATAAAAACCGATGTCGGTTAATAAGACTACCGATGTCGGTCAGGTGACCGATGTCAGTTAAGATAAGTTGCCGACGTCGGTTACAGGACTGATGTCGGTTACTGTGTTTTCCAGAAACTCAGAAAAAAAAGTTTTTGGAAATGAAGAAGACGTCCTTACCAGCTCAAAAAAGACAGATAAAAATAGAAAATATGATGAGAGACAGATAGACACTAAGCGCTAAATCCTAGAATTAAATTTTAGAATCTTGTGGCTTATGCCTTAGATGAATGTTTGGGGAAGTTGGTTGTAAAATGGGTCCTAGAAGAAGGTGGTCTAAAGCTAGTTTCAGGTGTTGTTGAGGTGCGCAAAGTCTGTGTTAGGTCCGGTACATGGCCTGGTGCTAAGGAGCAAGCTCCCCTCACTTCACGATTCCAGTGGTTAGCTGGTCTCGCTTAGCCAAGATATACCTCGCCTAGAGATTATACTCCGCCAGAGAACGGAGTGGGCTTTCCCCTTGGAGATGAAATCCAAGAAGGATTGCTAGGTAGGGGTAAGGTATCCGCTGGGGGATGAAATCCCAGTCGGGCCTTGTCTCAAGTGTGTTTGGTGTTTGTTTTAGTGCATGTGGTCTGGTAGTGTAACATAGAGTGGTCTAGATTTATTCAATATGCGATTTAAGTTACTAGATGTGGACTAATGCAAGCACAAGCAGAAATTAAAGTGCAATACATTTTAAGCCCAAGTCAAAAATATGAGGTTTGTTATGAAGACAAGTTTGAGAAAGGGTTGAGAGTATGATGTTTGGACTAATCTAGAAGGTGCAAGAAAGAAAAGAAAGATTCTTTTTAGTTCCTGCTTATAATGTCATTGAGAAAAGAAGGAGGCAAAAATGTAAGAACCTAATGCACCTAAATGAAATAAAATGAAAGGAACCCAAGAAGGCCCTAAGGGTCCCACCGGGCGTGCCAGAATGTTTCTATTCAAAATTGTTGCTTTTCAAATTTAAGAGAGAGAAGAAACTAAAGAAGTAATGGTCAAGGCTTGTGAAGTACCTGGATAAAGTCTGCGCACCATAATCCAGACGCTGTGAGCACTCCTCTTTGGCTGTGAAGGAATGACACCTGCAAAGAAAGAAGACTTGGACAAAAAGGCATTAGATAGATAGATGGTGGGTTGCCAAGCAAAAGCTTGTTCCCAGAAGTATGAGAACTTCCTTAAGGGAGGTCAACCCACTATTTGATAAAAAGATAATGACTGATAAAAAATAGAATGCTAAAATGACAAAAATGATAACAAACTGAAAGAGAAAAGGAAACAAAAGCTTACTTGGAAGATGCTGTCAGCTTAGTCACAGTTGCCGACGTCAGTGGTTCTTCTGTCATCGGTGGTCTAGGTCTGCCGACATCAGTTAGTCTGCCGACATCGATGGGGATAATGACCGGTGTCGGTCGGGGCCTCTGGACGGGTCCGGCCAGGGTCTGGTCTGTGGATGGTCCGGGCTTGGTCCAGGTTTGTTTGAGAGGTCTGTCGATGAGTCTAAGTCTGGTCTTAGGATGGTCTTAGGTAGTTAGAGGGTCTGTGCTGGGATGCAAAGGAGTCAAATGAGTAGAAGGGTAAAGGAGGCCAATCAGGGAGATAGGAATCTGGGTCAGGGTGACAGTCAGGTCTGAGGGTGTGCTAAATCTAGTTTAAAAGTAGACTAGAAAACACAATGAAACAAATAGAATACATACCTGTCCCTGTGGTGAGGAGTGGTGTTGATCTGGTGTCCCTATTGTTGATGTTGCCCCCTGTTGAAGACCTGTTGTTGATTGAAGAAGCTTTCTAAGCTGGGTGATGCAAGAGAGAGAGACGCAGAGAGATTGGTTCCAGATCCCTGATGAGCTCCGTGATTGAAAAGTTGATGTGTAGTTGTGATTCACAGTCGTGATTGAGAAATTCTGCTTAGATTTGTGATTAGGCAGATCCCAGAGGAGATAGAGATTCGTGATTAACCTCAAAGGAGAAAGACAAGTCGGTTAAGTATAACTGACGTCAGTGATCCCGCCGGCGTCGGCCGATAGGTGACCGACGTCGGCGGGGTCAGAATGTGAAAAAGGGCCAGCAAGCCCGTTCTGCATCTGCCAAGTGCATAGTTGGTTGGAGAAATGGTCGAAGGGAAGCTAAAGACGCACGAGAGTTTGTTAGGAGGTTAGAAGAATTAGGGAGAGATCTTGAGTGAGTCATAGGAGGAGAATTAGTCTAAGGTGAGGTGTCCAGGTGAGGTGTCCTAGGCGAGGTGTCAAAGGAGGGAGGGGTTAAAGGGACTTATTTAATTAAAAATAGTTGATTATTTCCAATTAATAAGACTTAGGTGGGTTAGGGACCAAGGAGGACTAGGAGGGAGAAAGGACCAAGGGTTAGACACTTTTTCGGTGTCTACAATAACCATTACCACAATCTTTCTTAAGTTTTTCTATAGTATAAACATCATTGTATCTTTCTTTTGCATAATGGAGAATGTGAATATCAAGATCAAATGTGGAAATCAATCCCCATCACCATATGAATCCCTCTAAATCTCATCCAAATTAATTCCCTTTAATATCCTCATTGATCATGCTTTATGTTCTTCACATTACCAAATAGTTATTTGAGCTTGCTCATGATGTTATTTCTGACATTCTTTGTGTAGTCACCATTCTACCATTACTTCTATATCCTGAATATATATCTAATATAGATGAAAAATAATCTCATTTATTGGTTTTCATATAGTAATTATTTCAAAATTGAGATCCATAGGGTAGGGTCTCTTGATTCTAAATGAGACATAGAACCTACTTCTAGAAGATCTTAAAAATCTGTTACAAGGCTTTAATGGCATTAAAAGGCTTTACAAAGTTTTTTCTTAGTTATTTAGATCATGTTTGATCTTATAATTATGTTTTTTTACCTATTTATGGTGGCAAGACCCTTCGTCTAATATGTATACTTTCATGGCATCCTCTAGTTTGACCTTGGTCAAATTTTTTCTCCATTCAAGTTCTTTAGCTTTTGACTTTCAATGTTGATCATCGATCAGGATCTGAGCTCTCCAAATTTTACCAATTTTAATCTCTTTATTTATCTTATAGGATATTACTATCATATATTGGGCTCCTTGACCTCATGTTTACCATAGATATACTTTGGTATGATTACATGCTCATCATTGATCTTTTGCTAGTTTAATGTGCTTGTACCACTTGACAACTTCTCATTAGCCTTTGAGATCCATTGACTTGTTGAATCCTTGCTCATTTTTAAATCTATGTGTACAATTAAACATACATAATTAATCTACCTATACCTAATGGCATTTTTTAGTTAATGTTCTCCATTGGATCTCTACTCAGGTACCTAAGATATTGACACTTGTCATCAATGCGTTCATGCTGAATTTTTGACTTGATGCTCACTATTGATTTTAGATGCATGATAAAAATCTCATCATTAGATATTTGAGACCTATTGACACTATAATTGTTTACCATTAGATCTTATCTGAGATCCCATGATTTAGACATTTGTTAGCTCTATGTTAAACCTTGAGTCGTTTGAATCCAGATAGTTATTCTATGAGGCTTTAACTTGACATTCACGTGCCCATTTCAAACTGTAATTTCAAATTTAATGGATCATATATTGAGATAGAAAGATCATCAAGAAACTAAATTTATAGAGCATGATCTAGGCATGAAGAGCTTTATGTCCATGTAATATTTTGGCTTGAGAGGCTCCTTAGGTAAATTTATTAAATGTGCGATCACATTAACCTATTTATTTTTAGATGATGTGTTGATGATGATCTAGGTCTTCTATGTTTGTGCAATAACTTTCAAGGCCTAAAATTAATTACTAAGACTTAGGAAACCTAATTTACATCCATAAAGTTCATGATAATCATGGGAACCTGCTAAATCTCCTTTGCAAATCCAAATGTATTTTAAGACTTTCTTTCCTAAAAATCAATAAATTTCAATTTAAGATTACTTAAAGTGTTTCCAAAATTTTGTAATCAATAAGATACCTTTATACCACTAATTCCATCCAAAAATCTTGTTTAACTCATCCATTCAGGTAAGAGCTTGGTATGTGGGCCAAAATGGCCAACATAACTCCTAAACAAAATACTCTAGCTAGTTAAACTATTCATTTCAATGGATCATCCTGTGAACGATGTCCATAACTCATTTAGATATTTTTTTGCTAGACTTAGTTATCCACAAAAATCATTTGGTTATACACTCCATGAGGATGCATACTATCTCATCTAGGATTTCATCAATGGGGATCCCTTGGTTACCCCACACATTTAGATCCTAGACTTCTTGTAGAATGAGAGCCATTTTCATCTTATATGGAATTAAAAAATCTCCATGCATGGGCATGCCCAAATCTTGGTCCATTTCTTGTGTGTTGATTACAACAGTCTCATCTAGACCCAAATATATTATACCCTCATTATATCACTTAAGAAATACTTGAATAATCTCTCCTAGGTTTCCAAATGTAGCCAATCATAGTAAGCACTCAACATCTATATTCTAGAATCAATGGGGAGATGCAAGGGCAAGTGGTTATGTAGCAAAAATAATATTTTGGTAGAATAGTTTCTATTTGGCTTGGTAGAGGTAGTCAAATGATTCTTGGTCACTATACTTGATTTGCATGAGTGCCATATTGACACCAATGGCTTCTTTTTGCACATAAATGAGATCCTTGATTAGATTTGAGGTATCCATGGCTGTGTGAAGTGATGAAATTATAATGCTTTGTATGCTCTATGCAAGAAAATTATCTTGGCTCTTGATAATGGCAGCTTGGAAAAATACACACAAAGATGAAATGCCAACTTGGTATTCAAACTTATATTTTATGGATTTAGTACCTCTTGTCTTCCAAATCTCAACCATGCTTATTTTTCCACTCATATTTAATACAGTGGTGGATGTGGAAAATCTATATTTCATCTAGCCATTAAAGTAGTTAGTCATTGGTGTATGTGTGGAGTTATGCCATTATGATCTTTGGTGTCCATACAGGGGGTACAAGTAGTTGATGTTGATGATTCAATAATAAGATCACATAAATTTACCATTATATCATGCATTTATTGGTGGTGTACGACCATTATTTGATGGATATTTTTTGCTAATGAGACATTTGTATACCTTTCCCAGACTTAATATTTTGTAGTCACTTGTCTTTAACTTTCTTGGTAACACACATGGATCCTCATGTGTACAAATGGTGAAAACTATGCTTGGTTATTTGATTTACAATTATTTTTGATAATATCATCTAAAAAAAAACACATAAAATAAATACATACATAAAACATGCAAAAATAGGTAAATTTTAATCTACATGGTGTTACTCAATACCCACTTAATTTACAAATTGAGATCAATTGACTATTGGTGGTTGGGCTTAAGCCTACATCCATTAACCCACCCTAGTAACATGGTTCTCTAAAGATATATTAAAACCATGGTTCATTTTATGGCATTAATATACACCCTTGGAGAGAGTTTTTAAGGCTCCCTCTAACTAAGCCATAATATGGGAATAACCCTAGGCTTTGGGTAACCTATGATGGGGTTAGACCTCAAGAGATGGTTGACTTAATTTTGATGGATCACCTAAACTAATGATACTACAAGGAAAAGTTTTGTAAAGGGGAAAAGGGCTCCTAATAAGACTAAAATGTGATGCAACAAATACAAATAGAAAACTCCCATAAACTTGAACCCACACTAGATCTATAGAAGATAATGTTAGCTCATACAACCTCATAATATAGATCAGTGCATAAGCGTTTCATAGATTAGGTTCAATAAAAACACTAATCTAGACCTAGAAATAAATTTAAAACATCCTAAATGAGGTTTAAAAGGAGGATAATGGAAAAGGAAGACTCTCCTTCACTATACCATCATGCACAACTCACTCAACATAGATACAAGGCAAGAGATAGGTAAGCAAAGTATTTTATTACATAAAGAGGTAGTTCTTACAAATTCTTGAGAGGGTTTATCCTAATCAAGATGAAAATATCTTGAAATATCTTAGAGATTCCCCTACTCTTCCAACTCAAAGAGTCCTTGTGAGAGTCTAGAATCTAAGAGAGTGAGAGAGAGAGAGAACACAAAAATGGGAAAGAATGGGGTGATATAAAACAAGGGAGAAGAGAGAAGAGGGAGCATGTTAACTAAGAAAAATCAATGAGTTAACACTTTTAATGAATGATCTATCACATTTTAATCTAATTAGGACTGATCTTTCATCGACAAATTAGCATGCATTTACCAATTAGTCTTCAAGTTTTTCTCATTAATTGAGAGATCCACTAGAAGATAAGGGTCTATTTTTTAGATGATGAATCATGATCCTTTCAAGGAAGAAATATCCTTAGGATCTGAATGACACTAAATACTCCAAATACTTCTCTAACAACTAAATTTCTATGCTTTGATCTTCTATGCCACCTTCCACTTGCCTTGCTTATGAGGAGAAAATCCTCATATCTTGAACTTGATAGAGCCATGTTATGTCTAATTTGAGTGACAATAAGTACTTGCTTATCGAGGCTATGAATAAATTAGAAGATGATACAATCCTTCATAATCACATATCTACCTCATTTAAATATCTGAATATAGGTCTACTATAGATGAAAACCAATCTCATTTATTGGTTTTCATATAGTCATAATTATAATGGAGATATGTAGGTTGTTTAATCCCATTTCAATAGCTAGTTACCCATATTTAATATCTATATTAGGTCCTAAATGACCTATTTTTTGCCTTTGATAATTTATGGAAATTGAGAACTCACTGTATGCATAGATCTTCTTTAAATATCAATGATCACAGTTATGAACCAATTTTGTAACCCTAAAATATGGGATTTATAAGTTCTAAATCTTCAAACCAGAGGTTAAGACTAAACTTTAATGGAAATAAAACTTCAACATTAAAAATCTTGAATTTATCACTATGTCTTATGCTTAAGGATGCTTGAATGTCCTCTAATGGTGACATATTCCCTTTGAAACATTTCTCTAGTTTGACCTAGGTCACATGTTTGACCTATACTCAAAGCCTCATGTCTTCAAATTTTAATATTGACCATCAATCTTGATCTAGGCCTTCTCAAATTGTGCCATCTATCAACCCTTCATTCATTATATAGATCCTAATATTAACTCTTTGACTCCTTGACTTCATGCACATCATCAATCTCCCTTTACATAGCTCAAACACAAGCCATAGATCTTCCTCGAGTTTAACATAGTTAAGACACTTTTCACCCATGCATTTGCTCTTAGGATCCACTAACCTTTTGGCCCATCACTCAACATTAGATCTACTTTTTACGATGGATCATGCACCATTGATATATTTGGGCCCACTAGCCTTATTAGTTTATGCACACCATTATATCTCTAATAAAGTACCTCAAATCTTGACACTTTTCATTGACAAATTTATGCTAACATTTTTACTTGATGTTCACCATTGATCTTTGATTCATGATCAAATGTGTTCCATCAAATATTAGAGACCCACTAACATTATCCTCACTCATGCACCTTTAGATCTGATCTAAGATTCCATAATATTGATGTCTGTTAGATTTTCATTCAACCTTGGAACATTTGAATCCAAACATCTATTTTACATAGATTTAACTTGAAATCCCCATGCACATCCCATTCTATAAGTTCAAATTTTAAAAGCTTATAACTTGAGATAGACAACTCATCAAGTTAAGAAATTTTCAAATCATATTTATGGGACCAAAATCATCATGTCCATGAATTTCTTTGGCTCTATTCAACCTCCCAAGTGTATATATCAAATTTGAAACTAGATTGATCCATTCATTCCTACATGATGTGTCTTAATAGTCTAGCACATTAAGATCACCAAATTCACACTTTAAGCAATTTTAAAGTGTTTCAAAATCTTGAAAATGGCAAGTGATCTTCTCCTAAAGTCTATTTGCTCCTACTATTGAACCATTCTTCAACCAGGGCTCTACTCGGCTATTTAAACCATTTATAGTCAAGGTTTCTTATGTGGGACAAATTTGGCCAACATCTTTGGTGACTCAATTAAGAAGCATACATGTTATGATTGAGAACCTAAACTAATTGCATTGTTTAATCCATTGGGTATGGATTCATAAGTCTTTTCTCTCAGATGCCCTTAATTGATATAAAGTTTCCCCTTTGGGTAACTTCCTCTTAAATCAATAAGAACAAAATTTAAAAAAACAACAATTGTGCCCAAGGCACTTATTTAAGGGAAATACAAAATAAAAGGGAAACTACCCTAAACAAAGCAATGGAAACTAACCTACTAAACAGATGTGCACATAGGCACTTAGAGAAAAGCATGAAATATACTCTAATATATATAATATTATACATAAATTTACAAGCACCCCCTTCTTGGGTCAAATGGGAAACTTTTAAAATTATTCACTTGTAATAAACCAAGATGAAAAATACCTTACTTTGGATGTACCAAAAATGGTGACCAAGCAGCTTGATGGCTAATGCTTTTAATGTGATCTCTAATGGATTAAATATAATAAACATATCTCCAATATAGACATACTAGTCTAAGTCTTCTAGGATTGGTTTATGTTGGAATGTAGGAGCACTTTCTTGATGGTTTTCATGACCCTTGAGAAAGCCTTGCATGAAGACTTCATTTAGGCTCTTAGGAATAACTGCACTTGGTTTACTTGATGGCTCAAAAAGACCATATCCTTCCCCCTTGTCCTTGTGCAAGTTAGGACTGATCATGATTATTTCAACATTCTCATAATTTTTTAAAGGAAGGACATATCTCGTAGCCTCTTCAAACTCTTTGGTTATGGCATTGAACTACTGCCACAACTCTTCAGGCTCTTCACTATTATGCTTCTCAAACTATATCACTTTAGTAATTGAGATGTCTCTTTCATCAACCTCACTCAAGATTTCATCTTGTTTTTCAACTAAAAATGAGGGTTTATTTGACCATCTAAGGTCTAAAACATCATATTTGTCTTGCTCAAGTTCTGATCTACTTTCCTCTAGCTACAACATATAAGGGTTATCCTTAACTGACACCTCATCTTGAAGTGGACCAACCTTATGAACTTAGTTCTAATCTTATTCTTGATCTATATAGAATAGACCTTTAGTAGTCCATTCAAAGTCTACTCTATTTTAAACTTGAGGATTATCCTCATTAGGATCTAGTTCATTAGTGTCAAAGCCATGCCAAGAAGGTTGGTTCAAACCTGATTCTTCTACTTCTAAATGAAGTGGGTTACCTATCATGATCTTCTCATCATAAACACTTGCATTTTCATATTCAATTTCACCTATGACTACAATTTCCTCCTCTATCCTTTATAGAATAGGTTATTTCTCTAAGAGGGATATGGTGGGAGGGTGAATAAGTTCACCTTGCTTATAGCTTAGGAGAGCGTCCTTCCAACTAAGGAATTTGAATGGATTCTTTAGTGGATCTTGAATTGGTGCTTAGACCTCCACAAAAAACACCTCTTCCTTCTTTATGCCCTTATAAATTTATTTCCATGATGGAAATGAGTAGGGAACAAACACATTTTCTTCCTTTTGAAGGGTTATAGGATAGGGTGGTCTCACAAGTGAGGGCATAACATATCCAGGGTTAAATTTGTTGGAGAATATCCATTATGAAATGGATTTATAATCTTTATTGATAATGGGCATAGGGGTAAGAGAGGTAAAATTGATTAGATCATGTTTTACATACTCTTTCTCCCATTGCTCAAATAATTTTTCAATAGATAATGCCCATCCTTTCAATTCTTGCTTCTTAGCTTGTGGATAGTTAGCTTCTTAAATGGGGAATTCTTGTCTAAGCTTAACCCCCTCATTGATTTTCATGATTGTTATCCTTTGGTCTAGTATTGCCTCTATGATTTTTAACAAGGATAGACTTTGATAAGGTTGACTAAGGAGCTGACTAGGAACTCTTAAAGGTTGAACTTGAGGCTCTTAGAGGGGAGAGGACACATAAAATTTATCTAAATGAGCATACTACTCTTCATAATATTTTAACATACTACCTATATTTTGGACCATGCTTTTCATCATTACTATGTCTTCATTCCTACAAGATGACTATTATTCAACCTCACAAACTAACCATATATTATTGACCAACAAAAGAGCACTCCTTACCTCTTATATAACATGAATAGGGATGATTGGAGAAAACTCCAAACCCCTACCAATTTCCCTTATCAACTCAATATAAACTGATAATGCTTTTTAAACTTTTAATAGGGATGTAATAGGGTAAGATTGGTCTTGACAAGGGTAACTAGAAGACTAATTCGAATGCAAAGGAGGTTGACTTGGTCATATGTCGGGATGGGAGGAGGACAAAGACAATGGTAGGGATGATATGCTATTTGAAGGCCATTTGGGGGGAAGACATAAACATTATTTTCTTGATAAGTGTGATTCTAAGGTAGAGAATAATCATACTAATAAAAAGATGATTGATTGTACATACCATATTATGGTGATTAGGAACTTATTTAGGCTACTTAAACTAGTTGATAGATGCTTGAAGTTGCCATTCATGTTTTCACATATGCCTCTAAAGGTTGATTAGATGAAGATAACATCAAAACTCCTCACTAGTGAACAATGTAGTAAGTCCCACTAGGCATGACAAAAACTATTATGGCATTAATCTACACCCTTGGAGAGAGTTCTTAAAGCACCCTCTGACTAATCCATAATATGGGAACAAACCTAGGATGTGGGTAACCTATGATGGGATTGGACCTTTGAAGAAGGTCCACTTCTTTTTGATGGATCACCTAAACTAATTATAATATAAGGAAAATGTTTAGAAAGGTAAAAAGGGCTCCTAAGAAGGCTAAAAGGTGATGCACCAAATACAAATGGGAAAATCACATAAGCTTGAATGTACACTAGATCTATAAAAGACAATGCTAGCTTACACAACCTCACATATAGCATAGTCCATAATTGTTTCATGGAATAGGTTTAGGTAGAACACTAATCCAAACCTATAAATAAATTTAAAACACACTAAAGGAGGTTAGAAAGGAGGACAATCGATGAGGAAGATTCTCCTTCACTATGCCACCATGCACAACTTACTCAACACAAATCCAAAGAAAGAGATAGGTAAAGAAAGTCTTTTATTACATCAATAAGTAGTTCTTACAAATGCTTTATAGGGTTTAGCCTAATCAAAATGAGCATATATTAAAATATCTTAGAGATTCCCTTGCTCTTCCAACTCAAAGAGTCCTTGTGAGAGTCTAGAATTTGAGAGAGTGAGAGAGAAAGCAAAAAAATGGGAAATAATCGGGTGATATAGAGAAAAGGAGAAGAGATAAGAGGGAACACATTAACCAAGAACAATCAATGAGATACCACTCTTAATGAATGTTCCACCACCTTTTAATATAATTAGGACTAATCCTTCATCAACAAACTAACCTATATTTGATCCAATTAGCATTCAAATTTTTCTCATTGGCTGAGAGATCCATTAGAAGACAAGGGTCTATTTTTTATATGATCAGTAATGATATTTTATTATAAGAAAGATCCTTAGGATCTAAACAACACTAAAATTTTTGACTACTTCTCTAACCACCAGATATCTATACTTCGATCTTTCATGTCACCATCCCCTTGCCTTGCTTATGAGGAGAAAATCCTCATATCTTGAACCTGACAAAGCTAAGTTATGTTTGCTTTGAGCAGTGGTAAGTACCTACTTGTTGAGGTTATGACTATATTGGAAGATGAGACACTCCTTCATAATCACATATCTACCTCATTTCAATATCTAAATATAGGTATACTATAGATGAAAACCAATCTCATTTATTGGTTTTCATATAACCATAATTGTAATGGAGATATGTAAGTTATTTTATCTCATTTCAATAGCTAGTTGTCCATATTTGATCTCTATATTAGGACCTAAAAGACCTATTTTTTACCTCTGAGCATTTATGGAAATTGAGAACTCAATGTATACATAGAGATCACAATCATGAAACAATATTGAAACCCCAAAAGATGGGCTTTGTAATGTAAAACTCTTTGAACCAAAGGTTGAGATTGAACTTTAAT
Source organism: Torreya grandis (assembly GCA_037957365.1). Classification (NCBI taxonomy): domain Eukaryota; kingdom Viridiplantae; phylum Streptophyta; class Pinopsida; order Cupressales; family Taxaceae; genus Torreya; species Torreya grandis. The sequence goes on along the minus strand of JARHVA010002289.1, from coordinate 1,618,535 downwards.
GGTGATGGAAATTCAACATTGATAATCCTAACTATATCATTTTTTCTTATGTTTAAGGATGTTCTACTATGTTCTAATGGTAACATATGCCCTTTGAAACATTGTTATGGTGTGAACTAGGTCACATGTTTGACCTCTATTTCAAGCCTCATGCCTTTAAATTTTAATATTGGCCATCTATCTTGATCTAGGCCTTCTCAATTTATGTCATATATTATATCTTCATTCATTTTTAGGATCTTATTATTAGCTCTTCGACTCCTTAACCTCATACACACCATCTATCTTCTTTTACATAGATCAAACATGAACCATATATATTTTACTAGTTTAATGTGGTTGAGACACTTATCACCTATGCAACACTATGATGTATCCATATTGCTTTGCATCTAAACTCATCTATATGATTTATCTTAAAGAAACAATTATTAAGAGACTCATGATCTCTGAGTCGCATGACCATTGTAATGCATAAGCTAGGTACTAAGTATTTCATCGACATGATTGTTTCAAGACCATACACCAACTAGAATGGCATAAATCTTATAGCTCTTTTTTAATGTGTGTGATATACCCACAAAATAATAAGAATGCAATATTCCTATTCATCCCACTTGATGTCACAAATCTTTGTCAACATTTTACCTAGTACTTTATTAGAAGCTTTAGTTTGGCCATTATCCTATGGATGATATTCATTTATTTTGTGATGATAGATCATAAATTTCTCAATTAGAGCCTTGATGGTGTTGTTGAGAAAGTGCATTCCTTTGTCATTAAATAAATCTATGGGACATCTAACCCTTGTTATAATTTTTCAATATAGAAACTTCACTATGTCCTTCACACTATAGTTAGGTATTTCAGTAATTTCAATTGATTTAGTAAAATAGTCCATTACAGTGATGATATATCCTACTTTGTTGTGTTTACGTGGTGGGCTGATAGGTCCAAAAAAATAAATGCCCCATTTTTCAAATGGATACTATCCTAATAGAGGTTTTAATGACATCTCATCTTTTTGAAATGGTTTACCCATGCATTGGTAGACATCATAGTGTTGCATAACTCTATGTGCATCCTAGAATAAGTTTGGATACCACTTTATAATATATTTCTAGTTGTGGCTTCTCCCAAAAAATGTCCTCTTATGAATCCTTGATGAACGTCCTCCAAGATTTGAGTCCATTAATGTTCTAAAATAACCCTACATATAACTTCATCCTTTCCCAAGTGATACATAATCCCATTGATGATGGTATATGGTAGTGTTCTAGTAATAAACTACTTTTTATCATGTTCTTGATAGTTTGCAAGGAAGACTCCTTACTCAAAGAAGTTGGAAATGGATTTGGAGTTTATAGGAATTATAGAGACATAAAAGAGGTGAGAATCAAGATAGTATTCTTGTAATTCTTCCAACTCTTCACCATTTGGAATATGCCTAAGATGGTCTAGTCCCATGTTCTCTCTTTTTGGTTTTACATTTATGCAGAATTGAAACTCCTAAAATAGCATTAATCATCAAGAGATGCATCCTCATATCATTGGCTTGTTGATAAGGTATCATAGGGATTAATTATTCATAAATACTTTGAATGGTCTCACAAGTAGATAATGTTTTAATTTATGCAATGTGAACATGATGTCCAATGCTTCTCACTCAGTGGTTGTGTAGTTTTTCTCTACGTCAGATAGTTTTTGACTAAAAAAATGAATAGGATGGTCAGGTCCAATATCTCTTGGTTGTGCAAGCATAACACCAAATATGATACCTAAAGCATCTAAAAGTATGTGAAAAGGCTTGATCTAGTTTTGAAAAATGATTATGGGCATAGTAACCAATCTTTATTTCAACTCAATGAAGTTTGTTTGACATTCTGAAGTCTAGACAAACTTTATATTTTGAATATTCCAATGAAGATGAAATAGATACATAACCATTGATAAACTTGTGATATTAGCTTGTATGATCCAAAAAATAGTGCACTTCAGTGGAACTAATAGGTGGAGGAATACTCATGATTACTACAATTTTTTCTTGATTAACTAGAATATCTTTGTTGTATATGACATGTCTAACCAAAACACAAAAGGGTGTGAAAAAAAAAGATTCAAATAAATGCATAGATATCAAGATTATTCCAACATTAAACACAACTTAGACAAATGGTCTTTGAATAAAGAGAAGACTACCCAATCGTTAAGGTACACTTATAGGAAGTCATGAATGAAATCCTTAAAAGTCATGACCACTATGTAATAAAACACCATAGGTACATTATTAAGGCTAAAAGGTATGACCTTGTATACAAAAGAGCCCTATTCTATTGTAATTTGTGTTTTGGCTCTATCTTATTCTATAATTGGTATCTGATGATATCCACTAAACCATCTATGAAATAATAAACTTCATGTCCTATGATAGACTCCAAAACTTCATCTATGAATGGAATTGGGAATGGATCATTGACACAAACATCATTCAAAATGTGATAATCCCCACATACTAAGATTTTTTGTATTTTATTGGGATACACTACCATGGGGCTTACCCAATATGCCTTTTCTACTAGATAGATGATTCCTACATCCTGCATTCTATCTAGTTCAATTTTACTTTTAGCTTCATATTTAGATTGAGCTTTTATGGACACTTCTTTCTAGGCCATTCACACTCCTTTAGTTTAATATGAATATTTTAAATATATGGGTCAATACCTTAAACCTATAATAATTTTATGGAAAAAACATCTTGATAATCCCTCAAAAGTTGTAGAACTTTAGAGATCTCAGCTTTCATCCAATAGTCATTGATATTTGCCAATTTTAGGACCTCCTCTATCCCTATATTTGTGGCCTATTTTTTGATAGGTTATTGATAAAAAATTTATTTTTATTCATCATCATATTCCTATAGCCTCATTTTTCCTTCTTGTTCAGTGATTCAGATACTAAATGGCTTAACTTCTTTAGTCATTTATGCACTGGTGTTCTTGAGTGGTTTTACAGGTCACTCAGGGTCAAATTAATCATTCAAATCTAGGTCACCATCAGAATATGAATCTTCAATGTCTTATACCTCATCTTATATGTGGTGTAATGGTTACATTAGATCTTTTTCTTGATTTTTATCAGGTTTATACCATTGTAATTTGTCACTAAAATTAGAGGCTAAATTCTTCTATGCAGTGGATTTAATTGTGGTGTTTAAGTCTTCTACTCACCCATGACATAAATATTTGATTTTTTTAGTAAATTATGAACTAGAGGATATTTTTCTTTAAAAAAAATGTTTGTATAAAATAAATTTTCACTTGTGCTCAATTATTAGTCTCTCTTCTACGTTCTTGGTGCAGGTACCATGCTGCTAGTAATGGAACAAGTGTATAGTAAAAAATGTTAACCTAATACTTTGGTGCCACATGTTCCTCATTATAGACTTAAATATAGCTATGTATATGAATTTTATGGCACTCACATTGTTAAAATAATGGAAAATTGGTATGGATAAATAATGGTAGTTATAACCTACTAATCATGAGCTCACAAGCATCTTACCACTCAAGGTAGTTATCTTGATGAGTTGCCTACCATGTCATTGCAACTCCTTTCAAGGAATAATATAAAGCATTGACCCATTGGTTGATGGTCAGTATATGAACTTGAAATAAAAAAATGAAGTCATTTATGTCCTTAGTTTCATATTATATAATAATTTATCACTCATGCACAAAGACTATTTGCATAAGTCAGAGTTCATAGTTACCTCAGGCCCAATTGAGGAGGTGGGTATTTGAGTCACCACTAATAGATGAAATTTTTTCCCATGGAAAAGTACCTTGCCCATTAAACTCTATGTAGTCATGTATATGATCATCATCTTGGTAGATGAAGTCATCTTTTGACTAAGTAGGATATTTTGTAGACATAGACGTACACTCTTTGGTGATAAACTGGTTTACTACCAACTATGTAAATACTAGTTTGGGCCTCCATTATTTTTATGTCTTTAGTTTCTAAGTAAAAAAAGATTTTAACTAAGGTTTAGTATGTTTCTACAAAAAATTTCATTAAACTATGCACAAAGATTTTGGGTTTTCCTTAGAATTCACCTTCATCTAACTAGTTTATTTTACAACATATGGAGAGTCTGGTTTAACTAGAATTATGTAAGGCTTGTACACTTTATTAAGAGGAATGATAACCAATTTATCACCTTGGTACACCTATGATTAGTTTTACACCATGTTGATATCCATCTAACCATCATATGCCCATTTGTTACCTATGAACACAGGGTAATGTGTTACTACAGTTTTGATTTTGGTGACTTCAAAGTCACCATGTAGTGTCAATTATGTAAATTTGATCTCCACATCTTCTAATATACCAATGTAAACCTTTCCATAATCATCTAGATTCAAATATATTGGGTCGTAACTCAAAATTGGTCATCCAATGGCTTCCCAAGTAGACCTAAGAATCATATTGACTATGTTTCCAAAATAAAAGATAGCATTTGGAATATAGTAGCCAATTACCTCAATGTTAATATAAGCATCAACATCCTAGGTTTTCTTCATTTAGATGTACTAGACAAACTTTTCCATCTTTTATTACCCATGCTATGCACACTCTAGTATATTATGCAATAGGTTTGTGATGTTCTATGATATATCTTTGTTACATAGTATACTTAAAAGTTTTAGAAGATTTATGAGTGTAATGACAACTCCATCTTGTTGTATGATGTACATGATATGGCCATACATTTATGCATCTATTTTTATAGCATTTCTTTTGGTGGTGTCTTGATGTTGGATACTTTTCAACATCTATGTAACTTCACATACAAGTCCCTTTTCTATAGATGGATCTAGGTACTTATACTATTTAGATTTTAGATCCCCTGATCTTATGGCATTTTGAGTAGAGGAAAACCTTGGTATGTGTGTTGTTGTCATGTAATAGCATTCAAAAATTCATTTTATTTAGGTTGTGCACTCACCATATTCATATTTTTAACATCCTTGTCCTTTCACTACTTTTCTAATAGGGGATAATCTTCTATGTTATGTTGATCAAAGATTCTATAGTATGCATAATATTACTACCTTAATGGATTCATCAAGTAATTTTATTAGATGTGATTATATTCTCCACATAGATAACATTATAGGGGAGGTTGTTGGTAGTTGTTCCCTATACCCCATGGTATCCTCCTATGTATCCACCTTGAGCTCCTCCTCTATTCAACTAATATCCACCTCAATACCCTCCTTGTGGATGTGTAGTTTTCCAATGCTATCATTGTTGATTGTTATCTCCAATTCCAAATTATTATTACATAAATAGTGGGGCCCAACTTAATTGTTGTTGTTGCATTATGGGTGAGCTTTAGGGTGTTGGATACTAGTACTAAAGGGATAGAGGTGTCCAACTTGGTAAATAAAAGGTCCATCTAGCTAGGCATTGAGGATGATACTATGATGAAATTATAATCTATTGTGGACCCATCTAGGTCATACAACCTTTATCTACCTCTAGGCCTGGGATCACAAGCTTCATCAAGGACATTTGCTATGTAGTGATGGTGAAAAAAAATTATTCATTCCTTTTTAAAAATCTTATAAATCTTAATAGCTATTTTCATCATGATTAGATGGCTTGCATAAATTACAATACAAATTTTATAATTTTTTGATATATTATTGGAAAAGGTGGAAATTAATGGTGGTGTGCCCTACTACTCATCAGAGTTCACAAAATTTAATCTTGAATTTAGGACAATCATTTCTATGATGTCATTCTTTTCCACACTCTATACACCATAGATTTAATTTTGGATTTTTTGCCTCGTGGTATTGCTCCATTTTATTCATAAAAGCCTGTAGTGTATTTTTAATATTGGAATTGGCAACATGTGATTTTTCATAATCTTCAATCTATCATATGCACAAAGAATCAAATTTGGCATCTAATTTCATAGCATATAAGTTTACGTAATGGAAAACTTGATCTTGGAGCATAATCCTTAAATTAACCACATGGATTTATCTTTATTTGTCAAAGCAAATTCTACCTAATTCATCACATCATAAAGTCTACAATCATAGGCATAGACCAATTCTCTTGATTTTTGTTGTATCTCCTTTAGGTCCTATATAATATGACTAATGCATTTCTTAATTTTGAATTCTACTCTGAGATAGTCCTCAAAATATTTTTGTTGGAGCACAACTATCTTTTTAGATGGGAGGTGAATTAGTAGATTGATTAAATTAGTCCTTTTCCAAAATTTTAATATAGATTAAAGATATATGTAGAGATCACATACACATAAATAGACATAACACTAAATATACCATGGAAAACCCAATACATAAAAACCAAAATGAGAATAGTTTCTAATATCTACTATTCTAATCCATCTTCACAATAAGGAACCTCACTAGTTATAATGTTTAAGGGCACCAACCCTAAGGAGACACTAATCCCCTGATTTAAGATCACCTATTCTAAAGAAGCACCAATTCCCTAACTGAACACCAACTTAGCTTGTTTGATGGCACCTACCTATCAAATTCTTCTATGGAGCTACAACTCCATACTACAATGTTTAATTCATAAATTAATCCAGTTCAATTATCTGTTACATGTCTAGTCTGTAACTGCTCATGCTCTACACATTTTTCTCTTGTCTTCTCTACCCTTTTGTCTTTATGTCTCTATATTTCTCTATTTGACATAATTGAATAACACTAATAACTTTTAATTATCCTATATATATATATATATATATATGCATTTGATCTAGGGTTTGTATCTTTTATATGTTCACACTAGTTTGCTAACATATCATGCTCAGTTCTATTAGACTTTAGTTCTTGCATTTAACTAAAATTTTCTTGCATCTTGAACTCATGCTTCACTACCATGATTATTTTTCTCATTACTATTTTTAGCATATATTGTGGTCTAGTTTTGATGCACATGCCATATTACACAAATTTGATCGATTATAGTGATCAATTTTGATGTCTATGTCATATTTTATGGATTAATTACAAGTTCCTCCACTTGACCATTGGGATGAACATATCTTTAAATATTGACCGTAGATCTTTAAGTTTCATGCCATGATCTAATGATCCATATTCTATTTTCTTAACTTTAAAATGTATCCATTGGATCAAGTCCTGACAAGCCCATGCTCTCCATTGGATCCTTGTACACTTCTAAGCTTTAATTTTCCAACTTCTAAATGCATCCATTGAATCTTTAGATATGAAATCCCACATGCCATCAGATCTCCAAATATGCATAAAATTTATCTTTGTCTATGATGTAGGTGGATCCATGTACCATTCCATTTTGAAAGTCTTCAATTTCTAGTCGAACCACTTATACATCGAAGAATTCAATGAGAGATTTTTGGTGCTTCTTCTAAAATTCAAAATGGAGTCTGAATGTTTGAGATATAGCTTACTAAAGTATTCTTGTGACAGAGGAATAATGGGTGTCGAAAAGTGACATAGCATTGTTCAAATATGCCAAGTGGTCTAATAACCATTTGACATATGGTAATATGCATTTGTAAAAAAATTGGTTTGGTGTTTGGTTTGTTGATAGCCTCCGATCTTTGATAGGTGGTCATATGAGGATCCATGGGCCTCATTATTTGCTCGCTAGGGGCCCTCAGTGAGGGTCAAAACACTCTTATGGAGGTGTGCCTTGGCCTCTTATTCCTCATTTGTTATTGTATGCAACATTGTATTTAAGTTACAAAGTCTGTAGAAACCCCACCAATGTGTGATAATTGTTTTGTACTTTGTAATAAGGATCCTCAAACCAACACATGACAGACCCATAAAACACCAAGATAAGTTGCCATGCCATCCACCTTCACCACGTACACCATGTAAAGACTATGGAATCTCCAATGATGGTCTAATATAGGCATCTTGCTAAACCTTGCACCTAAGTCTCCTTCAAATGAGATGTCAGCACTCATAAAGGAAGTCATCACCCTTTAAAAAGTATACAATCCCTTCTCATACAATAAATTTGGGATAAGAGATAAGTTTAAAATGCCAAAAAGGAAGGCTAACATTTTGAACCATGCACCTATTATGCAAAACAGCTAAGCTTTGATAATTTTTGCTATGGAGGTCAAAGTATAATTTAAGGAATGAAATTCCATTTAAAGGGGAGTAAGACACTGACTGTGTAGAGAAAATTAAGGATAGAGATTCATTTAAGCCTTATACAGCCTTGGGCCATTGGTGACAGGTCTGAAAGATATTCTTATAGGCAAGCAGAGACCAGAGAAGGTGAATTGAAGACTTGTATTAATTTTGTAAGCCATTTGTTGCACAAAATTAATGGAAATGGTCCTCAATTTGAATGGACCCAGAGATGTAGGCTATTGAAGCTAAAATCCATTATCAATTTGCTGGTGAATTCTTTTGATTTTCTCTACTATTTATTTTAATTCTGATCTTCATTTTAATTCTAGTCTTTATTTCATTATTAAAAATTAAATGAAAAAGTTGAGAAAATAGTAGATCTTTTAAATGTGATAAGTGTTATTTGATTTTGTGACACTTGCATTTTTAGTTTTCAGATCAGATTTTTGATATCAGAGCAGTTGTTATTTAACAATGGTTTCTAGTGTATGTTAACAAGGTCTAAATCCAAAAAGAGTGAAGGAAAACTCATTGAGTATAATTCAGAGATTGGCTTAAGGCATGCTTTAGGGATGGTCGAAGAAGAGATGGAATCTAAACAAGATTTCCAATAAGCCTTCATGGAGATGAGAAGCATGATTGAGGAAATATACCATGATAAACAAAGTAAATCCAAGAATGAGAAAGATGATTCACAAGAATCAAAAGGTAAAGAAACTAAAAAACCTTCTTCATCAAATGACGGTAAAAAAATATGGAATCTCTCCCTTCACTAAAATTGGATATTAAGTTTGAATAACCAATGTTTAATGGTAAAGTTAATGCCAAAAAGATGGATACTTGGGTTAAGTAGATTGAAGTTTATTGCAAGGTCCAAAAGATTGTAGGGAATGAATCAAAAATTCATTTGGCTACTCTTTGTATGGGAGGCACAACTCTCATCTAGTGGGAGAGTAAGTTGAAGGAAGCTGAGCTTTAAAAAGGTAACTCAATTTCTACTTGAAATGAATTTGTTGAAGAACTCATAAATTAATTTTATCCTTTAGGCTATATGCAATAAGCCATGATGGATTGGCAAAGTTTCAGACAAGGAAAAAGCCAAAATGTTTAAGATTATACACAAGAATTTAGGAAAAAAGCTTTACTTTTGAATGATCCTCTTCACACACAAGAAACACTGCTAAAATATATAGGTGGGATACATAGTTACTTAAGACATGTGATTCTTATGTTCAATCCCACTAATTTAGATGCAGTACGTGTATAAGCCACTCAATTAGAGGCTAGATGAAAACAATCAAAAGAATCTTTTTCTAAAGTTAAAAGTAAGCAATCTAATGTTAGGCAATCCAAAGGGGAAAGTTCATTAGGAAAGGGTAAACAAAAATCCACTTTTACTATTAAAAAGGAAGAAGGAAAACCATTTTGTAATCATTGTAAGAAAAATCATGATGAGTCTAAGTGTTGGAAACTACACCCTGAGGTAAGGCTTAAGAGGTCTCAAAAGAAGGAAAAGAAGACTAATGCTATGGTTTAAGATTTAGGTTAAGATTCAGGACATGAAACTAAGATCATAGCCATGGGATTACATAATGATTCTTCTCTTTCAGTTTCTAGCACTAATTCATCAAATTATGCATCTTCTTCTAAACAAAATTTTGTGCATGTTGATAAGAAAAGAAATGAATTGTTCCACATTAGAGTTGTTTCAAAACATACTAAGATTGACACTCTATTTGATAGGGGTTCACAAGAAAATTTAATTTTTGAAGAGGTTGTTAAGAAGTTAGGCTTACAAACCAATCCCTATCCGAAGCCTTATCCATTAGGTTGGGTGTGTGACAATGCGAAGCTACAAGTCTCACAAACTTGTAGACTAAGGTTTGCCATCACATCTAAGTTCCAAGATGAGGTTGAGTTGGATGTTGTCCCATTCAACATATGTGGGATTGTTTTGGGAAGCCCATATCTTTATGATAGAAAAGCAATATTTTATAGAGAGGAGAATAAGTACTTGCTTTTTAAGGATGGCATTGAATATATAGTCAGAGCACATCACATTAAAACAAGTCTTTCCTTGGTTACAACAGGGCAAATGAAAAGACTAGTTTATTCAAGCAAGACTTTTTGTCTCATGTTGATTAAGTCTAAGGAAAAAATAATATTCATAGGCTTTGGAAAATTGTGATCCTAAACACAAGAATGAATTGGTTGAAATAATTTCTACTTATGATGACATATTTCAGGATCCTAAGGGTTTGCCCCCAAAAAGGGGAGTTTAACATGAAATTCAGCTATTGCAAGATTCTCCTCTCCCTAACATTGGCATGTACAGGTTATCAGTGGTGGAAAATGAGGAAATAAAAAAATAGGTAATGGATTTATTGGATAGAGGTATTATTCATCCAAGTTCATCTCCTATTGGTTTGCCAATTATTTTGGTGCCAAAGAAAGATGGCACTTGGCAAATGTGTGTTGATTTTCATGCTTTAAACAAAATTTATATTAAGAATCATTACCCTCTTACTCGTATTAATGATTTTTTGGATCAATTAAAACATGCTATTTATTTCACTAAGTTAGATTTGAGAAGTGGATATCGTCAAGTAAGAATTAATGAAGGTGATGTGTGGAAAACCTCCTTTAAAACAAAATAGGGATTGTTTGAATGGCTTTTTATGTCTTTCAGGTTATGTAATGCCTCGGCTACATTCTTGAGATTAATGAATGACATTTTTAGATAGTTCCTTGATGATTTTGTCATAGTTTACTTGGATGATATATTAATTTTTAGTAAGTCTTTGGAAGAGCATGTGATCCAAATTAAAAAATTCATGGATGCATTAAGAAGGGAAAAACTTTACTTAAAAATGTCAAAATGTGAATTTGGCAAGACCTCTTTGATAGACTTGGGTTACATTGTAGGACATGGTAAATTGAAAATTGATCCTGCAAAAGTGGTAGTCATTATTAACTAGCGTACACCCACTAATACAACTAAGGTTAGAAGTTTTCTTGGTGAAGTATAGTTTTGGAGAAAGTTTAATGCTCAATTTTCATATATTACATCACCTTTGCATTCTTTAACAAGTGTGAAATAGGTCTTTCAATGTGGAGGCAAACATCAACAAGACTTCGACACTTTGAAAGAAAATACAAGTACTGCTCCAGTCTTGGCACTTCCTGATATACAACAACCATTTGAGATCAAGACGGATGCAAGTGAGTATGCTATGGGATTTATTTTAATGCAAGGTAAGAAACCATTTTTTTATCATTCTGAAACCTTCACAAGTTGAGTACAAAAATATCCAACTTATGATAAGGAATTGTGTGCATTGGTTTAAAGTGTTAAAAAATGGAAACATTACTTAATGGGCAAAGAAATAATAATACATATAGATCATCATCCCTTACAATATCTCCATTCACAAATGAAGCTACAACAGTCTAGACATTTTAGTTGGATGGGTTTCTTACAACAATTTCATCTTGTGATTACGTATAAAAAAGGTATTCAGAATAAGGTTACAAATATGATATCTAGGCCTCCTATGGTTGTTGCATCTATTCTTTTACAACATGGTTCTTTGTCTCATGAAAGTTATAAATAAAATTATGTAAATGATCTTGATTTTTAGGATGTCTATAAAGACTTGATGAGTACTAGACAAGTAGAAGAATTAGACTATCATGTACATAATGATATTTTGTATCATTTGGGAAAACTTTGTATTCCTCAAAATGAGAGGGTACACATGATTAGAGAAGCACATAATTCTCTTATTTATGGTCATTTTGGAGTTGCTAAAATAGTTTCACATTTGAAAATTTATTGTTACTGGCCCTATATGCAAGAACATGTTGCCAAATATATTAACGGATGTACTCTTTGTGCCACAAGCAAACCTAGTAATAGGAAACTAGGACTTTACACTCCTCTACCTGTTCCTACTCACCCATGGGAAAGTATATCCATGGATTTTGTGGGGGGTTTGCCTATGACACAAAGAAAACATGACTATTTATATGTGGTTATGGATAGATTTAGCAAGATGTGTGTTTTGATTCATTGCACTAAGCAAATTACTAGGGAAGGCACTTCACACTTGTTCTTTAAATATGTATGGGTTTATTTTGGGTTGCCTACTTCAATTATTTCTAATTAATATTCTTGATTCATTGGGGAATTTTGGTCAACTTTATGGGGACTAATGGACAATAAATAAAAAAAACATTTCATTTCATCTGCAAATGGATGGGCAAATAGAGGTTGTGAACCACACTGTGGTACATTTGCTTAGGGATTATAATAATAAACATCCAAAGTTATGAGATGAACAATTGTGTTACATATAACATGCATACAACCGAGCACTTCATTCTTCTACTATGAAATCTCTATTTGAAGTTTGTTATGGATACTTGCCTGATTCTCCTCTAGATGTTTGCTATGGATAGGATACAGCTGTTGGTGAACCAAAAGAAGCCATTTGAGCTAAGAATTTTATTGAACAAATATAACTCATACATCTGACTATTTGTACTCAATTGGAGAAAAGTTAAGCCAAGCATAAATCTATACATGACAAACATTGTATTGATCACCAATTTATTGTAGGTGATATGGTATGGCTTCACATCAGTAAGGAAAGACTAACATGTGAAGGTAAAAAGTTGAAACTAATCTGGTATGGTCCATTTTGGATTACGGAAAAAATTGGCGCAAATGCTTTTTGATTAGAATTACCATCTTACATGCAGATTTATTTAGTTGTAAACATGGAAAATATAAAATTATATGAGCCTCCAATGATAATTAATCATGATTAAATTTTATCCATTCCTTTTGTTGATGATTTTGCTCCTGAATGTCTAACAAAATTACAGGAAGATACTATTCTTGACATGAATATGCAAACTTCACAAAGAGGTGATATTGAATATCTTCATGTTGGTCTAAAAGGGGTGCACTCAAACAAGGCCAAATGGATGGAAGCTGGAAGGGTGAGGGAAAAATACCCTTACCTCATTACCAATTAATTTCAACTTTTGGAGGTCCAAAAGCTCCTAATAGGGAGGAGTGATCTAGGTGGATCCATGTACCATTCCATTTTGAAATTCTTCAATTTATGGTCAAACAACATGTACATCAAATAATTCATCAAGAGATTTTTGGTGCTTCTTCTAGAACACAAAATGGAGTCCAAATGCTCAAGATATATCTTGTTAAAGTATTCTTGCGATAAGGGAATAAAAAGTGTCAAAAAGTGACGTGGCATTGTTCAGATATGCCAAGTGGTCCAATAACCATTTGACATATGGAAATATGCACTTATAAAAAAAATTGTTTTGGTGTTTGGTTTGTTGATATCCTCTGATCTTTGATAGGTAGTTATATGAGGATCCATGGGCCCCGCTATTTGCTCATTGGGGGGCCTCAGTGAGGGTCAGCACACTCTTGTGAAGGGGTGCCTTAGCCTCTTATTCTTCATTTTTTATTGTATGCAACATTATATTTAAGTTACAAAGTCTATAGAAACCCCACTAATGTGGGATAAATGTTTTGTACTTCGTAATAAGGATCCTCAAACCAACATGTGGTAGAGCCACAAACCACCAAGTTAAGCTACCACGCCATCCACATTCATGTCATATACCATGTAAATACCATGGAATCTCCAATAGTGGCCTAAGATAGGCATCTTGCTAATCTTTTCACCTAAGTATCCTTCAAATGAGACATCAACACTCATAAAGGAGGCCATCACCCTTTAAAAAGTATACAATCCCTTCTCACATGATAAATGTGGGATAAGAGATAAGTTTAAAATGCAAAAAAAAGAAGGCTGGTATTTTAAACCGTGCACCTATTGTGCAAAAGAGCTAAGATTTGACTGCTTATGCTATGGAGGTCAAAGTATTATTTAAGGAATGAAATTCCATTTGAAGGGGAGTAAGAAGCCGACTGTGTAAAGAAAATTAAGAAGGTTAGAGATTCATTTAAGCCTTATACAGCCTTGGGCCATTAATGACAAGTCTGAGAGATATTCTTACAGGCAAGTAGAGACCAAATAAGGTGAATTTAAGACTTGTATTAATTTTTTAAGACATTTATTGCATAAAATTAATGGAAATTGTCGTCACTTCAAACAGACCCGGAGACGTAGGCTATTGAAGCTGAACTATGTTATCAATTTGCTTGTGAATTCTTCTAATTTTCTCTTCGATTTATTTTAATTATGATCTTCATTTTAATTCTGGTCTTTATTTCATTATTAAAAATTAAATATAAAAGTCAAGAAAATAGTAGATATTTTAAATGTGACAAGTGTTATTCAATTTTTTGACACTTGCATTTTTAGTTTTCAGATCAGTCTATGGTTAAACCTTGAGTTCTTAATTTCATCTTATTGATTCCTAAGTCTTTTGAATGAATATGCTCCATCTATCTCATCAAAATAGATCAATTTTTAACTCACTTTTGTGTCGATAAACATCAAGTATTTTATCCCATTGAGTCCACTCACTTCATTAGATCTTCATTACATGATCATCCACTCATCATTTGATTCTCTGACAAGCTTGAAATTTATCTCAGATTAATGTTAAACTTCAACCACGTACCTTCATCCCATTGCATCCTATCATCTTGGAGTAAACATGCTCTATTGATCTCTTCAAGATTTATTGAACTTTACCTTGTGCAAATTTGACTATGGGAACCATTGCAATCTATTTGTAAGGTCCAATTTTCACCTTCATATCTTTTGCTTTGCTCAGCCACCTATTTTGAAATTTAGACCATATAAACTAGGCATAATATTAAACAAACCCATATGTTCATTTCTTCTTGAATCTTTCATGTGTGTGAGATATAATGCCATTAATCTACTCACTTAGATTATTTTGCCACAGAGCCAAATATGCGTAGAACTACCTAAAAGGCCAACTTTGTTCTTACATAACTTTTATTACACTTAGTCACATGACTTGAAATTTGGTGCATAAGATCCTCTCGTATAGGGGATTTCATGAATATATCAATCTACTCCTTAAACCTTCACACATGTAAGATATGACATCAAAAAAATGCCTTATTATCTTTTTTTAACATATGCAAGCTTGACTAAGTGTGGGAAAACACTATCAAAATGCCTGGGAAAACAACTTTTCACATACATATATTTTATCACACTAGATCATGTGACTTAAGATTCAATGCATAGAAATTAGGCACAAAAATTATCAAACCCATATGATAATTTTATCTTGACACCTCCATGTGTGAAAATTTTGACCCTATCAACATGATTACTTGGCTCAGCTTGAACCCTTTTGAAAATTTGGCTAAGTATGGAAACTTAGTGAATTATGTCTGAGTAGCCAACTTTGCATCCTCATATCTTTAACTGTGCTTCATTGTATGACTTAAAATTTGGTGCCTAATAACTAGGGACTAATGTGATCATAACTATATGACCAACTCCCACCAAACTCATCTAGATGTGTCAATGGTGATGTCAGCAAATTACATATTCATATTTTTGCCACTAGACCCAAAACATGTATATGAATAAAATGAAGAATCAAATGAATTCCATTCATGCACAAAAGCACTCCATCCATTCATAACCTCTGATAGGATCCATTTCACATCCTCAAATCACCATACTCATAAATAAACATCAATAACATCCATAATGCTAATAATATCCCTTTTAACATCAATGATAATCATATTGCTAACAATCTCGCCCTTTGGCATTGATGGAATACTAAATGATCTGATTGTTCTCCTGGTCCTATTCAATGATGGCATTAATTGTACTTGCATTGCTTATGATGAACTAAGATTGAAGATGCTTATACCAAACTTTATCCCCCTTAAGCAATGGAACATTTTCAAAATCTCAACTTGGAACATACTCTGCTCTTTCAAAATTTTATAGAGAGCATTTGCACTTTTTCTCCCCCTTTGTCATTAATGGCAAAGGGACTCCAACTTTATCAATTTTATCCAAATTTTTATTTCCCTTTATTAGATAAAGGAGTTTATCTAAGAATATTTAACCATTAAATCATTAAACTTTTTTAAAAGTATGCATACTTGAATTTCCTTTTCTCTCTTTTTCTAGGGATTAACAAAGCTTCTATGATACTCCCCCTAGACTCATTCCCTATCACTAAGATCTAGTGATGTGATGTAGGAGCCATCACTCCCAACTTCTATTTTAGATAATCAAAATGGTCCTTTGGAAGAGGTTTGCTGAATATGTCTACAATTTGATCTTGAGTTGGCATATACTCTATTATGGCCTCTTGATCTACAACCTTTTCTCTTAAGAAGTGATACTTTATATATATGCTTAGTTTTGGAATACATCACTAGATTCTTTGATATATTAATAGCACTTGAATTTTCACAAAGAATAGAGATAAGTGATATTTACTCTACCTTGATATCTTTGAGTGTTTGCTTCATCCACAAGACTTGAGTGTAATATACCATTACTACCACATAATTTGCTTCTATTGTAGAAAGAATAACTAACTCTTTCTTTTTGATTAGCCATGAAACATGTCTATTTCCAAGGAAAAAATCACCACCACTAGTGGTTCTTCTATCATTCACACTTCTTACCTAATCAACATCTGTATATGTTGTCAAAGTTAAATCTTCACTTGTAGGATACCATAGGCCATAGTCAATTATGGTCTTGATGTATCTAAAGATCATTTTAACTATATTGAAATTTGACTCTTTAAGAGTAGCATAAAATATTATAACCATGCACACTGGTTGCATTATATCTAGTCTTGATGTAGTTAGGTATAAAAATCTACCTATCACTGATCTATACAAAGTTTGATATGAAACAAGGGATTCATCCTATTTACTCAACTTACATCTAGTTAGCATGGGAGTACTAACTATTTTGTTATCTTCCATTTCAAAATTCTTGAGAATTTCCTTTTCATGCTTGGTTTGGGATATAAATATCCCTTCTTTAGTTTGTTCTATTTGTAGGCCAAGGAAGAAATAAATTTCTCCAAGTATAGACATCTCAAACTCACTTTGCATTTGTGTAGGAAATACTTTGCACACTTTTTTGTTACTATCACCAAAAATGATGTCATCTACATATACAACAATAATTAACACATGCTCACCTTATGATTTAAAGTACAGATTATTGTTTTCACATCCTTTATTGAATCCTTATTATTGTAGGTATTAGTCTAATCTTGAATACCATGATCTAAGTACTTATTTTAGACCATACAAATATTTTTTTAGTCTGCACACATAATCTTCTTATTCTAACAAATAAAAACCTTTAGGTTATTGTATGTAGACTTCCTCTTCTAGGTTCCCATTAAAGAAATCAAACTTGACTTCCACTTGATAGACTTTGAACTTCTTATAGATAGAGAATGCTAGAAGCATTCTTATAGCTTCCAATTTGTCAACTATAGTAAATATTTCCTCAAAATATATGCCCTCAACTTGTGCATATCCTTTGCACACCAATCTTTCCTTATTTCTTATTATAGTTCCTTCCCCATTGATCTTGTTTATAAAGACCCACTTTCCACCTATTACATTCTTGTTTATAGGTCTTGGAACTAATTTCCAAGTTTTGTTCTTTTCAATTTGGCTTAGTTTTTTTACATGGGTTTTAGCCAATTCGCATCTTTACTACCTTCAACATAGCTCTTAGGCTCAATTTCAAACTCAATTTTAAACATTATAGAAAAACTTACTTACTCCTTATTTTTTGCAACTCTTTTCCTTGTATAAACTCCTTCATTCTTATTGCCAATGATCTACTTTATAAGATGATCCTTTTGAACAAATATTGATGGCACCTTTTCATTTACTTCCTTGTGCTCTTCATTAGTTACTTTTTCTTCAAAATTTGACTCCTTTATAAATATTTATTTGTCAATTTTAGCATGTTTCAAGTCTTCTTCAACCTTGACATTGATGTTCTCTCCAATATTTTGTAGCCTTTTTTTTAACATATGTATGGTTTGCTTTGGGTGAAATAACCAAGAAATTTTCCTTCATCACATCTTGATTCAAAGCTTCCAATTTATCCTCCTTTCTCTTAATGTACCATTTACTTCCAAACACTCTGAAATACTTAACAAAGGTAGGCTTTAAATACCATAGTTCACAAGGATTTTTATCACTATTTACCCACAATTAGACTCTATCTAATATATTTACTATTGTTTGGATTTATACTCTCCAGTATCCATCAGGTAACATGGACTCTTTTAACATTATTCTAGCCATCTCCTTGATTATCTTATTATTTTTTTCAACAATGCTATTCTGCTATGGAGTCCTTGTTGTAGAGTAATTTATTTTGATTCCATGCTTCCCATAGTACTCTACGAATTCATTTGAGATGAATTATCCACCTTTATTAGATCTTAAGCATTTGATTTTTCATCCAATCTCATTCTCCACCATAGCCCTAAAGATATTGAATTTCTCAAATGCTTGTGACTTCTCCTTTAAAAAGCTTACCCATGTCATTCTTGAGTAATCATCTATAAATAAAATTAAGTATCTGTCTCCTTTAGATCCTCTTGTCTTAGTAGGATAATAAAGATCAGTATGAACCAACTCTAAAGGCTTTTTAGTTGCATACTCTTTTATTTGATATCTAACCCTTGTTTACTTGCCTTGTTGACATTCCTTGCAAGTAGTGTTTGTAGGTTTGGTTATCTTAGGCATGTGTCTAACACACATATTTGATATTACTTTCACCAAGTTGTCAAAATTGACATGGCCCATTCTTATATGGCATAACCAACTTTCATCAATCTTTCTTATCAAGAAACTATTACCATTCACTTCAACAATATTATAGATATTGCTTTCAATTCTTTTCCCTTTAATAACTACTTTTCCATATCTCCTTAACTTGCATCCTTCTAAATTAAATGTGACCTTATATCCATTGTCACACATTTTGCTAACACTTAGTAGATTATGTTTCAATTATTCAACATAAACGACATCATGTGTAGGTAGTTTTCCATCTATGTTCAAGGTTCCTTTACCTCTGATATTTACCAAAGTGTTATCTCCCAAGCTCATAGATCCTCCTTACATTTGGTTAGTTTGATGAAATTTAGCTTGTCACCAATCATAATTTTTGAGAAACCATTGTCTATTACCCATAAATTTTGCTCAGCATAAATTGTAGTTTGAGTAATCATAGATTGATCTTTCACTTTCCACACATCCTTGGGTTTCTTATTTGGCATCTTTTTTTCCATTTTAGAGACTTGTGAACCTTTATTCACATTGGAAAGCATGCCTTTATTCTTAATTTGTGTTTTTGGTCTTACAAAGTTTGATTTACATTATTTAGCTATGTGACTAAAATTATATAGCATATTACATTTATATCTAACAAGGGATGAAATGAATTTTTGCTTAATTTTTTTTCTCTTTTTAGGTACAACTCTAAATTCAATATCCCTATGACCAAACTAATTATAGATATAACAATATCCATATAAAGATGAGGAATACTTGGTTATAGCATTTTTTTGTGCAATATGATGAGCTCTTCTAAACTTTGGATTCTTCAAGTCTCTCACTTCTACGTATCCATCTACATCAGGTGCCTTTGTCTTCTTATTTTCTTCAAGTTTCTTTTCATCTTTCTTCACATCAGTTGTACTTGTGTCTTTCTTTGTATCCTTGAAATCTTTATCTTTCTTTGCTCTTGATTCTCCTACTTTAAAGTTATCATATAGGTTAGTAGATGTACTAGTTATGAAACTTTTTTCCTTTTCATAACCAAGACTAGATCTCTCTTTTAAAGGCTTTTGAGAGTTTATCAAATCATCAAGAATGTATGATCCTCCTTTCAACTTCATAACTTTGTCTATTTGATATGTATCTTTCTCAAGTTCTATTTTCAAAGCTATTATCTCTACTTCTAACTTCATGCACTTATTAGATTTTGATTATAGTTCATGTTTGACTACATATTCTATTCTTTTAGCCTCCTCAACTTGTGTATTTAGTCTAACCACCATCTAATCATATTTTTCAAGACTTTTGGACATTTTCTCAATCTCTTTTTATCTAAGCTTCTTCTATTTTGAGCTCTCTTTTCTCAACTTGTAAATTTCCTCTAAAGCATAGATGAGTTCACACTTTAGATCCACTTCTCCTTCTTCTTCTTCATCTATGTCTTCAGCTTCTTCTTGATCAATAGAAGTTAATCCTAATGTCATGAATAGGACTTCCTTTTCCTTAGACATAAAATCAAAGTCATGGTTATTATCAGAACTATCATTGTCATCTAATGAATCACTATCTTTTTTTGTGTATAAACCTTTCTTGTTTTTGAATAAATTCTTATTATTTGAATAGTGAGGTTTCACCTTTTTACTATCCTCTTCTTACTCAGAGTTATCCTTTTTTTTATAAGGGTATTTAGTATCAAAATGTCCTAATTTATGATAGTTAAATAATTTTAAGGGTAGCTTACCATTATACTTTCCAAATCCTCATATTAATCTTCTGACAAAGTTGGCTTCTTCATCAGTCTCCTCAAATCTAGCTTTAGGTGCTTTTACCTTTACTAATTTGGATTCTTTGAATGCAGCTTCTCTCTTGAAAGTGTCTGATTCTTCCATTCTCATTTCATAATCAGTGAAGGTTTTATAAAAATCATAAAGAGTGAGTTTATCTAGATATCTTGCTTCCTCTCTTTTTGATATTTTAAAGTCATATTTGGATGTTAAAGATCTTAGGACCTTTTTGACAATGACTGATTCTTTCATCTCTTCTCCAAGGCCTCTGATTGCATTAACTATTTCATCTACTCTGAGGAGGTAGTCTATAATTTTCTCTTCTTCATTCATTTTAAGGATTTAAAACTTGCCTTAGAATGTTTGTAGATTGGCATTATTTACCTTGTCATCACCTTCATAGATGCTTTTTAATTTATTCTAGATATCTTGTGCATTTTGACAATTCATCACTTTGACAAACTCTAAATTTGACAATCCATAAGGGATAGCATTCTTTGTCTTAACATTACTCTCATATGCCTTATTTGAATCCTAATTAGTAGGAGTTATATCACAATAACAAACATTCATACATCAAACCCTAATGAAGATAAATATGCTTCTAATATAATGCTCCAAAATGCATAGTTTGATCCATCAAAGAGAGGGGATTTTTTTGAGGAAGATCCTTCTTTACTAACCATTTGTGTTTGTCATCCAAGATCTACTTGAGTTGATTAAGTTTCTTCTAATGAACCTGGGCTCTGATACCAATTTTTGAAACATAACTACCTACTAAGAGGGGGGTGAGTTAGTAGATTGATTAAATTAATCCTTTTTCAAACTTTTAATGTATATTAAATATATATGTAGAGATCACATACACACAAATAGACATAACACTAAATATACCATGGAAAAACCAATATGGTAAAAACCACCATAAACATAGCTACTAGAATATACTATTATAATATAGCCTCATAATAAGGAACCTCACTAATTATAATCTTTAAGGGAAACAACCCTAAGGAGACACCAATACCCTAATTTAAGAGCACCTACTCTAATAAGAACCAACTCCCTAACTAAGCACCAACTTATCTTATTTGATGGCACCTACGTTTCAAATTCTTATTTAGAGCTACAACTCCAAATTACAATGTTTAATTCATAAATAAATCAAATTCAATTTTATATTAAATGTCTAGTCTGTAACTACTCATGCTATATACATTTATCTCTTCTCTTCTCTACCCATCTATCTTTGTGTCTATATTTCTATATTCGACATAATTCAATAACACTAGAAAATTATACTATATCCTAGATGATTTTATATATATATATATATATATATATATATGTATGTTTATGTGTGTGTGTATATGCATTTATCTAGGGTTTGTATCTTTTCTATGTTCACACTAGTTTGATAACACATCATGTTTAGTTTTTCTAGATTTTAGTTCCTATCTTTAATTTAAATTTTCCTACATCTTGAATACACTTGGCTTTGGTTTTGAATAACATTCCATATTACACAAATTTGATCAATTATGATGATCAAATTCAATGTTTGTGTCATATTTTATATCTTAACTACAAGTTCCTCCACTTGACTATTGGGATGAACATATCTTTAAATATCAGCCATAGATCTTTAAGTTTCATTCCATGATCCAATGATTCACATTCAATTTGATCAAATTTAAAACATGTTTGTTGGATCAAGTTATGATAGGCTCACACTCTCTGTTGGATCCTTGTACACTTCTAAACTTTAATGCTCCAACTTTAAAATTCATCCATTGGATCTCTAGATCTAAGCTCCTGCATGTCGTTAGACTTGTAGTCTAAAATTTAAGCACAAAAGATTAAATCATGTAATTAAATCACTCAAATCTTAAATCACTAGTTAAATTCTAAAGCCAATAATATTTAAATTGAATTAGATGTAATAACTATTTAATCCTACATTCAAATCTTAGATCCTAAATGATTTAAACCAATATTAAATAAAAAGCAAAAGAGAATGATATGGATATACTTTGGACTTAGAATTTGGATAGCATGATGGATTGATTTTGGATGTTGTATGTTTGATTCAATGGATAATTTGACATAGATTGGGTATGAGAATTCTTGTTGAAGGATTAAATTATCATGATGATGTTATAGAAATTCTAGTTGATTGCTAAATAGGCATGGATTTTCTATGAGGATTCAAGTTGGTTTGAGGGTGGAGGGAGAGATTTTTTAAATAAGCAAATGGAGGGAATTTTAGGGGAATTTAAAATTATTTAGAATTCTCTAGTTTAGAGACTTATAGATTATTAGAGAAGCTTCTCTACTTATAGAGGCTTCTCAATTAATTTAGGGATAATGGGGATTAGAGGGGATTTAATGAGGATTAGGATTCATAAGGATATAAGAATACTTAGGGATTAGGTTAATAGGTGGTTAGGTGGGGTTATGAGATTAGATTAGGATAATGGGAGATTTATAAGATTTAATTAGGGAATGAGATTAGACTAAGTATAGTGAATGAAGGATAATGGATGGGGATATTAGATATATAGCTAAGATTAGGATAAATTAGTGGGATAAAATAGTTTAAGAAGAATTGGTGTTGACTAATAACATTATTAGTCAATAATAATAAATCAAGTGATTTTAGTTACATACACATTGTAGTGTAAGACCATGGATAGGACCTAGCCTTCCTCACAAATACCATAATTTTATTACCACATTTATTTTTCCAATATTTTTGGGTACCCTCATGGGTCTCCCTTTTATGAGTTATAGTGTAAGACCATGGATGGTACCTAGACTTCCTCTTAAAATCACCATCTTATCATTCCTTTTCTCAAATTTGTTTTGCAATGGTTGAGTTTTTTATCCTTGTTATCAAATTTAGGTTTTGTCTATTTTGATACATGAAATTTTCACAATAATATATGTAAGCATGTTTTCCTACATTTCCCTCATTCTTATGATAAGGAATCACACTTTTCTATCATTGTATCCCTTTTTTCCCTTTATCATATTTTTTGTGATTTGAAATAATTAAAATTATTTCACGTTTCATTCCTATTGATTTTATTTCATTCCACTCCACATTAGATAAAATGAGGTCAAAGTCAATATAACACTTTTATTTCACTTGACCTTATGAGACTCTTAGACACCATGCTCTCTGAGTTCTCTCTCTCAGCAACCAAGTCCCAAGTATTCAAATGAAAGTCATCTTTAGCACCCATATTTGGTTTTAAAAATCCATATGGAGGAGGAATAGAAAAATACATCAAGTAATTTAAAATCTAAATCATTTAAAACAAAATGAAATGATATACAAAATTCAACATACAAATCTCAAAATTCAAAATCACACTACAAGATGTGATTACAAGCACATCTCATATCTCTAATCAAAGCTCAAACTACACAGTTGGCCTTACAATAGAGCTAAGGTCCATTGGGGTGTAGTAGTCTAGTAGATTCTAATATGAGGATTCAAAAAACAACTCTATAGTGGTACCTATTTTCTTACATAAGTACCCAATCTTCGTAGTAGACTGATGGCTCTATAAGGGGTCCTAAATAATGGGAAACACATTATGGGAAGGTAGGTGCATTTTAATTTTCATACATATAACATTCATGGGATGATATACATACTTCATTTATTAACCTAAGACTTGTGTGGCTAAGAGAAGTTCTTCATATTCATTAAGGTTGAAAGTCCTCTTGTTTTTACCAACTTAATTTGAGTGTCTTGATTTTGATAAAGATTTCCTCTACCTTAATTTTTCCTTCATTCTCCGCTCCACCCATTTCATTTCCCCCCTTGATAAGAAAATTATGATTCTAAATATGTTTTCACCCCTCTTCTCTACTTCCTTATTCTTCACATCTTCAATACATGTTAGCACTATTTTATTTTTAGTTTCATTTATCCTTAGAACAAACCAACATGTTTGAACAACTATGGATTACTTTATTTACACCATGGCCCTACATTTCTAGATATGATTTTATTTCTTGTTCCCATTTATCATTATTATACTACCCTTTTTATGGACACTTGAGTTTGTCTCTACTTTTTTGTACCCTTTCCATTATTAAGTGAGGTTGGTTTGCTACTTCTCACTCATTAATATTATTTTCCCTTCTATGCACCTTTTTCTATTTATGATTGAGTAAGGATTATTACTACCTATTACAGACACTAAAAACCCACACATGATAGTTCTAGATGTTGAAACACCCTTGGATCAGACCATTACCTAACATCTAACCATAACCCTGAGTCAGCTTAGCTACCTAGCTAAACCAACTCACTAACCAACCCTTTTTCAGTGAACTTAACCTTCAACACTCAACCATCGATGGTCACCCCAACCACCAATGTTTAGGTCTTCCCCATTTGAATAAATATAACTTGAGTTGTGTGTAAGATAACACATCAAAATTTAATATGAATAGCAAGCTAATGCATCATAATAACCAACCAAACCTCTTATATAACCTTATACCTCCATCTCTCTTTAACTATAAAAGGAGGGGAGCATGAGGTAAAAAGGGATCTAAGAATTGAGAAATCTAAGCATTCATCTATTAGGCAACTAGTAGTCATCAGGATCTATCAAACTTCTTTACAAGTTCTCCCTTCGACAAGTCAACATCTATGATAGAAACTCAAACCTCTATCAAAATCATTATTCAGGCAAAGTACCGTTACTCTACCAAAATTACTCCAAGATCAGCTCTCAATTATTAAGCAACCAATTAAGTATGTTTCTTGTTTTTAAGTTGTTTATTTGGTTTCTAATATCTCCTAATCCCTCTAACCCTAACTAGACCCTTAATAATCTACTACCTAATCATTGACATCCTCAACTCAATATTTTTACAACCCTTTTTTGAACACATCTAGAACCCATATCAATCATCGACGGTCACCATGACTATCGATGGTCACCTTCAACCATTGATGGTCACCCAACCACTGGTGGTCACCTTAACTATCAATGATCACCCTGACCATCAACAGTCACTATGGTAAGAAATAACAATAAGTTATTTCCACCTACTTACCCTTGACCAAATTCTACTTTTTATGTCCCTACCTATTTATAGAGACCTCATCTATTTTCTGAACCCAACTTGATCAATTTAGAAGTATTATTGACTAACTTATTTTTATAATTAATCTATTTCCTTTATCAAGCATTTATTTCTTCTTGTATTCTCTTTTAGTCTTTTCTTTCATTTAATGAAATTATTTTATCTTGATTTTTTTCAACTTAACTATTTTAAGAGAGTGGATGGATAGCCTCCTAGTAAGCTCATGCTTCTTGGATCTAGCTCATGCTAGAAAATTCACCTTGATATCCATCTAGCAACCCCTTTACATGAGTGCTTTGTTATTTATGGGTCACTCTTCCCAAGACTAAGAGGATCTCTTCATGATTATCTAAATCATGGACACACAAACAAACAAGTTCTTCTACCATACCTACATTTAGTTTCTTACTTCTTTACTAAATTTTTTTTTAAAAAATAGAGAAACATTTTGGCACACTTGGTGGGACCTTAGAGCACCCAAGTGCCATTTTCTTCCTTATTCTATGCTCATATAAAGAAATAAAAAATTATTTTGGGTATAAAATAAACCTTACATACATTGATTGATTTCATGTTTATCTTAGATAAATTAAAAGTAAATAAATCAATCATAGTTTCACTTCTTTATCACACACTATACCAAACCACTTAAATCAATCAAAACATCATAAAAATTGACATAAGTCCTAACTAGGATTTCATCACCTAGTGGTAAACCTTCACCCTTTGACTATCTTACTTGGAGGTCATTACCAAGAAGAGAAAAAACTTCTTTTCTAGTACCTACTCTACAAACCAAATTCTTTTTTACACTTTCCAACTAAGGCATAAGCCAAAATTCAGATAAAAGATACCCTAAGAATGTAAACACACTTTAGTGTATGTTTTGATTGCCTTAAGATCTTTTTCTTTCATTTGTTTTATGTTTGAGTTGTGAGATTTTATTTATTCCTTTCTATTTCTCATATGGTTTTTACTAGACAACAATTATAAAATCAAACCAACTAGGAGCCACCTTCCTCTTCTTCTTCCTCCATAGAGTATACCTTGGATGTTGAGGG
This sequence comes from Torreya grandis, assembly GCA_037957365.1. NCBI lineage: Eukaryota > Viridiplantae > Streptophyta > Pinopsida > Cupressales > Taxaceae > Torreya > Torreya grandis. Next base: position 1,591,591 of record JARHVA010002289.1, on the reverse strand, counting down.
TTCTCTCCATCCTTCTACCCCCTACCATGCCTCAAATAATTGCCCAAGGTGATGCATATTTTTTCACCTTCCTTGATAACAACCCTATGTCCCTCCAACATTACCTCAATACCCTATCTTACCGCACCACTACTTTGGTTCCTCCTATAGATCCACATTATTATATGTCTCCCCATATTATGGGAGGCACCTTTGTTGCCACTACCTCTACCTAACCCATGATCACTCAAACATCTTCTTCCACCAATAACCCATCCATTACCTCCACCCAAACTCAATCAAACAACCCAACCAATAACAAAACGCCCCTTACACCAACCAACAATACCTCCAATAGAGGGATAACCTCACCTTTTTTTACCCATACTCCATCCACTATGGGGATACCTTCTACCTATAGACATCAAATTCTTAACATCATTTGTGTTGAAAATGTCAATCTTACTTGAATTACACTCAAATGCACATTTTAGGTCAAAATCCATAAAACACACTCAATGGTTCCAACTTGTTGTTTACAAGTGCCAATTTAGGTCAAATTATCCTTAAATAGGGAAATGAAATTTATGAGCCAGCTAACTTTGATCAGATCATTTTGAGTCAAAATGATAATTTTACTATTTAATGCTCTAGATCACTATTTTCTTCTAATCTATTGGTACATGTCATATAACTTTGTTATTTTGTGTTGGAAACATAGTAAATGGGAATAAGATTCCAACATATCTAACATCACCTTCCAATTCCTCTCTAGTTAAATTACGACCCAAAAATATGACTTTATGACCATTTTGATTAGTTAAGGACCAATTTTTAAATAATTGCACAAATTTTTATTAACCTTGTTTAAGGTTGATTAATCCAAATCAAGAGCTTAAATGGATTTTCCATGATATTTTTTGGATATTTCTTTTTGAAAATTGATTCTCATTAACTACATCATCAAGTGACATCATTTCTTGGGAAGACATCCATAGGCCATAAATACCACAAATATCAAGATTATGGGTCACCCATGCCTAGTTAATGTCTTTCATGCCTCTTTAATGCTTATTTATCTTGAGGATATTTATAGATGTAATTCCAAATATTAGAATTACCCATGGCCACACATCTCAATCTTAAAATGGATGGTCATGGTTGATCCTGACCAATCTCAAAAATCTATAAATAGAGAGGCCATGAGCATCATTTCTAAGTTATTTTGGTGTAAGATTATTATGCTCAAATATCTTCAAAGCTTGAATATTGCAAAGTTATAATGCTAAATTATTTCCACAAAGCTTCATTAATAGGCTAGTTTAGTGATTTATAATCAAAAGCCTAGGATTTATGGAGTGTTCTTGACGCATTGGAGGAGCTTACCACCATTGTTGACAAAGACAAGGATGCTTGATCAAGGGAGAACATGTTTTTAAGCCACATGGGTATTGTGAATCCATTTGGGAAGGTAATATGGTGTTGTTTTCTTTCATTTGTTTCTTGTTATCCTTTGTAATTCCGATAGGAATAGATAGGCTTGGTTAGTTAGTTATTTATGCATGTTTAATTATTTATGGACTAATGCTTGACTAACTTACTTTATAATCCTCTCTACATCTTGGCATGCTTAGTGGGACCAAATGTATATCAAACCTGAAGGAAATACTTTTGAAACTCTAAAATATTTATTTAAGCTCTTAAAACTCTTGTAAATTGATTTTCTAACTTTATTTTGCCATTTTTGGTTGCCATGGTTTTTACATAGTAATCAACATTAACTAAAATACCAACATCGGTTATGTGCTTAACTGACGTTGGTCAGTAAAACCAACATTGGTTAGGTCTTGGTTAGCCAAAGTAACCATCATTAGTTACAACAACTAACGTTGATCACTATGTTTTTTTAAAAATGTAGACCTAAGAGCTACTTTTTACAAGTTCATTGTTTCAAGCTAAAATAGCTTCAAAGCTAAAGTACATGTTGACATTTTTGCTTTAGGAACAAGCTTTTGATTTGATAAAAACATGTTTAAATCACCTCTTTCATGCTTAAAAATCAATTAGGAACATTGTTTTGGTGTTTAACAAAGAATTTTTAGATGTTTTTGGTGAATTTTTTCAAAGTTTACAAATAAGACCAAGGGGTCAAATGAACACCACAAAACATTTCATTTAGGTTTAAAATCAAACACACTTATCGATTCTTATTTGCAATAGTTGTTGAGTTAGATTTTATTTGGTAAAGAGAGGAATGTTGTGTGTATGTTCTTCCATTTTTCCCCTATAGGGAACCCTTGGAATCAAAAGCACCATCCTTTTTCAAATAACCTAATCTAAGGCTTAGAAATAATGTCTCTTAAAGCACTCCCTAAAAACTTTCCAAAGTTTGGGTGATCTTTAAAACAACCCTAAAGTCTTTCTATTTTATGATTTCATTATTTTCATGCAAACTTGGCTGTAATGGGGACATCATTACCTCCCATGAGTTCTTTAGGGAAGCTTTGACTTGGGGTTTCACCTCTTGGCATTGAATTAATTTATCTCCTTTAGAGTTACACATGGGATGTATCTACATTTTGACATCACACTACACTGAGTGAATAGTAGGATGTAGTGGTTGTAAAAAGGACTAGACCTTTTTACAACTAGCCAATGTTGTAGTCACCTAATTTATGTTCTTTTCTTTTTCATCATTTGACATGAAAGTCATTATGTAATTTATTCCCCTATAATTATTGAAACCTTGCTAGTTTGGTAGACCCCACTTTGCCATACCTTGTCATTTTAGACTTAATATTTTTGTTTTTCTTCATTAGCTTACTTAGTCTTGATTTGTGTCTAAAATTACTTGTTAACTCAATGAACTTAACCAAAAAATATTGTCCTCAATTTTATTAAACAAGGGAGGTGTTACATTGTCCAAATGGGAAGTTCATCTTTTCTTTGTTCAATTTGTTATCAAAAGCTTTGTGTCATGTCATCCACTTTAGCATAGTTATGCTACCCAATTCAATCTATATCTTTTACCCAATTTGTTTAAATCCTTTATTTATAATCTACATTTAAAATTGAACCTTTCTAATTTATAAGGGTTAGTGCATCAAATTGGGTTTGCCATTTGTGTACTAAGCTTGTTTTAACTTGGCTTCGATTTTATATTGAGATTAAAAGTCATTTATTAAGACTCAAAATCACATTATCATCTTATTGGACTCAAGTCATCTTATAAATCACTCACGCTTTGAGTCCTAGAACATATTTTATCCTTATAGAATCATGTGGTGATGTTGTGTTTCCTTTTTGGTCCCATATTTATACTTAGTGATTCATGTATGTTTTTACATCTTGAGTTGCTTAGTTCATTTTGTCTTCTTCATAATCTGGGGAGATTTCTTACTAACTTCTAGGGTTAACTTTTCAAAGTTGAAGCTAGTTTTTATAGTGTGGGTGTATTACAAAGATCTAGGCTTTGGTGTACTAGTTTTCACCTTGGGTCTTTGAGTTACCTTACTCTCTTCTAATTTATATGATTTCAACTTTACCATAGGTTGAGTAAAATCATGAACCAAATCTTCTAAAAATTGTGCATGGTTTCAAACCACTCTCCCTTATAGTCTCATTAGTACCTTGGTTATTTGTTTAAAAGAGATCCAAATCATACTTTGATTTATTTCCAAACATGGTTCCAAAGTTATTCAAACACACAAAATAAATCCTTTTAGACATAACTCAAAGGTTCACTCATAGTGGGGCCTCTTATGGCCTTAGTTATGAGGATAAGCAATTTTATGATAGTCAAGATAACCCAATTATTTTTTATGATATCCCCATAATTATAGTATTTAAATATGATTAAATTAAATATCAACCCCAAGAAGATCAAGATGAATCCCTTCTTAGATTAATAGAATCAGGTGCTAGACTACCTTATGAGTTTCCTACAGAACAATTGCATACCTTAGTTAAAGAAGGAGAACAATGATGGAAAGATTAAGCCTTTGCATAAATAAACATACCTTCTTCCTCTAACAAAGGAAAGGAAATACAAACAGAGTCAAAACCCATAAATCTAGATCTTTTAGCTAAGATCAAGATAATAAGTCAATGATATACAGATCAACTTGTCACAGACTTAACTAACTTCCTAGATTCCACTTCAATTCACAATAATTCTTTGAAAGAACATGAAGATATGGTGGAAAGTACACAAGTATTTGATGAGAACATTACCATAGTGGATCAAGGTGATCTAAATGAATAGTTAAAGTCACAAGAGACCTTATAAGATGTTCTCACAAAACATACATTCTTCAATCATCAAGAACCTCTTATTACTTTACAAACTTAGAAACCCAAACATTTAGTTTGAATTGAGTAAATCCCTCAAACAAACCAAATATTGGTAAATAAACATAGAAATTTCCAAAATAAACAAAGTACAAAAAATCTAGATTCAAAGAATGTTTTACAATCCAAGAATCAACAGCCTATGTTCTCAACTCAAGAAACAAATCAGAAGCAAATCATGGCTTGAAAGGTATACGCTCCCTATAGATCCACACAAAACTAGGGGCACATTCCACCCCAATAAAAATAAAAATAAAAATAGGGGCACATTCCACCCCAAAAGTAACAAAACCAAGGGCACATTCCACCCCAACAATAATAAAACTAGGGGCACATTCCACCCCAACAACAACGAAACCAAGGTTACATTCCACCCCAATAGCAGCAAAACTAGGGGCACATTCCACCCCAACAACAATAAAATCAAGGGCACATTCCACCCCAATAGCATATTATCCAATCCATAAATGCACCAAACATGAAAGAATGGAATTTTATGAAGGAAATTTTCCAAATATTAGAGATGAATAATAAAGTTAGAAAGTACAAATTTGATGAGATATGCCCATATCCATTTGAATTATCTATTCTCCAAAAGCCCTTTCCACCTCATTTTGAGGCACCCAAATTTTAAAAATACAAAGGGAAAAGAGATCCATGTGAACACATACAAGCATTCTTTTTATTGTGTCAAAAGGTTACTTATAGTAGTGAGTACTTACTATGACTGTTTCCATGAATTTTAGTGGGATGAGCTCTTGATTGGTTACTTAAACTACCCAAGGGATTAATTTTGGATTGGAATGACTTATTGAAAAAGTTTATTAACCATTTCTCATACAACATAGAACATGAATTGACCATTGTTGACTTATGCAAATTGAAACAACGTGATGGTAAAAGTTTTGTTGCATATCTACAAAGGTGGAGAGCATTGGCAGACCACTTTCAACATAATTTGTCAAATAAGCAATTGGTTGATATCTTTGCACAAAATTTTCATCTTGAATTTGTGCATAATCTATGGTTATCTTGTGCTAACTCATTTGAATAAACTATTGACAAAAGAGTAGATTGAGAAGGTTCTTATTATTAGGGACCTTATTAAGATTTTTGTGTAAGGAAAAGTGTCTAATCAAACTAAATCACTAGCTCAAATAGTTATACAGGATAAGCCTAAGGGCTTTAGCAAAAATAATAACATGGTTGAAAATAGGGTGAAAAAAACATGACATGTACAAATGGTACAAGCTATGCCTCCTCCAAATGTATAATTAACTCCCTCAAATCCACTACCTAATTTGCAAAGATAACCTCCATGAACAATGTTTCATAATAATTTTAGAGTCTTTATCAAGTTAAGAGAATCAGTTGAAATAGTGTTACAAAAGATCATTATAGCTAATTTAATTATATGGCTAGTATCAAAGCCATTTCATCAAGATCAACTAAAACTAGACTAGTACAAAGAGAACGAATGGTGTAACTTTCATCATGTTATTGGTCACAATGCATATCATTATGTTTAATTATGACATATAATTAAGGACTTTATTGAAAATGGTGAACTAGAAATTAACTTGGCTCCTAATCAAGACATAAATTAGGATATGGGAATCTAGAAAGACCCCTTCCTTGACATGATCCACCACCACCAAGAAATAATAAAAATGATCATAATTAAGGATAGAGGTAGAATTAGAACCAATAACAAGGTCAAAATTTTAGTGAGCATAATCGAGATCATGATCCCCACACTAATAATGTCACTTATAAAAATTTACCTTATGAATATAATAACACTATGGGATGCATTGATATAACCCACATTACCACTGTTAATGTGATACCACACAGCTAATATCATGTTCATCACAACATAAGACCCATCATTATAGGGTCAGCACCCTCTCCCCCTAGTAATACCATGTCGAGTTTGCATCATCATGTTGTTACTCCATTTACATGGGTTACTAATCCCAAATAATAATACCATTCTTCTAAAGGCTCCTCATTGACCCAAAATTATATCAATACCATTAATCACCCATGAATCACCATCCAAGACCCTTTGCCTCACTCTTCTAATTATATTGACTCCTTGCCACCTCTAGGTTGTGCAGTTACAACTAGATGCCCATGATTTACCATCCAAGGCCCTTCACCCAATTCTTTCCATAAACCTAATGAGAACATTGTGCCAATGGTTCCAAAGCTGAATACTATCCCAACAAAGACTAAACTATTTCAATCCACAATTTAAAGGCCTTTTAGTATAATGGATCAATTAGATAAAACCTTTGCTTGCACAAATTTCCATATTAGAACTCTTGCAAACATCTAATGTCCATGGAACCATCTTCAACAAATTTTGACAAATGTCTATTGTGCCTAATGATATAAACCTTGATCAATTCTAGAACATAGTTGGACATTTGTCTTCATTTCAACAAATCACATTTGATCAAAAGGGCATGTCCACCCTTGGCCCAAACCACAATAACCCACTGTATATTGAGATAAGCATTATGGATCATAAGATCAAGTAGGTTATTATAGATAATGGTTTAGGGTTGAACATCATATCTCTTAAATTGGTGAAATGATTGGGTTATATAGATAAAGACATTCAGCTAGAGAATATTATAATAAAGGCTTATGCAACACCAAGAGGGAGTCATCTGGTATAATTTGGTTGCCAGTCATGGTTGGGTCTATTTATCATCACATGTTATTTCATATTATGGATATTGAGCTTCCTTATAACATACTTCTTGGTCATCCTTAGATCCATGAAGTATAGGCAGTTCCATCTACTCTTCACCAATGCCTTAAGTTTCTCCATGATGGGATTGAGGTTATTATTCCCACTAATCAGCAACCATTCTAATACTACAAACATCTTGAAGTTAAATTTCATAATTATAACTATTACCCAAGTTCTAAATTCATTACAAAGAAGAAAAAAGCCATCACTTCTCATCCATATCCATCTAATTATATAGACCCTGGTGATCTAGCCTCCACTTCAACTAATCCATTTCTTGCAGCTCTAGCCAAACAGGTTATTATTAAAGATGTAGGCATTTGACATACCATATATAGGATGTCCTCCATATTGAAAAATCACCAAAATCCCCTAAAACATTTGGTAAGCTTAAAACTTCCTAGACTCCTAATAGACCTGATCATATTTGGCAACCAAAGAAGAAGTAACCAAAACCTCATGTGGTTTTTATACCTATAATTACACCTAAGAAAGATCAATAGGCTTTTACCAAGGGATATTGGTTATATTCTTAGGGCCTTATGGATTATTTTCAAAATCAAAAGTATCTTATCCCTAACATGATAATGAATCATCTTGACTATACAGGGAAAGGCCTTGGCCCAAAAGGGTAAGGAACTTTAAAGCCCTTATTAGTTGGAGTTGTCAATTGGAATCATGGTCTCAGATTTAAACCACCATAGGATGACCTCATAACTTTTGGTATTGACACTTCCAAAGTGATTGGTAATGAGACTCCTAGTAGTGACACAACATCCCATTATAGCCTTTTTGATGATCTTGTTGATTCAAATTTGTTTGATTCAAATACCATATTGACCATAACACCTATTAGAGCTTTATGTCCTAAAGAAAAAACCCATCCTAGTGTTGCTTCCCTTCTTGAACTAGAAAATTATATCTTTACCATTGGTGTTTCCCATCCTGAAGTAGACCCTCACTGTAACATATGACTTTGCCATCCTAAACTCATAGATTGGGATCAACAAAATTTGGTCATATGCCTTGATGAGTTTCAAAAGGAAGAATCGATTATAGAATACATGGGCCTATGAGATGCATTCCCCATTGGTGATCATAAGCAGGTTTTTAATTTTTCATTGAATTATTCTACCTACTTGAGAGAGCAAGAAAACTTTCTTGGTCATAATAAAGAACAAACATTGAGATCTTCAGGTGAAAACCTCTTTGAAGCACTTGTTTAGTAGGGAAAAAGTAAAGAAAAAGACAGCTTTGAGTGAAAACTTGTTTCAGGTGCTCCCAGGTGGGAAAGTTTTCTCATCCCCTTAAGACATAAAAAGTACACCTAGCCCAAGTTTAATAGCTCATGCAATCATCTCTTCAGAACAACGTCAAATATTTAATCATCTTGCTCTTGAGTTTCTAGAGGTCTTTGCCAATTGGCCTTTCCTTGAGAAGGTAAATTTTGATTCTTCATATTATTGAGATCTTTGGGAGGAACAATAAGAAGATATAGTAGAATAATATGATCATGACCATAAATTGCATATAATTCTAGAAGATGGATCCACACTCCTTATGGAGAGCACAATATAAGTGAATTTTGGACCCATGAGGATCCCAAAAATGTTTATCATGGAGTTTTCCTTACTGAAGTGGAATGTGAACATATTATATAAATTCTTAAAGATTATATAGACATCTTTGCATGGGCATATTCTGACATGCCAAGCTTGGATCTAGATTTAGTTGTGCATCATCTAGTTATTCACCTTGATGCTAAACTAATCAAGTGAAAGTTGACAAAGATGCATCCACACATCACCTTTCTAGTTAAGGCTGAGTTGGAAAAATTGTTAGGAGCCAATTTTATCAGACCACTGGACTACTCTGAATGGATTTATAATATAATGCCAATAAGAAAAAATACCCCAAGTATATGTGTTTGTACTAATTTTCATGATATCAACAATGCATGTCCCAAAGATGATTTTCCTCTACCCAACAATGACATGATTATTGACTCAACTACTGGGTATGAGATGCTATCCTTAATGGATGGATTTTATAGTTACAATCAAATCAAGATAGCCCCTAAAGATCAATATAAGACCATGTTCACCACTCTATGGGGAACATTCTATTACCAAGTCATGTCATTCAGTTTGAAGAATGTTGGAGTAACATATCAATGTGTAATGACTGTCATCTTCCATGGCATGATGCATGACATTATCGAGGACTCAATTGATGATATACTAGAAAAATCAAGAACAAGAGCTGGATACCTTAACATTCTAGGAGGAATATTTGAGAGGTTTCATTCATATAAAGTCTATTTGAATCCTAATAAACATGTCTTTAGAGTCACATCAAGAAAATTGCTAGGGTTCATTGTATCACAATGAGGGATTATGGTTAACCCTGCAAAGGTCACTACTATTATGTAAATACCTAAATCAAATAATCTTAAATAGTTGCAAGGCCTACAAGGTAAGATCCAATCTATACACAAGTTCATTTCTCATTTGGTAGATAAGTGCCACCCATTTACTCATCTTTTGAAGAAAGGGGTAGCATTTCAATGGGATGAAGATTGTCAGATAGCATTTGTAAATGTTAAAACACACTTGGCCAATCCATCGGTCTTATGACCTCTAACATAAGAAAAGCCACTACTTCTTATATATCAACCATGGAATATGTAGTGGGGGCACTTTTGGCTCAGCATGATGATCATGGTAAGGAACTCATGGTTTATTATTTAAGCCACACATTGGTAGCCTATGAATATAATTATATGCCTATTAAGAAGGCATGTTTAGCTATGGTGTTCACCACTTAAAAATTGCAACATTATATGTTAAATAACAAAACTATTATTATTTCCAAGGTAGATCCTCTCAATTTACTCTTATCTAAAGTAGATATTCAAGGATTCATGGTTAAATGGATTATGCTCCTCAGTGAGTTTGATATTGAGTATCAAAATCAAAAGGCAATCAAAGGGCATATTCTTGTGGACCAACTTATAGAAGCTCCTATTATGGCCACTCAACTTTGACCTTCTACATGATTCTATCATGATGATAAAACAATCATCATAAGAACCTAAACAATGGACACTCTATTTTGATGGCTCCTTCACATCACAAGGATCTAGAGCTGGCATATTGTTGATCATGCCATAGGGAGATTTGATCCCCAAAGCATTCCATATATAATTTTAGTGTACAAATAATATGGTTGAGTATGAGGCATTGGTTATAGGGCTATATCTTTCCATACAGTGGGATATTCAAAGCTTAAAGGTCTATGGAGGTTTGTAGCTAATAATAAATTAGACTACTGATCAATATCAAAAAATAGAGGATAAGCTTGTTCTTTACAAGCAAATTTTTGATAAACTTAAAACACATTTTAAATTTATAAAGTTTGAGCAAGTTCAATGAGTCAACAATAGATCTACTGATGCCATGGAAACAAATGGTTCCATGATTCAAATGAATGATAGTGTTAAATAGTATCAATTCTTGATTGAAAATATTCTTCAATTGGCACATATTCTATCAGATTTAGGGAGGATATACACCATTTTTTATCCTAATTCCTCACCTGAGCTACCATGGTACCAAGTTTTTATAACTATTTCCATAGCCATGTATTTCCTACCAACCTTTCCAATAACTAACAAAAACTTTTCCTTCCTCACTTAACATGTTATATCCTCCTTGGAAACTTGTTTATCCCTCATTAATTTGAGATTGGTGACTTAGTTTTGAAATAAAACTAGAAGAATGCAAACATTGAACCCAAAAAGAAAGGCAAATTTTAGCCTAATTAGTTAGGACCATATATTGTCATAGCAAACTATGGATTAGAAGCATACCAACTGGATAAACCTAATGGTGAAGAGATTTTAGAGCCCATGAATACCATACACCTTAAGAGATTCTACACATGAACAAATTTGAACCATTGTCTATAAGACCCCTAATTTTGGGGCAACATGTGATATCATAATTTTGTCCCACCCTTTTACCTTACCTTGGACACATTTTATACTCCCTAGTCCACTTCATGAATCCTAATAGTAAAGGCTTTGAACCCTTGGCACTCTAAACACATTCTTCATCCCATTCTGGATTGCTCTTCAAGAAGCATATTCTTTGTTTTATCTAGGACATGTTATAAGCTTGAATACTTTTTATCCCTTAACCAATTATGATCTTGATTATGTCTCATGAGCATTATGAACATATTCAACAATAGTTCTACAAAGTAGTTCAGTGAGGACAATATTATTTAGCTTTTGATAGGTGAACAACCACATCTTCTTAGTAGAAGTATTTGTTGATTTCTTGTTTTATCAAGAGCCTCACTCTCACTAATTTTTGAGCATGGGCTATTACATCTAGCTTAGTTGTCTTATTGGAACCTCTACTCTTAGGATGTGCAACTCCTCAACTAGATGGTCCCACCTTGTGCATATGTTATCCTAAAAACACCAAAAACATTAGAAATACTTTGAAAATAATAAAAACATCAAAACATGATCCACAAAAGAACAAAAACATTATCTCATGCTTTTGCACATTTGGACATTCTTGTTCCACCATCCCACACTTTCACCTTTTTTTATGAGCAACTGTTAAGTTTAAATGTTCTCACTATTTTGTGAGTAACTATTAAGTTTGAATACTCTCACTATTTGCGAATAACTATTAAGTTTAAACACTCTCACCATTTTATGAGCAACTGTTAAGTTTGAATGCCTTACCATTTTTTGAGAAATTATTAAGTTTGAATGCTCTTTCCATTTTGTGAGCAACTATTAATTTTGAATGATATCACCATTTTGCAAGCACAGAAACACCAGTTCATTTCATCTTGTCCCATGTACTTTCCATTTTTCAAGATCATTATTTCTTGTCTCATCAACTTCTTATTTGTCAGACCATTCTCATTTGTTTATCGTATCTTCCATTTCTTCTATAAAATTAATCATGCTATCCTGATCATCATTTTTATTCTATCTTATTTACTGGGAGAACCACATTTGGCCTAAAGTTCATGTTGGAACATGCATCCATGAAACTATATAAATAGCATCCACTTGTCTTATACATCTGGAATCAACTCAGCCAACCCCTTCCTTTCCTTCTCTTCCCCCATTTATTTTGTCAATGTTCCTCTTTCATTAGGGAACAATTGTCATGTCATTATTCTTTTTTATAATGTGGTAGAAAGTAATGCCACTGCCGCACATGCATAAACATTTGTCTTTAAATTGCACTAACCTAGTTTTTATTTGTGTGTGTTTATTTGAGTTTTCTTGGTGTTTTATTATGCTTTCATAACTCTCCTTTTATTTCTTCTCCTTCTCTCTTTTTATTAGTTCTTATCTCTTCTTGGTCTTGTATTTTTTTATTTGTTTTTTGCTTATCTCTTTTATGTTTTAGAACATCTTGATGATTCACATGGATATTGATTGTTTATATTTTGTCCTATGTTATTACATTATTCTTGGACCATTTTGTGTATTTAATTGTTGTTGGTGTCTTGTTTTTCTCTTTTCTATTTGAGAATACCTTGATGGTCCACATGGATCTTGATTATTCATATCTTGGTCTCATGTCATTAAGATATTCTTGTCTTTTGTTTTTAAACATTTTTGTTCCTACTTAAGTCTTGATAGATCTTGGTCTTGTGTTTCCTTGTTTGTTTTTGCTTATCTCTTTTATGTTTTAGAATATATTAATGATTCACATGGATTTTGATTGTTTATATCTTGATCCTATGTTATTATGTTGTTCTTGGACTATTTTGTTTATTTGATTATTGTTGATGTCTTATTTGTTTTTTTTAATTTTTCTTTTCTCTTTTGTGTTCAAGAATCCCTCAATGGTTTACATGGATCTTGATTATTCATATCTTGGTGTCATGTCATTAAGATATTCTTGCCTTTTATTTTTTAAACATTTATGTGCCTACTTTAGATCATATTGTGATTTCAAGTTTGGTTCATTTATGTTTATCTTCTTTTTTGTTTTTGCTTTTTTATTTAAATGTAAATTGTTGTAACTCTAGTTTTGGTCATTGTTTTACCATCATCCTTAGTTATTGGTATTCAAATTTGAATTAGCTTAGTGCAATTAGAATATTATGTCATTCTAATTTATTCATACTTATGATGCCTAATTTATTTTGCTATAGCAAGCACTTTCTACTTAGGTCTTAACGTCAACATCAACTTTGATGAATGATTCTCAAGAACACTTTACGAAACCTAGGCTCATGATATAGAATTAGGCATATATGTAACATGCATTTTAGGCTTCATTGAATATGCTTAGATGTGCATCTCTTCACATACATTATAAGTCTAATTAATTCTTTGTCATTTTTCATCATTCTTCATTCCATTCTCTCCCAAAATTGGGTGAACTACATTGGCCTGAAGTTCATGTTAGAACATGAGTCCATGGAACTATGTAGGTAGCACTCAATTTCTATTGAGGTCAATTCAACTATCTCCATTCTTCTTTTCATCTCTCTCATCACTTTTTTCATTCTCATATGGTTGGTTTTATATGGCTTTCTAATTCATTACACCATTGCATGTATGTTTACACCCACTCGCTTTAACCTATCTTTTCAGTTATATCATTGAGTTATTTTTCTTACCAATTGCCCATGTTGGGGCACAACATCTAAACCACATCTGAATCAAATCAGCTCTATAGGGGAAACATCATTCTTTATTCTTTATCACTGATCAAAATTTTCCCTACTGGGGTAAAACTATTTTATCACGATCAAATCTACTCTACTAGAGTACTTATTATATTCTAATGGTGCTTCCCTTCCTGAAGTAGAACATTTTCTCTTTTCCTCTAATTCCAATCTCTCCACATTAAATCCCATGATGGAAATATTTTAGTGTGTAACTTGTCTTGGGATTGATCAATATTGTAAGTAAGCATCTTGTACTGTCAAATTGGGTACATTTACAATGTGTCCCTTATATTTATGGATTGTATATTTCCTATTCCCCCTATCTCTAGGGATTATTAAACCTCTAATTATATTTTTATCATTCATGGTAATCATGTGTGCAAGCATTATCTCATCTAGATATGATCTATTCCATGGCTTAATCTCTCACTTTCTCTCTCTTTTCGATAGTCCATCCTTCTCTTTCATCCTAGTATGTCCTCTTGAGGGGGCATCATGGGTCTGTTCCAATTTCTTATTGATAACTCTTTTCTTTGAAAATATGTTGTGTCACCTAAATATCTTGCTACACCTTCTCAAATAAGGGAAAAATGTAGAACTCCAATTCCTAACACCATTTGTGTTAAAATTATCAATCTTACTCAAATTATACTCAAATACACATTTTAGGTCAAAATCCATAAAATACACTAAATAGTTTGAACTTGTTATTTACAAGTTCTAATTTAGGTCAAAGTATCCCTAAACAGGGCAATGTAATTTATGGGCTAGCTAACTTTGATCAGATCATTTTGAGTCAAAGTGACAAGTTTTCCATTTAGTGCTTAAGATCACTCTTTTCTTTTAATTCATTAGTACATGTCACGTACCTTTGTTATTTTATGTTGAAAACATACTAAATGGGAATACAATTATAACACATCTAACATCACCATCTAGTTCCTCTACATTCAAATTATGACCCAATAATATGACTTTCTAATCATTTTGATTAGTTAAGGACCAATTTTCAAATAATTGCACAAATGTTGATTAACCTTGTTTAAGGATAATTAATCCAAATCAAGAAATTAAGAGGATTTTCCATGAGAGTTGTTGGATATTTCTTTTTGAAAATTGATTCTCATTAACTACATCATCAGGTGAAATCATTTCTTGGGAAGACATCCCTAGGCCATAAAACCACAAATATAAAGATTATGGGTCACCCATGCCTAGTTAATACCTCCCATGCCTCTTTAATGCTTATTTATCTTAAGGATATTTATGGATTTAATTCCAAATATTAGGATTATCCATGGCCACACATCTCAATCTTGAGATGGATGGTCATGGTTGATCCTAACCAATCTCAAAAATCTATAAATAGAGAGGTCATGAACATAATTTTTAAGATATTTTCGTGTAAGGTTATTATGCTCAAATATCTTCAAAGCTTGAATATTTTAAAGTTATAATGCTAATTTTTTTTTTCAAAGCTTCATTAATAAGCTAGTTTAGTGATTTATAATCAAGAGCCTAGGTTTTATGGAGTGTTATTGAGGCATTGGAGGAGATTACCACCATTGTTGACAAAGAAAAGGATGTTTGATCAAGGGAGAATATGTTTTTGAGCCACATGGGTATGGTTAATACATTTTGGAAGGTAATATGGTGTTTTCTTCTTTCATTTTTTTCTTGCTATCCTTTTCAATCTCATTTGAACAGATAGGCTTGGTTAGTTAGTTCTTTATGCAAGTTTCATTATTTATGGACTATTGCTTGACTAAGTTTGTAATCCTAACTACACTGCCCATGTCACCTATATTACCCTTGTCACTACCAACCCACCAATCTCTACCCCACTTCAAAATGTGGTGTTTTTTATACCTTCTACCCTTACACCTATCAATACTAGAGTCACCACTCATTCCCAACAAATCAACCCATCCATACCTCCAACCCAATACATACTAGTTCCCTAATATACAATCCAATCATACCTCCAAACCAACCCACATAAACTTATTAACACATACTTATGATACCCTACCAATGCTATTTTCCCAATATATATGGATATATAGCTCCATCTTCTACCCAACCTCTTGTACATATTAACCCTTCTATGGCATCATCCCAACTCTCAATGACCACATACCAACTTGTGGCATCTTTTCAACCTTCTACCAATTATCCATATATTACATCCACCCAACCCCAACACAAATTACCATACAATTATGGAGCTCCCCAACCCCAAATAGATTTGGTCAAAATGTTGATGGATAAAATGACCACCCTAGAGTCATCTATATTTGGGGCTCATAACCTCTTATCTTAATATTTCACATAAATTTTCACTTAAGTTATAAAGAAATAGAGAAAATATAATTGATACGAGTATGGTTGAAAAACCTCTTTGGTTATGCATGTGTTGAATCAAAAGATTGTGAAGAGTTCCTCTTTGGCTTGGGAGGAAGACCTATAGATAATAAAGTACTAAAGCAAACATATTTTTTAGATAGAGAGTTGGGTGGATTTATTAGTGATAGATAGATCTCAAAAGTGAGAGATTATTTATGAGTTATCAATCCACATATTTTAAACAATCAAGTTGATAAACTAGAAAGAAGGTATTTGCATCAATAATCAAAAGGTACTAAAATTGAATACAAGAAAGCTTGTTGTAAAATAAGACTATAAATGATATAATTAATGATAGACTAATTAAAATTAGTGATAATAGGTTAGGGTATGCTTTAAAAAATCAAAAGGGAGTTTGTGAGTGGTTAAAAACATAAGAAGGTGGATTTGGTTGGGTATAGGTGGGTGAAATCAGCTTGCTAGTTTTTTTGCCATAGGTGACTTTCAATAGTTGGGGTGACCATTAGTGGTTAGGCATGACCATCAATAATTGGGTCTAACCTTTGGTGATTTATTATGGAATTATAGGTTTAATCAATAGAATATAATAAAATTATATAGATGAATAAGGGTTAGGTTGATTGTGAAGTGGAGTTAAAGCATGTGAATATTGACAAACAAGTACATATCTTACCCAAATTTGGTTAGGTGATTGATTGATGTAGTTAGCCTATTATTGGAATCAAGCTTGGTTCTAGTAGAGTAATGATACCTATAAGCTTGATTAAGAGGCAATGATGAGTTAGCTATCAATAAGATGGTTGATAATGCTTGATAACACTAATGACATTGATTGACTTGATTGACCTGTAAAATAAAACTCCTGAATCCCTAAGCTCTTGATAATTATTATAGATGAATTTGACCTCCCAAACCTTCTCTCTTATAGGCATAATAAAGAGGTTGAAGTGAAGGTGTAATTAGGTCATCTAAATATAATTTGTGCATGAAATGGCTTGCAACACAAACTAGACAAGGTTATTTTTAGAAATGGGTTAGTGGAGCTTGCATGTTCTTGGTGAAGAGGTGAATCTTAACCATCAACATTCAAGGGTTCCCAAGGCTAACCATTGATGGTGACCCTGACTATCAATGGTCAAGGTCTATAATAATAGGGTCCTGATGGTCAAGGTTACTCAACTAGGTAAAACTGAGTGTAGATTGGTTAGTTTAGGCCTAATAGGTGTAGGCTGGTCCTAAGAGGGTCTAAGGTAATACCAAGGCTACTTTGACATTTAGAATCATAGGTGTGTATATTTTTCATGCCTACATTTTACCCATTTTTATTGTGTATCTTGTGTGAACAAGCTGTAAAACAAACATAGAGTATGGGTCAAGGGTTTGGTTGCCCTAAGAGTGGGAGGAGGTGTTCCCCATAAAACCAAGAGTTAGTGACATGAATCTGAAGTGGGTATGGGTTTGATAAGTGGCATATGGTGAGTCACTATGTGGTGACATGAGTTCAAACATTTGAGATGCAAACATACACATAAAATGTGATAAAAAGGAGTGATAGCCAAGATCATGCATAGACAAGGTTTCCAATGTTGGTAAAAATAAGGGTTGATGCTAAGAAGGACAAGTGATAAATGAACCATGTGACCACCTATGGGCATGAAAACTAAGAACACTCATAAATACAAGTATCCTAAGTGATGTATGCATATCTAGTGGGTATCTAAGGTAGGAAGTGTTCCCAAGGAAAACACAAATGGGTCAAGTGTCATGAGTATTCAAGGTAGAAATTGCTCTCAATGAGACATAAGCATGTCAATATATGTGAGGTAGTACAAAATGCAAAAGGGTTAACATTGAAATTTTTTCACTATGGTCAAAGGACTGGGCACTAAGTGTCATAAAATTACACACTAGATGGGCCAAAATAGACCAATGATAAGGTGATGAGGTGGTTGGGTTGTTAGGAGAAAGGCATCTCCAAAGTAGGCAAGGGTTAGATGTAAATTACTTGAAATAGGTAGATTAAATGTGAAAGATGAAAAGTGGGTTTTTAGGGTAGCCTAATCATCGATGGTCAAGGTCCCAAGAAGGTGACCATCAATGGTCACCCCAATCATTGATAGTTATGGGAAACCCTAAAAGTCTGAGGGGGTAAAAGTAAAAACAAAAGTTAATTTATCACTTTTACTATTGTGCTTTATTTGACAGAGCTCTAGGTGATTTTGGAACTTTGAAATGAATGTGCATGTTGAGGTGGATTTTTCTCATTAGCTAGGGGCATGTGGTATGGGTCTAGGATGCAGGGAGCATGAGGACATATCTCAACCCCTGCTTAAGGGTTCAGACCATAGAGGAGGTTGAGAAATGAGGTAGGGGGTGCACTAAATTTGTAGATAGGTTTGATTTTCATTTCCTTGTGTTTACATAGGGGGAGGGTCTACAAATTAGTTATTTAGGCATGCATGCCCCAGGTAGGGTTTTAGGCAAATAGGGTGGGTAGAGCATCATATTGACATGGTGGGTAGGTGATTTAGGTAGCATGTTTAGCTAGGGATGTTATGTAGGGAAGTTATTTTGAATTTTTTTTCCTACTTTGGGTCCTAGTAGGTTTGGGAATTTTGGCCATGGAATGCCTATAGGTGATCATCGATGATTAGGTCTGATTCTCGATGGTTGACAACCTAGGAACTAGGGGTCCTTAACCATCAGTGGTCAGCATGATCACTAGTAGTTAGCCATGATAAGGTGGCATTTTTTAATGTGTTTAGGGCATATGCATATGGTTTTATCCTAGAGTCTAATGATTAGGTTTAAGATAAGTGGTTAGGCCTAAATTTTGGTTAGATAGGTTAGGTTTAAGGGTTAAATGGGTTGTGGTTATGGTGAGGTCAAATATGTTAGGGTTAGGGGTGCATTTAAAATATAGGGTAGATGAGATAGTTGGGGTCTAAGCCAAGTATTTTGATTTGGTGTAGGCTTGGGAGTAGATACAAATGCATGATTATGTGTTGTAAATCTTATTTATGTTGCTCGAGGGGATGATTATTGATGATTGGGCACATATGGAAGTAGTATGGCTAAGAGGGATGAGGCACTACCATCACATTCCTAGGGATGCATCCATGATAGTAGTGCTTATTGAGAGATGGGATCCTACTACTACCTTCTTGCTATCAACTGAGGAGATGACTATTTTCCCAAAGGATGTCTATAGTATCACTCAACTCCCACTATGTGGCAAGGTGATCTACCAAATTGAGTACGAGGAATAGGATATGTCAAGTATCTATATGGAGATGATAACAACCAAGTCTATTCACACTTAAGAGGGTTTAGTTATACATCACTATACAAGAGGGATACCGAGGAGAGGATACTGATGATGATGTTGATGATCATGGTTATTTATTTTTGGATTTTAGATTCTAGCAGCAGGAGATTCCCTTATGTACTATTGGTAATTTTAGTTGAGTTATTATTTAGAAGGATAATATTTGGTTATGTCTTAGTGCTTCTAGTTCATATTTATATAGAGCTATGGGGATTTAAGTACTAAAAGAGGTATGGTGTTAGCATGAGTATGGTATTACACTGTTGGGCTTATGAGCACATCTAGGTTTTAAGGCATATGGGATTATTGTGAGTGGGGCAAACATAGCTAGAGTTCCCTATTAGCTTTATGAGGTGGAGGGATGACTATGTTATATTAAGGGTTAGAGGTGGAATACATGATGTTGAGTGGCTCAATGTTTCCCTAGGGAGATTAGTTATGGACATCACATGGAGATTGTACCTATAGTTCCCTATCTAGTAGGCTACATGAGGGAGACCCTCACTATATAGAGTTATAATTGGATAGTGGGCCATCAAGAAGGTGAGGTTGATTTAATTCATTTAGATTAAGTGGGGTAAGCTTGATATAGGGTGTACTAAATCCATATCCATGATATAAGAGGTAAGACTCAGAGGTTCAATTACTAGTGCCATAAACTATTCATATAATTTTAGATGGTGGCTTTGAGTAGCTTCCTATTAGGGCTCCCTTAGATGATGAAAGATACATAGATGGATACATGGATTGGTACCAACCTATCTATGTATTTGTAGATGTGGGTGGATATGATGGAGGCACAACACCAATGGCTATAGATCCAATTGGTCAGGGTGTATAGGAAGGGGTAGTATTGGTCATGGCCCAAGATTAGGTATAGGCCTTACAAGGATAAGTGGCCACATTACAAGGCCAAATTCAAGAATTATAAGATTAGTTTTCCACCATTACAAGTGAAAAAGATCTACTCAAACAAAGGGATAGGGTAGGTACAATAACAATAAGAGGGCCACTAGACATAATGCCTTGACTACATTATCTATCTACCATGGTGGAGCTTAGATATTATGAGGTGATGGTATTAGACCATCTTCCCTAGTCTATGAGGTATGTAGAGTACAGAGTGAGCTTGACTGGTGGGCCATCGATAACTACTCTAGCTCAATGGATTGTGATAGTTGGATAGGCAAGGGTACCGGGGGGACCACCACCAGATATAGGTGCCTACATAGATGATGCTAGTGGAAGTGGTACAAGCTCATGATTATGTTGAGATATGCTATTTTGATGTATTATTTAAATACCAACATGTGCAATGATGCTGTGAGATGTATATGTTTTTGTGAGAGCCTAGCATATCATGGCATATATTATTTTTTGATGATTCAATGTATATGATGGATAGTTGTGATGTTATATATGATAGTTACTTATGGTTTGTGATTATGGCTTATGGTTTTGGTTTATATTTATGATGTTTCACTTAGTAGCTTAGGCATGTGATGCTAGAAAGTTAGCTATGATGATCTAATTTCACTCATGGTTATGATAGGATATGTTATGGATGGATATAGGGTATTTATTTATGTTTATATAAGTGAAATGGGAAATGGTATATGCCCTAATATTTTGCTCATTGACTTGATTTATGCTTGTGATGGTGTAATGACATGCTTATAGGCGCATATGATGTGATTGATGTTCATGGTTTGCTATGATATTTTTACATTGTGTTTGAATTATTGATAGATAGATAGATGGCATTACTTGTTGATAGATTTCAAGATATTCATACTTTTTATGTGATCTTTATTTTTCATGCACATAGTGATAGGCCTACATAAACTAATAAAAGAAAATAAAAGGAATAATATGCTTTTTCATTGTTAAAGATTGACATGAAAACCAAATGTGGATTGGTTAAGTGAAAATAAGCTTTTCCAATGCTTCATATTAGCATGCTTATGTTGATAGATAGAGATATGGATTACATTATGTCAAGTAAGCTTATAGTCCAATGCATATGATATCTAGAGGGATAATGGGTGAAACTGGAACTGCTAGTGAGGCTAGTATGCCTTTTCTATAGGTGTCAAAAGAGGTAGTATAAATAATTTTGTGTCTATATATAAAGTGTCAACTGATTGATGGGGGAAGTCTACTAAGGAGAGTTGATTGCATATTTCCAAGATTATTGTTATTATGAGAGTTGATTGTGGCTTTCAAAATTATTTTGCTCTTACTTTTGCTTTTTATTTTATTTTTGCTTGAGGGTAAAAAAAGTTGATTGATAAGCTTTCAAGAAATTGTTGGCTTTGACTAATGCTTTACTCAACCATCTTTCAAGGGAGTGGTCTAAGTTTATGTGTTTAGTTTAAATTCTTTTGATAGCAATCCTTCAAAGGAGAAATCCACCTTATGTTTATAAATTTAAAAGGATTTTCAACAACTATCCTTCAAGGGAGTAGTTTATGAATGCTAAGGATGAACCACAATTTGTTTTTTCTATTTGATATTACTTTTGATTTTATTTGATTTTGCTTGACATAGGCTTGCCTATACATGCTCTATGTATTACCTTTATAAAGGTAAAACTAAGATGACATGAAGGTTCAGTAGGTGAAAAAGAGGTATAGGTGACAATATCCATAAGAACTAATCTCAAGGAGATAGGAAGTACTATGAGAATCATGTTGCAGATAAAGCTATGGTACCCATAGTTTAATATTAGGCTATAACTGTGATGAATAATCACATGATTCAATTTTTGTCAGTTACCCCTAAAAAGATGGAAATGAAAGTGGTTGTAAAGGATGAGCTTAAGTTAGACAAATGATGATTTTTATCCCTATCTAACAATAAAAAGGACCTAGATACAAGCATTAAGAGGCTCAGGATCTAGTTTGCCTTCAAAAGAGGATAAATGATAAGCTCATGATCCATACTTGCAGGTAATGATGTAGGGTCCAAGCCAATTGAAATCAAATTTACCCCTTTTTCTTTTCTCCATATTAGTTACATGTTGATTTTATTTGAGGGCAAGATATGTAATGTTGAATTCTTAGACTTTCAGGTGTTTATTATAGGCTTGCTTTATTTTTTCTTGATAGACATGAAGATGGGAAAGAATGGCTAAATGATGCTCATCAAGTAGCTCAAGTTGAGATAAATGTTATTGATGATAATCATTTTTTGAAATAAGGTCATGCAAAGATATACAAAGAGAAGCTATTTAAACTTTAAGAAGCAATACATCCTCAGATTCAAACACAAGAAAAAAGGTGTAACACCTATCGGATTTCATATGCTAGTGTGATACACCCATAAGGCAAAAATGATGTGCAAGTTCCAATCTCGACCTGAGGCATTAAACATTTTGGTAAGCATGTTGTTAAGATTTTTCTTAGAGGCTTCAACTTGTCTATTAACATGTGGGTAATAAGGTGATGAAAAGATAAGTTTACTACCAAATAAGTCACAAAGGCCATAAACTTGTTTATTTTTTAAATATTTTCCATTATCAATGATGATCTTATGGAGAACACCAAAATGGTAGATGATATGTTGGGTAATAAATTTGATAATATTTATAGCTTTCATCAAGATAAGAGGAATAGCCTCCACCCATTTGGTAAAATATTTGGTTATGGTAATTATAGAATGATGTCATTATGAATAGTGGGGGTTAATTTCACCCATAAGGTCCAGACCCAATTTTGAAAAGGGTCAAAAGTCTACATAAATGTGAAGACTATTGATAGGTGTGTGATGTAAATTAGTGTGTTTTTGACACTTGACACACTTTTTCACATAATCATAGTAGTCTTAGTTAATGGTGGGTTAGTAATAGCCCAAGTAGAGGATGCATTTAGCTATAGTGAGTCCACTAAATTAGCCCCCATAGATAACCTCATGTGTCTCTTTGATAGTGTGATAGGATTATAGACTATGAAGGAAATGGAATAGGAGGCCATCAAAACCATGTTTGGAGAGAATTCTACCCAAAATGGTATAACAAGAGGTGCTCTGGATAAACACTCAATGGGCATTTCAAGAGAGGCCAAAGGGAACTATACCAAGGTGAAGGTAGTCAAAAAAAATTTGATACCAAAGGTTAGGCAAGATCTCCTCCACACTAAAGATGGTTGGAGTGTCTAATTTGGAGTAGGAGGGCTCAATGAGGTGATGGACAATGACTGATAGTTTGGATTCAAAGGGTGCTGATGAGATCTAAATTGAAAGTGAAGCCATGTTATTGAAAAATTTGTTGGTATATTTTGAGGTGGTTTGAATATGGTAGTGTTTGAATGATTCTAAAAGATCTATAACTAGTTGCCTATATAACTGTAAAACCTCATTCTTATACTAGTAAATGTTGGTGACTTGGTTGAACACAAGTTAGGAGTCACCAAAGATATTAATTATTTTGACTCCCAAGGCTAAGGCAATTTAGAGGCTTATCACTAGGGTTTCATACTTAGCTATATTTTTGGTACATTCAAAGTCAATTTTAAATGATAAATAGAGTGGTTAACTGATAAGGGGGATAAGGATGATACTAGCTACATCACCATGTTGACATTTGGAACCATTAAAAATATGGTTACCTAATTAGTGAAAGATATTTGAGATAGGCTTGTGATAGAATCATCTAGAAACTTAAGAAGAGGAGGTTGGTTGCTTGTTATGGGTTCTTCAACCAATTGGTCAGTAATGACCTAACCCTTGATTGATTTTTACTATATAATATCAAGGTCAAACTTATCTAGAAGCATGATCCACTTAAATATATGTTGGTTTTGGTATGGTGTGGAGTGCATGCAATTTAGTGGATTGATATTAGTTATGACAAACAATTTGTGGTTAGGAAGGTAGTGGTGAAGTTTGGTGGCCATGAAGACTATAGCCAAACACAATTTATTAGTATGTATGTACCGAGTCTCATACTCAATAAGTATGTAGCTAATGTAGTAGATGGATTTTTCTTTGCATTGTTCATCTTGATGGGAAAGCATTTCCCCTAGGGAATGGTCAGTGGCAGATATGTAAAGGTAGAAAGGTTGGTCATCCTTAAGAGGTGAGAGGATAGGTGGAGATAGAAGGTACCTTTTGAGTGCATTAAAGGATTTTTGATAATCAACATTCCAATTGAAAGAGACATCCCTTTTCAAGAGGTGATGGAAGGGTTGACACCGATTAGAGAGTTTAGAGATGAAGTGATGAATGGATTGAATATTCCCCTACAAAATACAAAGTTGTTTAAGATTGGTTAGAGGTAGCATCTTGAAGAGGGCTTTAATTTTGGCTAGATCGACCTCATTTCCTTGAAGGGAAATGATGAATCCAAGAAGTTTGGCTGACAAGACCCCCCAAATACATTTCTTGGGATTGAGGTAGAGGTGATAATGGATAAGTCACTCAAAGATAATCTTAAGAATGGTTAAATAGTATTTTCAAAGCTTGGACTTCCCAAGAAGTTCATCCATATAGTCTTCAATGATTGTATGGATAAGATCATGGAAAATATAGGTTATGGCACATTGATAGGTTACGCCAGAGTTATTAAGACCAAAGGGCATGACTCTAAAATAGAAATTTCCCCATGGGGTGATAAAGGTAGTTATGTGTTGATCTTTAGGGGCAATAAAAATATGATTATAACCTAAGAATCCATACATAAGAGACAACATCTCATGGTTTGCTACAAGATCAACAAATTGGTCAATGCTAGGTAGAGGAAAGTCATCCTTTGAGTGGGTAAGGTTGAGGTCATGAAAGTCTACATAGATATGTGGTACCCCTATGGCTTTAGTGATAAGCACAATATTAAAAACCCATTATGGATAATAGATGGGTTGAATTAATTTGATAGAGAGTAGGCATTGAAGCTCTTATTTCACAAGGAAAGATATGCAAGGATGCATTCAATGGAGTTTTTGCCTGACAGGTTTGGCATCATGGTTAGTCACAATGTTTTGGGTGGCAATGGCTGGGTCAATACTAGTCATGTCAGCATATGACTAGGTGAATGCAATAATGTGGTCTTAGAGGAAGGTAGAGAAGTCATGTAGTTCCTCAGGGGTAAGAGTTTGGCCAAGTTTAATGATATGGGGGTTATCTAGAGTGCCTATGTTAATGTCTATGGTAGGTTCATTCAACATGGTTGAGGTCTCTAAAGATAAGGATTTGTGGATGGAAGAATTAGGTGCACTAAGGTAGGTGATAATAGAATCATCATCTTAGCACTGGATGGTGTGAATGGTAGGAGAGTCTTCTCCCACCAACTCCAACTAGGACTAGCTATAATTGGGTTAAATGGATGGATATGGGTGCCCCTTCCTTTTGATAAGTGAGGAGGCTAAGGGTTATCATGTTTATGAAAAAAAATTAGGTAGGATGATGCCCTCATCCTCACACTCAGGAGGAGGGCTTGTTAGTGAGGAAGGGATTTCTTTTTCAATAATGGTAAAATCAGGTTGTTTGGCTTTCTTATTATTAGGTATAATGAATCCAAGGTCATATTTCTTGTGAGTCTTGTGGGTCTCAATCAAGGTCAATGTGTGTGGGCCATGATCATATCATCCTAAACCAAATCCCTTCCATGCACATATATGAAGGTATAGTTTCGCAAAGTTGGGGTTGTCCAAGTAAGATAAGTTAGAGGTGAACAATTGAGGTGAGGGGTGGGTGGTGGAAACATTAAGTGGTTTATCAATTCCCCCATAGATAAAGTGGGTTTGATATCTTGGAGATCATAAAATAATAATGGTTCTAAGGTTGGGATTGTAACCTAGTTGATGGTTGAGCTTTCCATATTCTTGAGGAGTTTGGAAGGCATCAAGGGTGAGGAGATGATATTCTCCAAGGGTAAGGTGTTGAAGGTTGGTTACAAGAGATAGATGAAGGGTATCTAGTTGATAGGAATAGATGAACTAGTAGATGCCTCAGTGGAAGGGGAAGTAATGGCTTTATATTTAATGGGTGAGGGCTTGGTGGTGGATGCTTGTGGTGTTTTGAATGGAGGTATAATATTGTCATTAGGTCAATAGGTCATATTGCATGCTATAAAATGTCTAGGGTTAGATTGTATGGTGACAACTTGACCTTCATGTTCAAACTTGACACATCAATGGAGGATGGAGTGTACACAACCCATGGCATGTATATAAGGTATCTAAAGTAAAACATTTTACTAGAATTCACCTTTAATTACATAGAAGAGTTAAAGGAGTGTGCGATGTCCTAGACAGATGTGAAGGATGATGATTCCCAACGTGGTCGTAATAGTATCATTAAAGGATCTAAGGATGGTTGAATTTATGGATATGATATTTTCTAATATCTTGAGTTGGTCATAGACTTGGGAAGAGATAATGTTGATGTTAGCTCCTCCATCGATCATAACCTATTTGATGTTAGTTTGGTTGATTTGGGTAGTAATAAAAAGAGGGGGAACTAGGTCCTCAAGGTGGATAGAAAGTAACTCTAAGTATTTGAAGGTAACAAGGGTGGAGAGTTAGAGAGCACCAACAAAGGTCTTTATATGTTGGGAATCCCCTAGTTTGACTTTAATGGCCTGCATAGACTCGATCATGGCCTGACGATGGTGGGGTGAGGTAGAAATGAGATTGTAAAGGCTCATCTTATTTGGGGTCTAATGGAGTTGTTTAATAATGACCTTCTAGATGGATTCAAAGGGGTTAGCCCCTAATTTGGCTAAGATGGTAACTTTGGGCTTAGTTAAAGACATGGAGGTTTGGATCTTGTTTGGTTTAGGATGAGTTGGTGGGTATGTCTAAGGAATGGACACTTTGGCCTTCCCTTTATCCTTTTGTTGTGATCACATAACCACATTAATGGTATGGATAGAGGGGAAAGGTGGGATATGAGGCTTGGTAGGCTCTTGGTCACTTTGAGGTAAGACTGAGGGATCAAGAATGTGTTGGTGACTAGATATTGGGTGTATTGGTAGATGGGTCAAGGGAGGTTCATCCAATAAAATATCATCCTCATCATAGAGCTAATGGATAATGGCCTAGAGAGATTTACATTTCTCTATGTCATGCCCAACTATCCTATGATAGGAACATATTTGATGGTCATTGTACCAAGTTAGTTTCAAATAAAGAGGATCAAAAGGTAAGATATGTGGTAAGGTGAGGCATGAGGCTTGTAACAACCTTTGAAAAATGGTTGAATAAGACTTAGACAAAGGTGGGAAAGGTCTAGAGGTTATTGTCTTCATTGGTAAGTTGGATGTTCTGGTGGTAACATGTTTGGTGAGAGATGGTTTGGGTAAGGTGGTGCTTTTGGTTGATGATTTTGGTTTGGGTATGTTGGTAGGTGGGTGTTCAGGGTTGATAATTTGATTACTAGTAGTTTGGGAATGACCAGTGTATCTAACATCAAATGGGCTAGCATAACCAACACTAGTTGGTGGCATATTTTAAAGGGGGCTTACTACAAAGTGGAGGGAGGTAAATCCCTAGCCATGTGGTTATTCCACTGTTTGGCCTCTTTGTTTAGTTTGATTTGAGGTTTAGATGTAGGCTTGGAAGGGGTTAGTTTCACTTTTAAGGATGGGTGAACCAAACTATGAGAAGGGAAGGAACCAAGGTTTGTGATGGTTTTTATTGTTGACTTGACTGCTTGAGGTGTGATTGCTTTGGTTGGTTGAGAAGGTGAGGGGTTGGTAGAAGTTATGATTGGTTGAAGAGGTGGTGGAAAGCTAGTAGATTGGTTTTTTGAAGGTGTGTTATAAGGTTTAGATTTGTTGATGTAAGGGAGCCCTAAGTGTTTCCAAAAAGTGGTGTGATCCTTATCTAGCTTTAAGTAAAATTCAAATTTTTGCACTAATGTAGAAAAAGGGTTTTGCTCCATGGGTAGTGGATGCAAAAGATAGACTTATAGGTTAGGGAGGATGGTTGGTAGGTTGGTTGATTTCCTGAGGTGAGGGAAGTAAGGTTGAGATAAATGTTTCTCCTTTAGGAAAAATATCCATAGGAGTAGTGGTTTGTTGGGTAGTTGGTGGAGGTGATGAATCAAGAACATTTCTTTATCCAAATATGTTATTTGAGGTAATATGTGATTATTTCAAAGCTTATATGAGGTTAGCTAGGGATAACGGATCTTCTTTGGTTTAGCTATCCAAAGGAGGGGAAGGTGACTCCATTACCTCGATAAGTGAGGTGGGGGAGTAATGGCTATATTGGATGATTGGGTACATATGGGTAGGTGTATCATGAACCATGTTGATATTGTGGGCATCATGAGAGCATTCAACTTGTGTGTCCTCATTTTTTATAGGGGCATGGTTGGGAAAAGTTTTCTTGAAGATGTCAAGAGCTTGATTTTGAGGGGCATTGGGGTTGTCCAACATGAGTTAGCCCTTGTTAGTGAGGATTTAGATAACTTTCTTAAGGGTATTACATCGATTGACATCATGTATAGTTACCAAATGAAAGGCACAATCATCATCCTTGTTGAAACAAGAAGGTGTTGGATGAGAAGAATCAAACTATTGGGGAGGTTTGATGGGCAAAAGTTGTATAAGTTTAGCTTTAAATGGCTTTTCTAGAACTGAGGTGTAATACTCTTCAAGTGGAGTGAATTATTTTTGGTTACTATAGTTTGGGTTCCATGATCTTTTCTTAGAAGGATTGGGAGAGTTTTGTTGAGTGATATTAAGTGGTAGTGCAGCCCTAAGACAACTACATTTGCAGTCCCCTTACTCTTAGTCCCATAGTTAGCTTGATTTCTTGTTTTAGAGGAGGAGACTTAATTGGTTTTAAAGGTGGAGTTCTTGTTTAATAACTTCAATTTACCCTCATCTATGGCTCAGTTATCTAAATTATGTGCCATGGTAATATCTTCATAAAAAGTTCTAAAACTTTGGACACATAATGTAGAAGAGATATGTTTGATGCAAGCCCGAGTGAAAAGTTATATAAGTTCAAATTGAGGCAAGGAGAATTAAATTTGATTAATCAATAGTCCCCAATGGGTGATGAAGTTAGAAATGGACTCATCATTGAATTTCCTAATAGAATAGAGATTCATGATGGAGATATTCTTATAAATGTTGATGGAGAAGTGATCCAAGAAGACATGTGTTATTTGGGTGAAAGAAAATATGGAATGCTTGGTAAGGGCACTATATTAGTCGATTGTTGGACTAGATAAAGACATGGGGAAGGTTTAGAGGAGAAGGGCATCATCATAATCAATCATGTAGCATGCATGCCTAAAATCCCTAAGGTATTGCTAGGGGTCCTTGCTGTGAAATTTGGTAAATTTTGGAAGCTTCCATTGAGGAGGATAAGGTTTGATAGGAACCAAGGGATAAATAGGCTTATTACAAGTCTGATCATAGGATAAGATGTTATGATCCCCTAAAATGGATGAATCAAGTTAGGTCATCTTGTCCATGAGAATTTTCATTAGGTCAGTTTCATGTGATGCACCAAAAAGATTATAAGAATGGTATTGTGGTTGAGGTTGGGAAACATATTGGTAATTATTTGGTCGTTGAGAGGCTACCACATATTATAATGTGGATGTTAGAGGTTGGGTAGGGTAGGTGGATGGTGGTGGTTGGGTAGTAGGTACATACCCTTATGGGTTAGGGATGTATCCTAGATTGGGTGAAATGGATACCTATTGAGGGGTTGTTATGGATTGGGCATGTACAGTTGTTAGGCTGATAACAAGAGGGAAGGTAGTGAACTTTATGCTAATAGGGGTGAAGTAGAAGGGATAGGTACCCCTAAGCTTGGAAAAGGGGTATTGACTAATGGGTTGTGTTTGACAGAGGAAAGGTTGGTGGTGTTGATGGAAGATGTTCCAAAAATAAGTGGAGTGTGATGGGTTGATGGTTGCATTGTCCCCAAGGTAGAGGAGTCAATAGTAGGGGTGGAAGGTGTAAGGGTAGTGGTTAGTTTGATAGGTTGGTTTTAAGCTATGGTATCAAAGGGGTTAGTGGGATAAAATGATCGAGTGGTTTAAGGTTGGGTAGAGACCATGGCAATAGTAATATCCCCCATAAGGTGGGATGGCATGTCATAAGGAGGATCATGAGATGGGGTTGAAACTGGGGCATGGTAAGGGGAGGTATTAAGGTAGTATTGAATGGAAACAGGGTTATTATCCAAAAAAGTGGAAAATTCCATGTCTCCTTGGGGAAATACCCAAGGAAAAGTAGGTATTCCTAATGGATGGGGTAAATATTCTACCTTAGATACGTATTCCATAAATGAGGAAGTAGAGGAGGCTATTTGATTTTGCTCTACTAGTTCTCTTCACTACTAGTGAGTGAGAACCATATAAGAAAAAGGGGGGAGAAAACAATAAAAATATCACCACTCAAATAAGAAGACAAGAAAATGATCAAGGCAATCAAGACACACACTATGAAGTGCATTTAAGCCTAGAGGTTAGTTTTAATATCATTTTTGGCTTATGCCTTAGTTTATGAGTATGTGTGATAGAAGTTGGCTTATAGATCAGGTGCTATAGAAGTAGTCTATGGTTGGTTTTAGGTTGTTTATGTGTTCAAAATAATTTGTATTAGAATCAATAGTTGGCTTGGTATTGGGGCTTACCCACTCAATTCATGGTCCCACAATGATATGAGTGTTGGGCGTTTAGCCAATATATAAATTGATATCCAGAGTTTAAACTCAAATAGAGAGCTAAGTTGGTTCTCCCCTTGGTGATGACCTCCAAGTAAGATTGCCAAGAAAGGGTAACATGAGTACCAGGTGATGAAATCCCAGTCGAGCCTTGTCTCAAATTATTTTGATGTTTGATTGATTGTGTGGTTTGGCTAGTGTGTGCAACAAAACATGTTACTATAATAAGATTATTGTGCTTTAATTCAAAGTGAACTATGTTAAAATAAAAAAATGGATGTAGTTGATTTTAATCCCAAGAGATATTTCAATTTCAATTATAAGGACAAATAGAGAGAAAAACATATATATTCAAATAAAACATGAGTAAAGACTCTAGGTCCCACTGGGCATACCAGAATATTTCACTTGAGTTCTAAAAAAAGAGAGAAAATAAAATTGATACAGGTATGGTTGAAAAAACTATTTGGTTGTATGTGTATAGGATCAGAAGATTATGAAGAACTCCTCTTTGGCTTGGGAGGAAGACCTGTAGATAAGAAAGCACTAAATCACAATTGTTTGTTAGATAGATAGATGGGTGGATTGCCTAGCAATATCTAGATCCTAAAATTAATAAATTCTTTAGGGGTTGTCAATCCACACATTTTAAACAATCAAATTGATAAACTAGAAATAAGTTACTTACATCAATAATTAAAAGGTACTAAAATCAAATACAAGAAATATTGTTAGAAAAATAGACTAAAAATGATCTAATTAGTGATAGACTAATTAATTCTATTGTTAATGGGTCAATGTACGCTTCAAAAAATTAAAAAGGGGTCTATGAGTGGTCATAAACATAGAGAAGTGAATTTGTTTGGGTATAGGTGGGTGAAATCAACTTGTTAGTTTTTCTTTCCTAAGTGACCATCGACGGTTGGGGTGGCCATCGATAGCTAGGCCTAACTGTCAATGATTAGGTCCAACTATCAGTGGTTGGCTCGATAATTCTAGGTTTGATCAATAAAATATGACAAGATTTTATAAATGAATTTTGGGAGTTGGGTAAGGGATGGGTTGATGTGAAGTGGAATTAAAGCATGTGAATATTGACAAATAATTACATGTCTTACTAGAAGTTGGTTAGGTAAGTAGCTGAGGTAGTTAGCCTATTGGTGGAATCTGGAATAGTTTTAGCATAGTAATAGTACCTGAAAGCTTGGTTGAGAGGTGATGATGAGTTGGATCTAAATAAGATGGTTGATAATGCTTGATAAAATTAATGATGTTGATTGACCTGATTAACCTACAAAAGAAAACTCATAAATGCCTGAGCTCCTAATAATTAATTTAGATGTATTTGACCTCCTAGACCTCTCTCTTATAGTCATAAGTAGGAGGTGGAAGTGAAGGTGTAATTAGGTCATCTAAATATAATTTTTGCATGCAAAATCTCAAAACACAAATTAGACAAGGTTATATTTAGAAATGGGTTGATGAAACTTGCATGCTCTTGTTGAAGAGGTGGATCTTGATCATCAATGGTTAGGGTTTCCAAATGCTGACCATCGATGGTCAAGGTTCATAGGAATAAGGTCCTGAAGGTTAGTGTTACTTAGCTAGATACAACTAAGTGTAGATTGGTTGGTTAAGGCCTGATAGATGTAGGTTGGTCTGAAGAGGGTCCAAGGCTACTTCCAATGCTACTTCAAAATTCAAAATCATAGGTGTGCATATTTTTAGTGTCTACACTTATGACCAAATATATAATGAACATATTCACCCATCTTTTCCTATCTAACCTTACCCTCCTCAATGTGAACTACCCAAATTTTCTAAGTTCTAAAGCAAGGACCACCGATAAAACCTAAGAAAATTTTGGCATTCTTGCTACTTGATTGCCTATGATGATGCTCTTCTCCTTTGTACCATTCTTATGTCTTTATCTATACCAACATTATATTGGTATAGTGTTCTCACCAACCACTCCATCTTTTCCTTTTCTCAACTTGCCCAAACCTTTTTATACCACTTCTTGATCAATATATCTAAGAAGGTCTCCATTACCATCCTCTACTCCATTAGATAATTTGACGATGAAACAATTACCAATTTCATAGCTCGATGGAGAGGTTTGATCAACCAACTCTCTTTCTCTTTGCCCCAACCTAAGTTGATTGAAATTTTCTCTCAAGATTGTGCCAAACACATTGCCCCTACTCTATAGGTTTAAATATTCATAACCTTTGATGAGGCTTTCACTATGGCATGGAAATTAGAAATCAAATCCATTAATGAGGGTAAGTTGAAATTGAGAAATAAAAATTCAAGCTTCAATCCAATAACTCTTCCCCATCCAAAACCTCAAACCTATCTAACCACCTTAACACCAAACTGAAGGCAACCACAAACATGATTATCCTTGAAACCACTCCACCTCTATCTGTCAACCAAACCAACTCTTTTAACTCCTCCAATAAACAAACCCATAATTAAAACTAGGCTACCCAAAACAATATACTCCACTAGGGGAGTCATATGATTCCATTTTAGACAAGTTACTCAAATCCAACATCATATAGCTTCCCTTATCATACCTCCCTAATAATTTAAACCCTGTGCCTAGTTGGTATAATGAGAATTATCTATGTGATTTCCACCATGTCATTGGACATGATGATAGTAGGTGTAACACCTTCAAAACCATTGTCTAAAACCTTATTGATAAAGGAGAACTTGCATTGGACAATCCCAATGCACCCCAAAATTAGTCACTCAACATCTTTTGGTAACTTTTTCCCAATCATGCACCTTATACCAACCATGATAACAACAAACTAGAATCATCTCACACTCATGAGGTCTATACCGTCAATGTAATCATCAATGAACCTATCATTGAGGAAATCATTACCTCAACTACCTCTTCCCTCACTCCACTTATTGAAGTGGTGGAATCACCCTCCATTCCTTTAGATACCCAAACAAAGGATGCAACCACCTATTTTCCTTCCCTTGATGATATAATGGACTTACCCACTTCTCCTTTGATATAAATACTAAAGGAGGAAACCATTTTCATCACACCTTCCTCCCCCACCATGGAATCACCCTCTCTCTCTTTGTAAACCATTCCAAAAGATCACCTCATCTACTCCTTAAATAGAGGAAACATCTTCCCAAATCTTGGATCCTTTCATAAAGGAAAAGGGTGAAGAAACCATTCCCTTACCTCAATGTATGGGCCTAATCTTTGAATTTGATGCCCAAAGAACCAAACTAATTTACAAACCCTTCTTTATACTGGTCTAAAACCTATACTTCTCTTCTCAACCTAATATGGATCGAGCCACCTTTTGGCACCATCTTGGGCTCCCCTAAAAAAAAATAACATGAACTTTTAACCTCACTTTCATCCACCATTAAACCTATCATCACCTCAATCCCTTCATCAAATACATATCCCTCTATAATAGTGGAAGAACCATCCAAACCATCTCCATCCTAAATTATCAAATCACCTTACACCTCTTTAACCAAACCCATCAATAACCTAGGGATATTCCTTACTCCTAGACTTATCCACGCATCTTTGAATTTGGATTTAAAACCATCTAGTCCACCAAATAAAACCTTAACCAAACTAACCGAGAAGGTGGAGCCACCTAAAATCTTACCTAAAAATAGAACCATACCACCTCCTTGCCTCCTACCTTCTATCTTGGGACCCCATCCTTCTTCCATCCTAAGAGCTCATACTTTTATCAAGAAGGTGAACCCTCATAAAACTACCCAAACTAAAGTTCATCCTTTTATCCTACCTTTACCTACCCACTCCAAATCATCAACCTCACCATCATTTTTATCCAAACTATCTACCTTGACCTACCCATCTATCTCCAAAGCTTCATCATCTCAACCATCCACCTCCAAATATTTCACCTTTAAAGCTTCCACCTGAAAACTAT
Source organism: Torreya grandis (assembly GCA_037957365.1). NCBI lineage: Eukaryota > Viridiplantae > Streptophyta > Pinopsida > Cupressales > Taxaceae > Torreya > Torreya grandis. Next base: position 1,556,497 of record JARHVA010002289.1, on the reverse strand, counting down.
CCAACACCAAACAAACCCAACTAAACCCACCAGCTAAAACCATTTCACCACCTACAACTCCCATGATGAAGCCTACTTCTAAGAAGGCTCCCAGATCAAAAATAAAAAACCCATCACCCATAACACCTTTTTTTTAATATTATTCAACCATTTTACAAAGGTTATTACAAAATTCTTCCTTAAGCCTACCTCCTATCAAACCCTTTGACCCTTCAAGTCTTAAACCATATTGGTTCATTGATAGTTTAATCTACTCATGCCATAGGACACTTGGACACAACATGAAGAATTGTAAATCCTTCCAATTACTTGTCCATAACTTATGGGATGAGGATGATCTATTATTAGATGAACCTCTCTTAAGCCCATCATCAACCCAACCACTAAATGAATGATCCAGCACTTCCCCACTCTCACACTCTCATCCAAGACTGAGAAAGAACTGAAGCAGTCTTGTAGCCCAACACCTCCCCTCATCCACACTATCCATATGATCACCTAATCTCAGGTCCAATAAAAGGATAAGGGAAAGGCCAAAGTGTCCATTCCATGGACATATCATCCCACCCCTCAACCTTCCAACCAAACTCAAGCACCTTCACCTTCACCTTTACCAAAACCTATAATATTCGTTATGGGTGCTTCTCCCTCCAACCTTTCTAAATCTATCTAGAAAGTAGTTTTGAAATAACTTCACCAAACACTAATGAATATGAGCCTATACAAACTGATCAACACCTCACCCCATCATTACCAAACACTAATAGAGGCCCTAAAATCTATATATGTCCAACTTGAAGATCCCCAACCTCTTAAAGCCTTTGTAAGAACCCTTTGACTTCTTACCCTTGTTACATTCAAGGATTCAAAAATACCTTTTGTTCATCATAAAGATCTAAATCCTCCCTTCTTCATTACTACATACATCAATCAAACCTACACCAAAAGGGTGATGATTGATAGAGGAGATAGTATTAACATTATCTCATCTCATGCTTATGACCAACTCTAGTTACCAAAGAATATCATGTCAAAAAACTCAGTGGTCCTTTATTCCTTTAATGATACTATGGCCACAACCTTGGGAATAGTCATCCTCCACATCTACTTGGGACCTCATACACTTCTAGAGCTCTTTTACATTGAGGTGAGTTCTAATACAACATCTTACTTGGACACCCTTAGATCCATACCATAAGTTGTGTCCCATCTACCTTACATCAATGTGTTAAGTTTGAACATGAGGTTCAGTTCATCCTATACAAGCTGACCCTAGTCCTTTTGTATCTTACAACATGACATATCAACCTAATAATATTCTTCTTCCTTGTTTATCTACCTCACCTCCACCCAACAATAACCCCACATCTACCATAGATGAAGATTCAACTAGCTCATTTAGCCCTTCTTCTCAGATCCCTATAGAGGACCCCTTTAGAACATATGTTCTAATGTCTCTCATTGGGAGAATATCATCTATTGGCCTTGGATACCTTCCCTACTCCTCAAGAGTATGGGAGCATTGACCATAATCTTGGTTACAATCCTAATATTATAAATATCATTCTTTTTAGGCTTCCCAACCATAAAACCAATTTCATCTATGGGGGACTTGATCAGCTACTTCTCACTTCCTCCACCACCTCTTCTATCTAGCCATTTACTTCTTATTTCTCCTATTTGGAAAAACTAGAATTTTACAAATTATACTTCCATAGATGTTCCTAGAAAGGATTCAACCTCAAAAGTTATGAAAATCAACCCTAAGAGTTACCTTTAATCAAAACCCAAAAACCTCATAAGTTATATGGCCTTGGGTTTGTACCACCAAAAGAACCCACTGATTTAACCAAACCCATCACCACCATTGAGGAGGACATCCCATACTCACCAACCCCATCTCCTTCAAAGTCTAATGATTTTGAAACCATTCCTTCTAAATGTTTTCTTAATCAATACTATTAGTTTGGCTCCCCTAACCTATCAAAAAGGTGGCCAAACTAAAACCTTTCCTCTAATTCATCCTAAAATGGCAGAAAATGATTCTCCTACCATCCACACCATCCAACATCAAGATGATGATTCCATTCTCACCTATCTTAGTATGGGGGATTCTTCTATCCAAAAATCCCTTCCCCCTAAAAACCAAACCATGTTGAACTAAGCCATTATTGATGTCAAATTGGGTACTTAGGATAACCCTTTGCATTATAAAGATTGGTCAATCCTTAGATTCCTCAGAGCAAAAGTATTATCCTTCTTTCCTTCAAGATCGTATCATAGAATTTTTTTGGTCCTATCAATATATGCCCAGGATCAACCCCTTTAGATCTCTCCGAAACATCATCATCCATCCTGACACTAAACTGGTTAGGTTAAAGCTTTGCAAGATGAACCCTCGTATCACTATTTTAGTCAAAAAAGAGCTTTAGTGCCTCTTTTATATCAAATTCATCCAACCCATTGACTATCCCCAATGGGTTTCTAATATAATTCCTATTACCAAACCCACAAGGGCACTTCACCTTTATATTTACTTTTGTGACCTCAACCTTGATTGTCTATAGGATGACTTCCCTTTGCCTAACATTGACCAACTTGTTGATATCATAGATAGCCATGAGATGTTACTCTCATGGATGGTTTCTTAGAATATAATCAAATAATATCATCTCTCTTTGAGTAATCAAAGTAGACTATACCAAATTTAGAGTGACCCTTGATATGCCACCTCCAACCCATCATAAGCAACTTCATGGTTTATAGGGGAAGCTCCAATCTAGTTGTCACTTCATCTCTCAGTTATCAGATAGATGTCAACCCTTTCACCATCTTCTCAAGAAAGATACATAGTTTAAGTGGATTAAGGAATGCAAACAAGCCTTTGATTCACTCAAAGAGTACCTTTTTTCTCTACCTATTCTTACCCATCCTAAAGAAGACCAACCCTTTTACCTTTATATCTCCACCACTAACCATTCCTTAGGGGCAATGCTCACTCACTATGATGAAAAAAACAAATATAATGTTGTCTACTATATAATTAAAACACTTATAGAGTAAAAGACTTGATACACCCATACTAATAATATTTATCTCACCTTATTATTTGTGACTACCAAACTATGCCATTACCTCCTCAATCACAAAACCATCATCATCACCAACACTGACCCACTCAAGTACATGTACTCTAAACCATACCAAAACTAGTGTATGGCTAAGTGGTTCATGATCCTAACTAAGTTTAAACTTTAGTTCCTCTAATATAAGTCAATTAAATGGCAAGTCATTGCTAAATAATTGGACTAATCTCCTTTACTATAAAACCAACCCCTTCCTCTTGCATTTTTGGATGAGTCCATCATGATTCTTTCTCAAGAGGATGTCACCTACCAAATGACCATGTTCTTCGATAGCTCAAAATTATTTTCATCCCCCTCGATGGTGAACCTCTTCTTCTCTCTTTATAACTTGACTTTAAGTGTACCAACAATATGGTTGAGTATGAATCCCTAGTAATAGGCCTCTAAACTATTCTAGCCTTGGGAGTTAAGATGATTAGTGTCTTTGGTGATTCCTAACTTGTGGTCAACCAAGTCAATGGACACTACCAATGTAAGAATGATGTCTTAAAATAGTATAAATGGTTAGTAGATATACTCTTAGTATAATTTGATCATTACCTTATCCAATATATTCCATGATCCACCAATACAGATACAATGGCTGCCCTTACTTCATAGATCCTTTCTCAACCTTCCAATTCTAATTTCTTTGTCACCACTCATCATTTTATCACACCCTCTTATATCTAATCTAATCTCCTTGCCATTTTTAGTGCAGAGGAATCTCCTTCAGACATTTAGTATAAGCAAACCTTTGACTACCTCAACCTCAACATCATTCCTCCAAACCTTTTTTAGAATGCCCAAAGAGACTTTGTTTAGAGTACCTCTCATTATACCATACTAGGGGTAATCCTTTACAAACATGGTTTTGATGGCCTTCTTCTCTTTACCGACATACTCATGAAGCTTCCCATACTATCAAGGAAACACATGATAGGATCTGTGGGGGAAACTTTAGTTATTTAACTATCACTAAATGTATCCTTCACCTTGGATACTATTGGCCCACCCTCAACCAATATTGTTATGATTATGTAAAAAAGTGTGTTAAATGTCAACAACACACCAACTTACATCACACGTTGGCCTATAACCTTCAAGTATCCAAGGAATTTTAGCCCTTCTCATAATGGGAACTAGATCTCATTGGGGAAATCAATCCTCATTCTTCACAATGACACCACTCTATCATCACCACCATCAAGTATTTCACCAAGTGAGTGGAGTTTATTCCTTTCATCTTGACCAAAGCAGAAAAGATTATCAACATCATCAACCATCATATCATTTATCATTTCAATGTTCCCTATAATATCATCACTGATAATGGAAAATCTTTCCAAAACAAAAAATTCCAAGGTCTTTGTGATGCATTTGGCATCAAGTTAAGATTTTCCTTGCCTTATCATCTATAAGAAAATGGGTAGGTGAAAGCCTCTAAAAAAACCCTCAACAAGATGTTAACTAAAATGGTTAATGCCTTAGGTTAAGAATGGCATTTATACATCATTTTCACTTTGTGGGCCTATCTCACTAGAATTCAAACCTCTATGGCTGATACCCCTTTCTTTCTGGTCAAAAAAATAAAGGTAGTCTTGCCTTTTAAAGTCTATATTCCCTCTCTTTTTGTATATTTGCAAGACATCATTTATGAGAGCAACTATCATCAAGAACATCTAACATAACTTAAACTACTTGACGAGTATTGCCTAACTGTGCTTAACCATCTTTATGTCTATCAAGAGTGAATCAAGCATGCCTATAAAAAAACACCTGAAAGAATGAGAATTCAACATTGGAGACCTCATCCTAAAGGATAATCAACATGTGACCAATATGGAGAAAATAAAGTGAGGTAAGTTTTATTTTAATTAGCTTGGACCCTACATCATAACCCATAAGTATGGATTAAAAACTTATCATTTATCCTCTCTTGAAGGCAAACCGAAACCTAATAATCTCAATTCTTTGCATATGCATCGTTTGTTTTATTAAATAAGTATCAAACTCACCTTTTATCTAACTTAAGTTCATCCTTTGATTTACAAAATTTTCACCTTCTTCACACCTCCATCCCATCCCTTTGAGGATAATTAATTACAACATAGAACCATGTGATTAACCATCATAGTAATAGCCTAATCCTAAATATGGATACCATGGCTATACGTATGGCATGGTTCTCATGGATAATTTTTGTCACTAAATCAAATGGAATCCCATGGTCATTGTCTCTCAAACCATTCCTTTCATCTATCATTAACCTTCTTGTGCTCTAGGTTTTTCCCTCATAAAGGTAAACCTTTAAGCCTATATATACATTTCCATGTCTAAACCTAGCATCAAAACAATTTTGGATACCTAAATATCACTTAGGACAAAAATATCTAGCATACAGACTGCTCCCTCTAAGGATAGCATCCCAAAATCTAAATTTCCAAAAAAGATGGACTACTCCTTTAAAGGATGGCTAAGTTATATTTATCATGGAAATAATTTTAAGCTTCCTATATTGATCAGATTCACAAACCTATCAAAACCAAAAAATAAAGGACCCTATATCAAAATTAAAACAAGCTATCCCAAGAAAGCTACAATCAGCTTTCATATATAGCATCAGTAGACTTCTAACATCAATTAATATACACCTTATATTAACATATGGACTTGTCTATTATGGTTTTTAGATCACCTATATAAGGGGTAAACTAACTCTCAGGAAGGTTAGACTACCCTTTGCACCACCTATCGCCCATATCCCCTTTTGTACCATCTACAAAATCAAGAGATTCAAGAGCTTATTTGAGATGATGTGATCAAGACACATTTTTATCAACCAAAACATGATAATGTGAAGCATTAAAAAGGCTTGTGTGCTTTAGGCAACAATTTAGGTGACAATTCGGGTGACAGTTCCACCCCAATTGATGATGAAACTTCTCAGAGCCATAACTTTTGCACTGTAGCTCCAATTGACTTGTTGTTTGAACCATTGGAAAGCTAAGAATTAGGAGAACATCTTGATATGGAATATATATCTGATCAATAAATTTGTACCCCTAAAAATCCAATAGAAGTGCCCCAAATTTCAATTTTAGTAGTGCAGTCTAAAAATAGTAATTCCTCAAATTCTATATTGTTTTAAATCTTGTAAGTCAAACCACTTAATCTCCGTAGATATTGGTGACCTTCCACATCCTCCCCATGCTTTAAAAATGTGTATAAATGAAGAGGTAACCCAAAATGTGAGGATAGACATCTCTTCCTAGAGATAAGCATATATTTGTATTGCAATCTTGAGTAATACTACATCTCTTCTTAGAGAATTCATTGTTACTATGTTATTTCTATGATATTTAAATATTTATCAACCAAAAATTCTAATTTTTAGATCATTGTGTTCCTTAAGCCAATCTAACTTTGGGTTTGGTTTTGTCTTTGCCAATGAAGAATCATCATGCCTTCTTTCTCAGCCTCTCATAATTGGTTCATGTATTCACTTAGACATGTGTCTTATGATTTTCATCTCTTTTTCCACATTTAGTTTTATTATCTAACCTACTTTATATGCTATCGTCAACAAAATAACCATAATCAAAACATCATAACCATACATAGAAAAATAACCATTTACCATAAACATCATAACCATGCTGAAATATCCCCTGTCCAATAGGGAATATAGCAAGACAAAAGCTCTGATACCACTGTAATATCCCCAACCAATAGGGAATATAGAAAGACAAAAGCTTTGAATTTCTTTTCTGTGTATTTTGATATTTGTATGAAATAAGAACAAATTGTGATTTTGCAAGATAATTTCAAATAAATAGATAGACAGTAATATAACCTATCAACTGGCTAATCAATGATCGTATCATTCATCTAGATGATTACAATAGAAGTCCTCTATCATAAATATTAAAATAATGTTCAAATACTATCTTAAAAACTTGAATTTTCCACAAACTAGAAATAGACCCTAGATCTGGTCCATCTCGGGTTGTTGTGTTAAAAACACAGTCACCATCATCAGTTATTATACCAGTGTCAATGGTATAACACTGTGAAAACTACCAACGTTAGTCTCTAAAGACTTGGGTTGACCGATTTTGGTCGATATCCTACCGATGTCAATTTTTGAGTCGACCGATGTCGATCACTAGACTGCCAATGTTGGTCTCTGTGCTTCCTGCGACACTTTCTAGCCTGATGCAAAATGGTATGGATTTGTATAGATTTGTACGGATCCCATACAAAAGCTAATGGAAATAGTGTGGCCTATATGCTATACTCTAGATCTGAAGAAATATATCCTAATACAGAAGATCTTTATTTTGAACAATTACTCAAACAAAACCTAATGAAATAAATACCTGAAATATTGTGTGATAACTTTTATGTGAAGCTATCTCCCAAACCTATAAACCTCTATGATAACTTCTGTATGAAGCTATCTCTCAAATCAGCAATAGATCAGCTGATATTTCATAGCCTCTGAATCACACACACTGAAGAGTGGACGTTCTCCAATGCAAATGGAATCCTAGAACCCTTGGCCCAGTCTTCACAGAAGAATTCTTAGCAACAATCAATATCAATAATCAATTCATAATTCAACTCTCTCCCCATGAGAAACCCTTATACCCTCAAAAGATGTGCTTGCCCTAATTAGGGTTTCTTAAATAAGAATCAGGGTTTCTTAAATTAGAATTAGGGTTGCACAATTAAAATATGCTAAATAATGAATATTTAATTAAATCAATTAAATATTAATATCTCCCTCAATACATGTCTGATCGAGCCCAAAAGAAAGCCAACTATAAAAATTTTGCTAAACAAAGCCAAGCTAATCTCCATCAAGACCCTCTAACCATCCTATCAGCCTACGAGGGTTACATAATAGGCTAACCATCAACTCTAAACATGTCAACGAAAAAGGGGACATGACAATCCACCCCTCCTAAAATTATTTGCCCTCAAGCAATCGTTGAATGATAAACCAATCAATCCACCCAGATCCCAAATGTAGTCATGATCTATACTGATGACAATCAATACAAGCTCCTGTAATATCCTCTAAAGTATGACCAAGAGGAATCGATAATCAAACTGGTGAATGAAACTCAACCAAACTCCAAGATTACAAATACCATGTACACATTCCACCATGCTATGTGGAAGGCACACTCCAACTTTGCAACAAATCCCAAATGGAACTAAGCCAAGTGTGGAGAACCCACACATTGTACCTCTATTATGATCAACATATCTCTAATGTAAGTCATCCACCAACAAGCTATCAAGATAAGGATCCCAACAACCAATCCATGAGTGGAAAACCACTGGAAACTAATCACTAACCAAGCTCGAACCAACTACTACCTCCCAAGACACCTCCAAAGGAGTAATATCACAAATAGGAACCAAACCAACTGCTAGCTCACCAACATCACAACTAATATTTAAAGTACTACCATCCATATTCTATGAATTAACTCCAAAGCTCATATCAACATACAGAGTATTAAAAACTATAGCATCAGTGTCCAACTCCTCCATACCGAAAGAAAATACCAAAGAAACTAAGTCCTCAAAATTGTCCACTACATTCTCTTGGGTGACATCTGCAATAATCAGATCCTAGGACTCTTCTATGATCTCTGTCATATATGAGAGATCATCAACACTCAGTGTACTAACCTCTAAGCACACCTCCACACTCTGAATGCAAGCATTGAACTCATCTTCATCTAACTCTGAAGAGGCTACTGCTAAAACTATCTCATCATCACCATCTCATATCTCATGAGAATCATGGGACGTGTTGCTACCCTGTCTAACTGATCTATAGTGCTCTCTCCTCAAATTAACAAAGTGATCTAAAGACATCCTCTTTCAAACCTTAGGTGATAATAACTCCCACTCCTCATTCACTACCATAAGTGTGTCAGCAAATAGGGGCTCTCCTGCCACCTCCTCTGTTGGAGCCTCTGGTTCCTCTTGAACAAACGTAGGCCATGTAGGCCTATCAGCTGTCTTGGAATGGGTCAGTGGTGGTCTCTAATTAATAGTAGCACTCCTGTTATCTCTTTGCTTTCCAGTTTGTGTTGTGGACCCTTTAACAATGGATGCAATACTCTGTGTTAATTTGTCTTCGAATGTAGGGCCTAAAAAAAGTCATTTAACCTCTTCAAACTTTGTTTCAATTTCTCCATATCCTTGTCCCACTATTTCTAAGTACTTGAAGTCATCATGGATACTTCTTTGATTCAATCTACCCAAACTACCCAATAGGATGGCAGAACATTAGCTATAATACCCAACAGGATGGCAGGAATTTGGCTTTGATACCACTGTAATATCCCTTTCTTAGGGTCTCTTTTTTTTAACAAAGCTCTGATACCACTGTAATATCCCTTGTCTAATAGGGAATATAGCTAGACAAAAGCTCTGATACCACTATAATATCCCCAACCAATAGGGAATATAGAAAGACAAAAGCTCTGAATTGCTTTTTTGTGTATTCTAATATTTGTATGAGATAAGAACAAATTGTGATTTTGCAAGATAATTTCAAATAAATAGATAGACAGTAATATAACCTATCAACTATCTAATCAATGATCATATTATTCATCTAGATGATTACAATAGAAGTCCTCTATCATACATATTAAAATAATGTTCAAATACTATCTTAAAAACCTAAATTTTCCACAAACTAGAAATAGACCCTGGATCTAGTCCGTCTCAGGTTGATGTGTTAAAAACACAGTCACCATCATCAGTTATTCTACCGATGTTAGTGGTATAACACTGTGAAAACTATCGATGTCAGTCTCTAAAGACCTAGGTCAGCTGATGTCGATCGATATCCTATCGATGTCAGTTTTTGAGTCAATCGATGTTGGTCACTAGACTGTCGATGTCAGTCTCTGTGCTTCCCGTGGTGCTTTCTGGCCTGATGCAAAATGGTATGGATTTGTACAAATCTATATAGATCTCATACAAAAGCTAATGGAAATAGTGCAGCCTGTATGCTATACTCCAGATCTAAAGAAATATAGCCTAATATGGAAGATCTTTATTCTGAATAATTACTCAAACAAAACCTAATGAAATAAATACCTAAAATACTGTGTGATAACTTATGTGTGAAGTTATCTCCCAAACCTGTAAACCTCTGTGATAACTTTTATATGAAGCTATCTCTCAAATCGGTAATAGATCAGCTAATATTTCATAGCCTCTAAATCGCACACGCTGAAGAGTGGACGTTCTCCAATGCAAATGGAATCTTGGAACCCTTGGCTCAGTCTTCATAGAAGAATTCTTAGCAACAATCAATATCAATAATCAATTCATAATTCAACTCTCTCCCCATTAGAAACCCTTATACCCTCAAAAGATGTGCTTACCCTAATTAGGGTTTCTTAAATTAGAATCAGGGTTTCTTAAATTAGAATTAGGGTTGTACAATTAAAATATGCTAAATAATTAATATTTAATTAAATCAATCAAATATTAATATCTCCCTCAATACATGTCCGATCGAGAGCAAACGAAAGCCAACTATAAAAATTTTGCCAAACGAAGCCAAGCCAATCTCCATCAAGACCCTCTAACCATCCTTATAGCCTACGAGGGTTGCATAATAGGCTAACCATCAACTCTGAACATGTCAACTAAAAAGGGGACATGACACATGCATGGAATAATAACCATAATCAAAACATAACCATGAATAAAATTTCACATCATCATAATCATGTACAACCAATCATCATAAACATCATCCATAAATCATCACATTTTTCAGCCACTAGTTTGTAATCCCAAAGCTCATCATAATGAGAGGAATCTAATTCTACCAATTATGGTAATGTCAAATTGACAAATTTCTCTATAAATTCTAAAGTAAGATGCTTAAAGGCTTTACGTTGTTCAACACTAATACTGACACTAGTTGTATATCTTGGACTTGATGGACATTGCACTTCTTATGGAGAAGAGAAAACTTCCTCATCCAAGAGTGCCTGAAATAGGTTTTTACTCAAAGGCTTATCTTTTTATTTACTATTTCCCTCATTAATGACTGCCTTAAAGAGGTTTTCACTTGAATATATCAATATTTTATCTTTTTTATAACAAATAAAGTTTTCCTGCTCTTTAAAGTAGGCAGTAGGTTCTAATGAGAATTTAAAGCCTTGTTTGTGATTTCCAAATGGTAGTCCATATCTAAGGCCTATGTACTTAGAAATATATTCCTTATTCTAAAACCCATTGAAGGGAATAACATAATTTTATTTATCCCAATCCATAAGGTCAAAATGGTAAAGAGTAAGTGGATAATAGGTTGTGATAGTCATAATGAAATTAGAATCAAATAAATTAGTGTCAACTAACTAATCGTAGATGTTTTAATGGTATATTGTGTCACTATCAAGATTTTCTTCATTAGTTGATAAAGAGGAATCATTAACAAAATACATGAGGTTACCCCCAGGTGGTATAAATTTGAGACCTTGATTCATAGTAGGTTTACCAACTTATAGAGGTTTCAGAATACCTTGATCTCATGTCCCTAGGCCTTTTCCTATATAATCCAATCTATTAATAATTTGATTAAGGATAGGGTACTTAGGATTTTAAAAACAATTTTCAAGGCCATCAACATACAACCAATCTCCTTTATTAAAGGCTTCTTGATCTTGATTTGGCAAAGTTACTGGTATAAATACTAATGGTTGTTTATGTGTGTTTTTCTTCAACCAAATCATATTAGGACTTCAAGGGCTTTCATAAGCTTTGGTCTGCCATAAGATTTAGGACATTTTGGAAAATTTATAATATGAAAGGCATCTTTCATATGGTATGTGGAAATGTCAACATCCTCAACAGTAAGTTGGTTTGTAAAGGTTGTAAGAAATGGATCAACCAAAGTGGAAGTAAGATCACTAGGGTTGATATAATTAGATTTGGGTTGTTCAAAAATTGTTGTTTTATTTTTCTTAGCTACAAATTCAAAACTAGGGAAATAATTATAATTAGATTTGGGTGGCTCTAGGTGTTTGTAGTATTGATATGGCTAAAGATTAGTATAAATACTAACCTCAAATCTTGAATGGGGGAACTTGAGGCACTGATGCAAGGTGCAAGGGACAGCTCATACTTCATTTATCCAAGGATGACCAATAATTATATTATAATTTAACTAAATGTTGAAAACATGGCACAAGTTATCATGGGTTATAGGCCCAAATATGATTAGTAATCAAATAGTCCTGAAGACTCTATTTTGGAATTGTCATACACTTTGATCATGATTTTTTATGTTGCATGTCTTTGGTGGTATATCCTGACAACTATATCAACTTTAGAGACACTATATTCATCTTTAAACCATTGTATATAAGAACCCTCTTATCTTATGGTGAGTGATAACAACCTCAATATGCAAGGGGTTATTATGGCTATGATCAAGGGAAAACATATCTCATTGATCAAATGTAAATTTTTAGCTTAGAGATAGATTCCCTATAAGTGTTTGGAGTTTGGCAGGGTTTATGTCTTTAGGAACATTATACTTTTGGAGGAAGTCATTTAGTATGTTCATATGAACTTTTGATGTACATAATAAATCTAGGATAGAAATTTGCACATATTTTTTTCTTATTTGGTCCCAAATACTATATGGCTTCTTAATGGTAGGACAAGAGGGTTTGTCCTTGGCCAGTACAGTGTTCAATTTAGGATCAGAAGGCATTGAGTTCGTATTTGGTTTAGTTTTGGAAGATGGTAAAGGACCTTGAATGTTAACTCTTGAGCATCTAGTTTTGATTACAAGGAGTCATTATAATTAGAAGAATTAGAAGGCACAAACTTCAAATTTATCTTAGACATGAAATAAGGTGGAGGGCCTTGAAGAGTAAATCATGAGCATCTAGTTATGATTGCGTAATTTTGAGTCAAAAATGAGTCATTAAAATTATAAGAATGGGATGGTGGTCTATAAATAGTAACCTATGGAAATTGAGGTATAATAGAATTGCTTAAACCCTGTGTGGTGTTACTTGAAGAAGAGGGTGTCAACCCTAAAAGAAAGGGATCAACAATTTGATAAGTATTGGAAGGTTCACAAGTTTTGATTGTAATGGTGGAAAAATGATTACCATAAATAAGTGATTGTAATGGTATAAACTTGATTAACAAAAATACAACATGGTGTTGTAATCTAGGTCATTAGTTTGGGTATTATGATCTTGATTAAGATTATGTTGATTTACTTTCTAACTTTATCCTTGTTGGCATTGGCCCTGACCTTGATTTTTATTATTCCTATGTTATTTTTTATTATGAGTAGTAAATGGGTATGTGTATTTTCTTATATCTTGATTAGTGTTATGTGTTTTTTGTTTCACCTCAATTTTTCCACTTTTAATTAGGTCCTTAATAAGATGTCTCAATTGTATGCATCAATAAATGGCATGACTAATAACATGATGAAAACTTAAAAACTCATCTTCCCAATACAAATCAATTTTAGGTTTATCTTCAGCAAATGGCAATGGTATAGGTCATTTAATCAAATTGGTTACCACTAGCTTCTAGAATATTACCTCAATTGATTCATCCAGTTTACTAAATGGTTTATATTTGGTGAACCCTATGCATGGAGGTGATCATTGCAAAGTGGTTGGTGGATTGGGTTGTACATTATGATTCTATGGAGCCTATACTATTTTCACATGACATGATTATGTTATTCCATTACCCACCATGTTCTTATTCTTATTTAAAACCTTAGGTTTTTATATAGTAGTTGTAGACACCTAAAACTAGCCACCAATGGCTTCATATCAGACTTTAAACCAATTCTTACCAACCATTAAAATTTAATCCTAAGAATCACTAAACATCCCAAATTTGTTTATGCATCACTCATCAAGGCTCAAAATCTCATTGAGACATTCCTAATTTGGGTATCTTATCATATGCAACATTAACCTCTCATGGATTCATCTCCAATCATTCCATGGCATTACAACATGTAATTTGGCCTCTAGACCTATTAAGTGGGGAAAATTTACACTTAAATCAAATATTGGAAATGCTAAAATCCTAAATAGAATTAATCAAAATGATAAACCTAATTTAATTCCTACTTGGATTATCCATGAATAATTAATGAAATTCTAAAAAAAGGAAATTCAAAAGTCAAAAATATCTTAAGTTTTTATAATTACCTTTTGTGAGTTATCAAGCTTTTGAAAATATCTAAAACTATCTCACCCATGACTATTAATTGTAAAACATGAAGTTTTGACACCTTTTAACTCTAATAGGGTTAATTAACTCACTTAAGTTAGGTTTGAACCCATTCCATGTTTAAAATACACCTTAACTCACCTTGAGTTGGGACTAGTTCCTAAGCCTATAAATACAAGCATTTGCCTCTCATTTATGAGAGCTTGGATAAAGTAAAGTTATAATGCTGGTTTTATAGAAATATTGGAAGAAATATTGTTATAATTCCAAAATCATAAGCCAATCCATCAAGACATATCAATCCAAAATCCATGGTGCCAAGGAGATAAGGAGATAACCAAGCTCCATTGCCAAAGACTCTTTTAGCACAAGCTGAGCAAGCCACATGAAAAATCATTTGGGGTATTCAAGGAAGGTAAGGATCTTGTTGTTATTTAAATTTTAGTTGTGTTTTTCATTTATCATGCTCCCCCTATGATCTAGGCTAGAGATGTTAGCATGTTAGTGTGTTCATTTTAATGTTTTATATTCTAACACAATACTAACCTCCTCTCTATGTCAAATTCCTATGATCACAAATGGCACATCCAGTGAGACCCAAATCATCCCACATACCAAAGAGACCAAGATGCAACTCCTAAATTTTCAAATGAATGATTAAAATCATTAAAATTAGAGTTTTTGCCATATTTTTTTTATTTTGTGTTAACTCAAATATACATAGAGACTGACATCGATCAAGCATAACTGGCATTGGTTCTAACCAACCTTTAATAATTCTACCTAACTCAGCTCAATTCTAGTTATCCATCATTAGTCAAGATGTAAAGCAAACACACAACTTCAAACCTTGAATTTTGAATCTTTTTTGCATTATTAATAGTTGTTTATGGGTTTCATTGACATTTAAACTCTCTGCCTAATCATCTTATTATATCTTATATTGATTTTTTGTGATATTTTGAGCTAACTAAAAAAATTTATCTCATGGTGGTTTTGCATTCAGGTTTATAGGCAACCAATATTGGTCTTTATCAATTGGTATTGGTTATAACCAATCGATGTTATTTTACTGGTAACTAGCATCGATCATAGGTGACCAATATCGATCCTATGTTTTAAAAATGGGAAACCTGAGAGATATGTTTTGAAATTTTATTTGTTCATCATTAAAAGTGCTTCAAATTAAGGGGATACTCTCTAACCCTTATATGACCAAGGTAAGAATATAACACAAATTTTCAAGTTTATACTAATGAACATTTCATTTTGGGTGTTTAAAATGAATTTAGCTAAATCTTGAACATTTAGTTTTAAGTGCTTAAAATGAACATGGGTGTTTTTGATTATCTTGTGTTATCAAAGTTCTTAAAAGTTTTACAAATAAACCAAGGGAACAAATAACTTAATCAAACATTTCATTTCGTGCATAAAAGTGGGAAATAGTCAAATTTGAATGTGTTTTAATCTTGCTCACTTCATCTTTTAGTGTTTAAAAAGAACATAGTTCATTTTTTATGCCTTAGATTTTTTTCAAAGTTTTTGAAAGTTTCAACCAATGCTAAGGGGGCCAAAAACTTCACAACACATTTCATTTTTGGTGACTTAAAATAAACTTTAAATCACTTAGTTCATGCTTTGTAAAAATGTTCATCTTATGCCATGTTTATTTGAAATTTTTTGTTTGTTTTCATAAAATGAAGAGTACAAGTATGCTCTTCCCCCATCCCCTATAGAAAACTTGGGTGACCAAAAATGCATTTTCACTTGTGATTTGTGCCTAGTCCAAGGCATGGAAATAATGTTGTCTAGGCTCTCCCTAAAACCTGTATGGTTTGGGTGATATAAAAATAACCTCAAAAGTCTTTCCACTTACTTTTATTTTCATGAAATTTGGTTTTTGAAGGAGAGTTCATCACTTCTTCACAAGTTATTTAGGGAATCATTGACCCAAGGTTTCATCTCCTAGAAATGTTTCAACCCTACTCCATGGTGGGGTATATAAATCAGGGTGCACACATTATGAGATCCAAGGGGTTGAGTGGCTAACCTCTCCTTTTGTAATAAAAACCTGAGTCATGTCTAGTTAAGCAGTGTATTCCACTAAGCAGTCCATAGATGGAATCACTATGTAAAGGAATATACCATTATATAGTAATTTGATTAGTATGAACTCACTTAACATGAGGCATATCTAGTATTATCCATGCTTGGGACCAATCTAGACATTTGAAAACTATAGTTTTAGTTAACCCCATTTGACCAACATTGTTAGTTATAAGATTTAGGACTTTATATTTAAATGTTATGTCATTTCATCCTTTTATTACTTGGTCTTTTGAGTATAAAGCTTTGTTTATTATGCCACATCATACCAAGTTTTGTTTAAATGCCACTCCTTTATTTAAGGAGGTGTTATGCTAGCCATTTTATCACACACTTTTGCCTTAAAAATTTTACCAAACTTGTTTGTATGTGTCACTTGATTGAAATGAGTAACGTTACACCGCCCAAATAATTTCAAGTTTTGTGCTTTAGAGTCTTGAAATAAACCATTGATCACATATTTAGAGAGAGATAACTCTATTACACTTCTCAAATTTATTTCATAGACTTGTTTTTCTTTTGCCAAATTCCATTTTTTAGAACCAATTCCATGTATGTCTTTTAAATCTTTGTCTTGTGTCGTTATGTCATTCCATTTTGTCTAGCTTATTGTTTATTTGAATATGCATAGTTTCCTAAGTTGAGTTTTTAATTAACCTTGCCAAGTTAAAATTCAAACATTGATTTATTTTTTTTATGCCTTGATTAATTGTGGATTAGACACTGATCTTTCTCTTTTGGGTTGTGCAACTTAGTTAATTTGTTACCCAACTTTGAAAACTATTGCTTAAATTTTTACCTAGTGATGTTATGATGTTTAATTTTATCTAGCTTGTTTATTTAAATGAGCCTAGTTTTCATTATTATTTGTGCCTTTATTTTTGATAAAATAGTCTATCTCTCCATATGCCTTTTGGCTTAGGCCTTATGCCAATTGACCAAGTTTACATTTGAAGTCCATATGCCAAGTCTATGCCAAAGTATTCCAAGTTTGTTAGATTAAATACCCTTTTGTTTTAATTTTATATTTATATTTTATATTTTTCAAAGAGTCCTAGCACATGCCTTATTTGAGCCTAGATTTTAACAATGCATTTGGCCAAAAGACCTAGCAACTTTTTTATTCTTCCTAGATTATACCTATTTGGAACATTTTGAACCTAGAGTTTGGCATGTTGGTTTTTATTCAACCACTTGAAATTTTTGTAGGTGATAAATTTGAAATTAGACATTTGATATTAAACTATTTTATACCAAGGTTTAACACATACCATTCTAGAGATACAACTCCCCTAGACCAAGTTAGACCAAGTTTGAACCTTCTATCCTTTGGACATTGTTTTATAGAGTTTGGAGAACTCTACACCTTTTTATGGAGATTTTATTATTGATGTGGATATGTCTATCTACACTTATGGTGCAGTTACATACAATCCAAGTTATATAATGTTTACACAAATTATCTTTGCTCAAGAGCCATATGGTAAAGAAGTGGTTTGTGAGATGGATTCTTATCTTCCTTACAATCCTTGATCTAGGGAATAAATCAAAGATACTCAAGTGAAACATGATGTAGTACATTTTTTTGTAATGTTAACATATTATACTCACCCTTTGGTAACAACTCAATCCCCTACCTATAGGATTAACCCTTTTCTAGACTACATGAGCTACCATACTCCACTGAATCCAAGGAATACAATTTCTATACTATAACCTCATTCTTTGGCTTGTGTGAGTAATTAAGCTCCAAGATGCCCAACCATTACCATTCTGAGACCTCATCCTTGGCTTATGTGAGAAACCAAACTCAATAATACCCTATCAGTACCATTCTAGGACCTTATCCTTTGGCTTATGCAATCAATCAAGCTCCACAATGCCCTACCATTTCTATACCAAGACCTAATCCTTTAGATTGTGTGAGTAATAAAGCTCCATAATGCCCTACCATTACCATTTTAGGACATCATCCTTTATATTTTTTGAGCAACCAATCTCCACAATACCCAACCATTTTTATACCAGGACCTTATCTTTTGGCTTGTGTTAGTAACCAAGCTCCACAACACCTAACCATTTCTATATCAAACCCTTGTCCTTTGTCTTGTGTGAGAAATAAAAATCCATGACTCCCTACCATTACCATTCTATGACCTCATCCTTTAATTTGTGTGAGAAACCAAGCTCAATAATGCCTTACCATTACCTTTTTAGGACCTTACCCTTTGGCTTGTGTAAGCAACCAAGCTCCACAATGCCCTACCAGTAACATTCTAGGACCTCATCCTTTGGCTTGTGTGATAAATCAAGCTCCATAGCACCCTATCATTTCTATATCAGGACCTCATCCTTTGGCTTGTGTAAGTAACCAAGCTTCATAATGCTCTACCATTTCCATTCCTTATCCTTTGGATTATATAAGCAACCAAGCTCCACTACATCTAAAGACTACCATTACCATTCTAAGACCTTATCCTTTAGCTTATTCAAACAAATAATCTCCAAGACACTATACCATTACCATTCCAAGACCTAATACTTTAGCTTACATGAGCAATCAAGCTTTATGATGCCCTAACATTATCATTCTAAGACCTCATCCTTTGGCTTGTGCAAGCAACCAAGCTCTATGGTTCCCTATCATTATCCAACTACCGATCATTCTTCATCCATTGCCAACCATTCCATACTTTAGAAAACCCTTACCAATCATCCAACCCCAATTGAGCCAAATAGTACCTCTTCAACCGAGCCAATCATTTAAAGACCAAATGATATTCAAACTTGGTATTTTATAATTGATTGTAAACCAAGGTCTAGAGAACCAACCAATCTAAGATGTTTTCGTCAAACCAACCATTTTTTATAATTTAACCTATGATGAACCACCTCTAAATACTATATTTGTTATTGAGGATTCTC
This sequence comes from Torreya grandis, assembly GCA_037957365.1. Lineage (NCBI taxonomy): Eukaryota > Viridiplantae > Streptophyta > Pinopsida > Cupressales > Taxaceae > Torreya > Torreya grandis. The sequence continues at coordinate 1,537,064 of JARHVA010002289.1, read as the reverse complement.
ACTTTGATGAGTCAGTCTTTGTTGAGTCACTTTTTAATGATTATAACTACCTATGGGAAAATCATTACCTTAAACATATGCCTTTTTTAAATAGACTTCCTTAGACAAGCTAGTCTCGAAGGAGTTATCTCTTGACCTTTTCCCCATCATGGAGGAGTCTCACTTTGACAAACTAGTCTTTATGAAACCCATTATGCCATCATAGGTCGTTACTTATCCAATACCAAACATTAAACAAGACATCATTTTAGTAGTGTCCACACCAGATGAAGAATCAACATTGAAGTTAGGTTATATTCTTGAACTGACATCAAATTTAGTATTAATTTAGAATCAATGTTAGTCTCAACATTGAATTCAGAGTCTATTGAGTTAGAATCATATTCAAAATTAGAATATGTTCATGGATATTACAATATTGGTTACACATACCTCATAGATCAATTTGAATAAAATTGTGATCCTTCTACAATTTTTGAGGATGAGTACTTTAGCTTCAACACAATTATCCTAGTATCTTCTATGAGGAATATGTTGCCTCTTCCCATTCCATTATCATTCCACATGCCATTACCACCAACTAACCTATCCATTTTATTGACCTTCCATATCCCACAAGTGTTTATTGTGATCAATATAAAAATACCTTATTGATTTGCATCCATGGTGACATATCAATTGAAGAACATCAATGGGACCAATTCATGCAAAATAAGAACAATTTCCTAGTGAAACCCTTTTGGAGGTCCTAGGGGATAATCAAAGTTCAAATTTGGCATCTACTAGTGAAACCTTTTCAAAGGTACTAGAAGATAATCCAAGTCAAAAGTTAATGTTCCTTAGTGAAAAATTCTCAGAGGTGCTATGGGATAATCAAGACAAATTCATTGGTGGAAAGCTCTTCAAGGCACCAATAACTGAGCGCAAAAGTATTTCACTACTTGATGAAGATAAAATCAAACATGAAATCAATATAGCTTCTAATCTATAGCCTAATCAAATAGTTGATACTCTCAAACCCAAACAATAGAAGAATTTAGTGGTCTTATCAAGAACATATTTAAAAGTCTTTGACCCTACCACATCCAAAGTTATGTCAAATCTAAAATCAGCAATATTGTGTGTGCCTAAAAAAATTGATCTTCATTTGTTACCCTAATATTATATATTCCATTATCATCCACCTATACATCACCAAATCAGCCATATCATACATTATTTATTTGTATTTACCATCCCTAGATGCACTTTCTTTTATAGAGGATACAAAAATATATTGTCTCGATGTTTGAAGGAAATAGAATCAATGATCAACAAACATCATAAAAACATCATTTACATCCAAATCTACAACGAATTATTGACAAAAAACTATTTAGAAGAGGTGTGGGCTAGTAATTTACATAATTAATTATTCTAGTTATTTCATATGTTGATTAGGATGTGCATATCCACATAAAAAACAACAACAAAATCATTTACCTAGCCAGAATCATATGTCATACCCATACCTTTTACATTTTTTTGCCATTTACCTTGGCCAAAAACGTTTACCTTGCATTCCCCTTGCCATTGTTTTATACCCTACCATTTACCTTACCAGTTATGGGCAACCCTATTTCCATTTTACCCAATCTTCATACTAGCATTGACCTAAAAAATGTCATACCCTATACCTTTTTACCATGCCATCTCTATTTAGACCAAATCTTGTTTTTAGCCATCCTACCCAACCTTTTTATGATCTTGGTTCCTTTAGTTTTTTTTTTGCACCTTCCATGAGGGGATTTTGATCCAATTTTAATAGTTTTAGAATTTTGTGTTTAAATAATAGTCTATGAAAGTAGTGTGACAGTGGATCTAGAAAGTTATTTTTTATTTATGATTTACTAGGTGCCATTGATTATAACCACCTATGGGAAAAAAAATGCTCCACATTGTGTTACTAATTATAACAGCCTATGGGAAAATTAGTATCGCAGACCTATGTCATTATTTTTTAATTATAATAGCCTATGGGAAAATCATATCAACACCTTTTATCATGCATGATTGTATCACCTTACCATTACTATTCTCATTTGCTTGGCCATTTGCTAGATTTGAGAACTTATTGTGATCTAGTCAGTTCTCTATGCCTTTTGTGTGGGTAGAAATACTATGACTTGAGGTCATAATGGGACTACATAGGTCGTGCTCAATTTATGTTGAGGTTAGCTCACTCCTTTTCCATACTCTCTTATTATTTTATGAGTACCCTTTTCCATATGCTCTCATTATTTTACAAGAAACCTAATCTAATGCTCTCATCATTTTGTGAGTGGTATCTTTTCATTCTCTAATGAGTTAAAATACCTCAAAATTACATAAACATTTAAAATTTTAAAAATCCAAAAACATTTATCCTATTTACACCTAGTTTGTCATCCTCAATCCATCCTAGTGAGGTAAATAAAATATTAGGATGCTTTATATTGATTTTATTTTCAATATTTATGTGTGTGTTTTTTGTTTATTTATTTTTTTGCTTGCTTTCCTATTTGTTTGATTTATATGTGTGTTTTTTATTTATTTTCTTTCTTATTTATTTTCTTTCAATATTGTGCCTTGACTCATTCTATATGTGTTCATTGGGTGATTCCTTATAAATTATTATTGAGTCCATACATATTCATACATCAACATTATCATCATGGTTTTTATCATTGGTACATTATTTTTAATTGTTTATTGGATCGAGGGTTAGTTCTTATGCACATTTCAACCAAGTTATCATGGTATTCTATCATGAGGCATACTATCACATGATACATCAAAAATAAACTTAGGAATTCTTACAATAAATGGATATATAGAATTTTTTCAATAGCAACCTTGGAAAATATTGCCACCTTCCTCAATAAAATCAACACATTGACTATTCTTAGTTTATAAATACTAATCAAGATGAGCATCTCTGCATTAGTATGTACAACTAGATATTTCACATTGATCAATTCTTATTCTTATATTCATCTCTTTCATGACTTTATGCATCCTCATATACCTAGTTATTTATGGCTTATTCAATAATTAGATCATTGCACATTCATTTGCACCCACTCATTTTTCATTTGTACAATAGGTTATATCCTTGAGTTATGTTTGATAATCTACCATACTAGAGCATAATCAAACATCTTTATTTAATCTCAATCATCTTAATGATTATAACTACCTATGGTCAAATTATTATTCTGACTCATCAACCCTAACTGGGGCATATGTCATTGCCACTAATTATAACTACCTATGGGCAAACCAGTGTTGTACCTTTTATTACTAATTATAACTACCTTTGGGAAAATTAGTAATTTTTACATCAATGAATGAAAGAATTTTTATCATTTTTATTAATCTCACCCATGGGTTAATTTCATTCTTATTTTTATTTCTTTTTGAGTGACTATTTCATGTAAATTTTTGATGAAGTTGTAAAGAAAGAGAGAAAAGAAACTCGATACAGGTATGGTTTAAAAACTTGTAACACATTGAAATAGAAGATTGTGAAGAGCTCCTCTTTGGCTTGGGAAGAAGACCTGTAGATATGAAAGAATTAAAGAAAACTTGTTTGTTAGATAGATAGTTGGGTGGATTGTCTAGTAATAGCTAGATCCTAGAAGCCAGAGCTTCCTTAGAGGCTATCAATCCACGAATTTTAAACAATTAATTTGATAAAGCTATAAATAAGGTGCTTACATCAATAATCCAAAGGTAATTAAATAAAATACAATAAATCTTTTTAAAAGAATAGACTAGAAATTATCTAATTAGTGATAAACTAATTAACACCATTGCTAATGGGTCAGGGTATGCTTCAAAAAATCTAAAAGGGGTTTATGACTAGCTAAAAACATAGAAAAGTAGATTTTATTGGGTGTGGGTGGGTGAAATTATCTTGTTGGTTTTTTTTACCATAGGTGACCATCAACAGTTGGGGTAACTATCAGTGGTTATGCCTAACTATTGGTGATTAGGGTAACCATCAACAATTGATTATGTATTTCTAGGTTTGATCAATAAAAGATGATAGGATTCCATAAATGGATTTTAAGAATTAGGAAAGGGCTAGATTGATTACAAAATGGATTAAAAGCACATGAATATTGATAAATAAGCACTTGTCTTACCAGAAGTCAATTGGGTGGTGGGTGGTGTAGTTATTCTATTGGTGGAATCTGGATTGATTATAATAAAACAATAGTACCTAAAATCTTGGTTGAGAGGTGATGAGTTGGTTCTCAATAAGATGGATGATAATGCTTGATAACATTGATAATGTTGATTGACTTGATTGGCCTACAAAAGGAAAATCTTAAATGCCTAGGCTCCTAATAATTATTGCAGATAGATTTGACTTCTTAGGCCTCTCTCTCTTATAGGCATAAGTAAGATGTGGAAGTGAAGGTGTAACTAGGTCATATAAATATAATTTGTGTATGTAAAGGCTCGCAGCATAAATTAGACAAGTTATATTTAGAAAAGGGTCTATAGAGCTTACATGCTCTTGATGAGAAGGTAGATCTTAACTGTTGATGGTTAGGGGTCCCCAAGGCTAACTGTTGATGGTCATCAAAATCATAAATGATCAAGGTCCATAGGGATAAGGTCATGAAGGCCATGGTTATTCAACTTAGTGCAACTAAGTATAGATTGGTTGGTTTAGGCTTGATAGGTGTAGGTTGGTCCTAAGAGGGTCTAGGGGTACTTTCAAGGCTACTTCAACATTTGGAATCATAGGTGTGTAGATTTTTAGTGTCTATATTTTTCCCCTTTTTTGTTGTGTAGCTTGCGTGAATGACCTGAAAAACAAAAATGGACTATAGGTCACAGGTTGGGTTATCCCAAGAGTGGAAGGAGGTTTTCTCCGTCAAATTGGGAGTCATTGAGGTGAATCTAAAGTGGGTATAGGTTTGATAAGTGGTAGATGGTGAGTCACTATGTGATGACAAGAGGTCATTCATTTGAAATGCAAACATGCTTGTAAAATGTGACAAAAAGGAGTAATAGCCAAGATCATTCATAGATGATGTTGCTAATGGTTATAAAAATAAAGGTTAGTACTAAGAAGGACAAGTGATGAGTAAACTGCATGATCACTTATAAGCATAGTGGTTAGGAATACTCATACACACAAGTCTCTAAAGTGATCTTTATGTATCTAATGGTTATCTAAGGTAGGAAGTGATCCCAAAGAAAACATACATGGGTCATGTGTCATAGATATCCAAAGTAGGAAGTGTTCCTAGTGAGACATAAGTGTGCCAATATACATGAGGTGGCACAAAATGCAAAAGGGCTAACATGGCAATGTTGTTATTATGGCCAAAGGACCAAGTAAAAAGTGTCATAAAATTGCATGCCAAATGGGCCAAAAGAGACCAATGGTGAGGTGATGAGGTGATTGGACTGGTAGGATAAAGTCATCTCCAAAAGGTAGGTAAGATCATAAGGTAAATTTTTTGAAATGTGAAGGTTGTAGGCAAGAGCTAAAATTGGGTTTCTAGGGTATCTTGATCATTAATGGTTAGGGTCCCTAGAAGGTGACTATTGATGGTTACCTTGACCATCATGGTTAGGAGAAACCCTAAAAGTTTGGGGGGTAAAAGTAAAAAATAAAATTTAATTATCACTTTTAATATTGTGTATTTTTAATAAACTCTAGGATATTTTGGGGCTTTGCAAAGAAGGCTCATGTTAAGGTGGGCATTTCTCATTGGCTAGAGGTGTGAGGTAGATTACGTGAGTCTAGGATATAGGGAGTATGAGGGCATATCTAGGCACATGTACAAGGGCTCAGATCATGAAAGAGGTCATAAAATGAGGTAGGAGGTGCATTAAATTGGTAGATAGGTTTGATTTTGTTGTTTCTTGTGATTTCATAGGGGGAGGTTTGCAAATTATTATTTTTGGCATGTATGCCCTAAGTAGGGTTTTGCGGGTTTTAAGCAAATGGGGTGGGTAGATAATTAAATTGATGGGGTAGGTAGGGAGATTAGATAGCATGATAGCTAGGTAGGTTACTTAGGTTAGTGTATTTCACATTTGCTTTTGTTTTGGGCCTTAGGGGTTTTGGCCATTTTGACCATGGAATTCCCATAGGTAATTATTGATGGTCAGGTTTGATCATCGATGATTGACACCCTATTAACTATGGGTCCCCAACCATCAGTGGTTAGCATGAACACTAGTGATTAGTTAGGATAGAGTAGGGTTTAAAAGTATTAAGGGCTTAGGTACATTATTTAAGTTTTAGGGTTAAGAGAAGTGGTTAGGCTCAAAGTTTGGTCAGGTAAGTTGGGTGCAAGGGGTAAATGGGTTTTGGTTATGGTTAGGTCAAATAGGTTAGGGTTTGGGGTGTTTTTAAGAGATAGGATAGGTTAGACTAGTTAAGGTTTAATCTAAATGATTTGATTTGGTGTAGGATCAAGATTAGATATAAATGCATGATTGTGTCTCATAAATATTCCATGTGTTGCTCAAGGGGATGAGTGCTAATGACTAGGCACATATGAAGGTAGTAGGGTTGGTAGGGATGAGGCACTACCAGCACATGCCTAGGGATATGTCCATGATAGTAGCACTCATTAAGAGATGGGAGAGATGACTATTTTTCTAGAGGATGTCCATAGGATCACTTGACTCCCACTACATGGTAAGGCAATCTACCAAATTAAGTAGGAGGAATGAGATGAGTATGTCAAGTATCTATATGGAGATGATAATGACCAAGTCCTTTGGCACCTTGGATGGTTCAGTTATAAAACACTATACAAGAGGTCTCTTGAGGAAAGGAGACTTATTATGATGTTGATGATCATGGTTACTTGTTTTCGGGTTCTAGATTCTAGTAGTGAGAGATTCCCCTATGTATTACTAGCTATTTAAGTTAAGCTATTACTTGGGAGGATAGTATTTGGGTGGGTCCCAGTGTTGTTGATATATATTTATAGAGATTTTTAGGGGTTTAGACACCATAAGAGGTGTGGCATTAACATGGGTATGGTTTTGCACTATTAGGCTTATGATCACATTTGGGTTCTATGGCCTATGGGATTATCATGGATGGGGTACATATTGTTGGAGTTCCCTATGGGATTTATGAGGTGAAAAGATGAATATGCTACATTTGGGGCTAGAGGTGGATCACATGACATTGAGTGGTTTAAGGCTACCCTAGGTGGATTGGTAGTTGTGGACATCATATAGAGGTCATACCTATAGTTCCTTATTTGGCTAGGCTATAGGAGGGAAACCCTCCCTATATAGATCTTTAAGTGGGTATTGTGTCATCAAGAGGGTGAGGTAGATTTCATTCCATTTGATTGAGTGTGGTACCAGTTTAGCTTATTATAGGGTATAATGTGTCCACATCCATAGTATAGAAGGTAGGACTCACAGGTTTAGTTACAGGTACCCTAGCCTATTTAGATAGTTTTCATTGGTGGCTTAGAAGAGCTTCTTATTAGGGCTCCCATGGATGATGTAGGGGTATATATATGGAGACATGGCTTGGTACTAGCTTATCTATGTAGCTAAAGATGTTGGTGTAAATGACAGAGAGGTAGCACTGATGTTTGTAGATCTAATCAGCCAAGGTAAATAGGTATGGGCAGCATTGGCCAAGGCCCAGGCTCAAATATAGGCTCTATAGAGATAGGTGGCCATAGTATAGGGTTAGATTCAAGCATTATAGGGTCAGCTCACCACCATTATAGGTGAGAGAGATCTCCTTAGATAGAGGGTTGGGATAGGTGGATCAAAAGTAAGAGGGCCACCAAACATAGTGCCCCAAGCATTCTATCCATCTATCTATCATAGTGGATCTTACATATTATGAGGTGATAGTATTAGACTAGCTACCCTAGGCTATGAGGTATGAAAATTATAGAGTGAACTTGGGTGATGGCCCATTAATAGCTACCTAGGTCAGTGGGCTTTTATAGTGGGATAGATATGGGTCCTAGGGGGACTAATACCAAGTACAAGTGTAGATAGGCCTAATGATAGTGGTGTAGGCCCATGATTATGGTTAGAGATGCTATCATGATGTATTATTTTGATACTAGCCTATGTGTTGATGTAGCGAGATGTATATTTTTTGAGAGAGATGATACATTGTTACATGTAAGATTTTTTTTTATGCTTCAATGTATATGATGTATGTTTTTTGATGTTTATGTATGATGGATGCTTATGGTTATGATTATGGGTTATGGTTTTGGTTCATACTTATGGTGTTCCACTTAGTATCTTAGCTATGATGATCTAATTATGATAGGATATGTTATATATGGATACATGTTATGGATTTATCTATGGTTATATGGGTGAAAAAGAAAATGGTATATGTCCTAATGTTTTTCTTAGTGATTTGGTTTATTATTGTGATGGTGTAATGACATGCTTATCGTTTGTGATGTGATTGTTGTTCATGGTTTGTTTTGGTATGTTTACATTGACTCATTGATGGATAAATGTTATTTCTTGTTGACATAGTTCATGATGTGTAAGATTTTAATGTGATGTTTATTATTCATGTGTATAGTGATAGGCTTACATAAACTAATAAAAGATAATAAAATGAACATGATGATTTTTCATTGGTAAAGACCAACATGAAACCCAAATTTGCATTGGCTTAGTGAAAATAAGCCTTTCCAAAGCTTCACATTAGCATGATTAGGTTGATAAATAGGGATCCTGATTACATTGTGTCAAGTGAGCTCATAGTCCCATGCATGTGACATGTGGAGGGAGAATGGGTGAAACTAGGAACTTTAGGGAGACTAGTATGCCTTCTAGTAGGTGTCCAAAGAGGTAGTATAAACAAGCCTATGTTCATATATAAAGTGTAGAATGATCAAAGTAATAAGTCTAGTAAGGAGATATAATTTTTGCTTTCCAAAATTATTACATTTATGAGAGCTGATTATGAATTTCAAAATTGATTTTTCTCCTACCTTTGCTTTTAATTTTGTTGTTTGCTTAAGGGTCAAGGAAGATGAACAATGTGGGAAGCTTCCAAGAAATTGCTACCTTTTTCAAATGATTTACTCAGCCATCCTTCATGGGAGTGGTCTAAGTTTATGTGCCTAGTACAAATTATTTTAATAGTTATCCTTCAAGGGAGTAGTCCACCTTATATTTTGTAGTTTTGAACAAGTTTTCAATAACTGTCCTTCAAGGGAGTAGTCCACCTTATATTTTGTAGTTTTGAACAAGTTTTCAATAACTGTCCTTCAAGGGAGCATTCTATGAATGCTAAGAATGACCCATGATTATTTTTTTTGATATTGCATTTTGCTTTTGTATGACTTAGCTTGACATAGACTTGTTCATACATGCCTAATGGATTACCTTTATGAAGGTAAAACTAAGCTGACATGAAGGTTTAGTAGGTGAAAATGAGGTATAAGTGACAATTACCATAGGAACTAATCATAAAGAGATGGGAAGTACTATGAGAATCATGCCATCGATAGATCCATGGTATCCATAGTTCAAGATTAGGCTATAATTGTGATGGATAATCACATGATTTAGTTTTAGTCAGTTTCCCCTAAAAATAGGGGAATGAATATGGTTGTAAGGGAAAAGCTTAAGTTATACTAATGATGATTGTGATCCCTATCTAACAATAAAAGGGATGCAAATACGTAGCATTAAGAGGCTTAGTTCTAGTTTGCCATCAAGAGAGGATAAACGATAAGCTCCTTACCCATAATTATGGGTAATAATGTAGGGACCAAGCTAATTAAAATCATTTTTTGCCCTTTTGCTTTTATCTATATTAGTTACATGTTGGTTTTCATTGAAGATAAGATCTCCAATATTAAATTCTTGGACTTTGAGTTGTTTTTTATAGGCACATTTGATTCATTCTTGATAGACACGAAGATGGGAAAGGGAAACCAAATGATGCTCATCAAGTAACTCAAGTTGAGCTAAGTGTTCTTGATGATAATCATCTTCTGAGATAAGATCGTGTAAAGATATGCAAAGAGAAGGTATTTGGACTTCAAAAGGAAATACAGCCTTGACTCCAAACATGAGATAAAAAGGTCTAGCACTTGTAGGGATTCAGATGCTAGTATGATATGCCCATAAGGTGAAAGGGATGTGTAAGTGCCAATCCTGACCTAATGCATTAACCATTTTGGTAAGCATGTTGTTAAGGTTTTTGTTAGAGGATTTAACTTGCCCATTTTATTATGGGTGATAAGGTGATGAAAACCTAATTTTAATAACAAATATGTCATAAAGGCCTAAAACTTATTTATTTTTTAAGGATTTACCATTATCGATGATGATCTTATGGGGAACACTAAAATGATAGATGATGTGATGGGTAATAAATTTGATAATCTTTTCAGCTTTTATTGAGATAAGGAGAATAGCTTCTACCCATTTGGTGAAATATTCAATCATGGTAATGATATAATGATGTCATTATGAAGAGTGGGGGTTGATTTCATCGATAAGATCCAGATCCCATTATGAGAAGTGCCAAAAGTTTACAAAAACATGAAGACTATTTCTAGGTGTGTGATGTAAATTGGTGTGTTGTTAAAACTTGACACACATTTTCACATAATCACAACAATATTGGTTAAGGGTGGAACAATAATATCCTAGGTAGAGGATGTGCTTAGCCACAATGAGTCCACTAAAGTTCCCCCCATAGATACCCTCATGTGTTTCCTTGATAGCATGAGAGGCCTATGTACCATAAAGGTAATGAAATAAGAGGTAATCAAAACCATGTTTGTAAATAATTCATCCCATAATGTTGTAATGGGAGGTGCTCTAAATAAATTCTTGATAGGCATTTGTAGAGATTTCAGAGGGAACTATGCCAAGGTGAAGGTAGTTAAAGGTTTTCTAATACCACAGGTCAAGCAAAATCTTTTCCACACTAAATATGGTTGGCACATTTGATTTGGTGAAGGAAGGTTTGGTGAGGTGATGGACAATGACTAATATTTTGTAGTCTGAGGATGTCAATGGGATCTAAGAGGTAAGAGAAGACATGGTATCAATAAACTTATTGGTGGATCATAGGGTGGTTTGAGTATGGTAGTTTTTGAATGAGGCTAGGAGTTCTATGACTAGTTATATATATAATTACATTGTTTTATTCTTACACTAGTAAATTTTGTTGGCTTAGTTGACTACAAGTTGGGAGTCACCAAAAATATTGATTGTTCTGAATCCTAAGGGTAAGGTAGTCTAGAGACATATTACTAGGGATTCATATTCAACCACATTATTGGTGTATTTTAAAGTTGAGTTTAAATGATAAAAGAAGCGGTTCACCGATAAGGGGGATAAGGATGATGTTGGCCCCTCCACCATGATGACATTTGTAACCATCAAAAAACATGGTTATATGATTGGTAAAATCTACTTGAGATAGAATTATGATTGACTCATTTAGAAATTCAAGAGGGGGAGGTTGGGTGTCTATTAGGGGTACATCAAGCAATTGGTCAGTAATGACTTTCCCCTTAATTGATTTATTAGAGAGGAACTCAAGGTCAAACATAGTTAAAAGCATGAGCTACTTAACCATACACTAGTTTTGGTATGGTTTGGAGTGCATGTACTTGAGGGGGTCGATATTAGTTATGACAAAAATTTTGTGGTTAAGAAGGTAATGGTAAAGTTTGGTGGCCATGAATACTAGATCCAAACATAGTTTTTGGTATGTGTGTACCAAGTCTTGTATTTGATAAGTGTGCATCTAATGTAATAAATGGCTTGCTTCTTTTGTTATTTATCTTGATGGGCAAGCATCAGCCCTAAGGAATGGTCTGTGGTAGAGATATAGAGGTAGAAAGGTTTGTTTCCCTTAGGAGGTATAAGGATAGGTGGAGATAATAGGTACTCTTTGAGTGCACTAGAGGCATTTTAATAATTGACATTCCACTTGAAAGAGATGTCCTTTTTCAAGAGGTTGTGAAATGGTTAACACCGATCAAAGAGCTAGGAGATGAAGTGATGAATATATTGAAGCTTCCCTTGCAAGATTTTGAGTTATTTAAGATTGGTTGGAGGTAGCATCTTGAGAATGGCTTTGATTTTGGCTAGATCAACCTCAATTCCTCAGACAGAAATGATGAATCCAAGAATTTTTCCTGACAAGAAACCAAAAATACATTTCTTGAGATTGAGGTAAATGTGATAGTGGATAAGCCACTCAAAGATAATCTTGAGAACAACTAAATGGTCTTTACAAATCTTGGACTTCCTGAAATGGTCATCCACATAGTCTTCGATGATTGTATGGATAAGGTCATAGAAAAGATAGGTCATGGCACATTGGTATATTATGCTAGCATTAATAAGATAGAAGGGCATGACTCTATAAAAAAAAGTACCCCATGGGGTGATAAAGGTAGTTTTGTGCTAATATTTAAGGGAAATCAAAATCTAATTATAACCCAAGAATAAATTCATGAGAGACATCTTATGGCCTATTGTAAGATCAACAAGTTGGTCAATGCTAGGTAGAGGAAACTCATCCTTTAGGTAACAAAGGTTGAGGTCATGAAATTTTACATAGATACATAGTCCCCATATGTCTTTAGTGATAGACACAATGCTTAAAACCCATTAGGGATAATCAATGGGTTGAATAAAGTTGACAAAAAGGAGATGTGGAAGCTCTTCTTTGATAAGGAGGGTTATGTGAGGATGCATTTGGTGAAGTTTATATCTAACAAGTTTGGCATCATGATTGGTTAGATGTTTTGAGTGGTAATGGATAGGTCAATATTAGGCATATTGACATATGACCAAGTGAATGCAATATTATGCTCTTGGAGGAAGGTAGAGAAGTCATATAGTTCCTCAGGGGTGAGGGTTTGGCCAATATTAATGACATGGGGGTTATCAAAAGTACCCAAGTAAATATCTATGGTAGATTCAATTAACATGGTTGATGATTTTGGAGGTAAGGATTTGTGGATGGAAGAATCTAATACACCAAGGTAGGTGAGAATAGTATCATCATCCTGACATTGAATAGTGTTAATGGTAGGAGAGTCTTCTCGCATGAGTTTAGGATGGGTGAAAGGGATGGATATGGGTGCCCCTTCCTTTTGATAATTTAGGGTGCCAAGGATTATCATGTTGATGGAAAAAGGTTAGGTGGGATGATGTCCTCATCCTCACCCACAAGTGGAGGGGGTGTTGGTGAGAAAAGGGTTTATTCTTCAACAATGGTAATAGCAGGTTATTTGGTTTTCTTCTTATTGGGTAGAATGAATTTGAATCCATGCTTCTTGTGAGTATTTTGATTCTCAATCAAGGTCAATGTGTGTGGGTTGTGCTCATATCATCCCAAACTAAATCCCTTCTAGGTACACTTATGAGGGCATAGTTTGGTGAAGTCTAGGTTGTCTAAATAAGAGAAGGTAGAGGTGAATGGTTATAGCAGAAAAGGAGTGATGGAAGAATTAAGTGGATTGTTAATTCCCCCATATATAAATTTGGTTTGATATCTCGTAGGCCCCAAGGGGGTAATGGCTCTAATGTTGGGGTCATAACCTAGTTGGTGGTTGAGTTTTCCCTATTCTTAGGAAGTAAGGAGGGCATCAAGCATGAGGAGATGATATTCTCCAAGGGTAGGGTGTTGGAAGGTAGGTTCTAAAGGATCAGTGATGGGTATCTAGTCCATGAGCATAGATGAACTAGTAGAAGCCTTAGTGGAAGGGGAAAAATTAATAGATTTAGCTTCTATAGGTGAGGGCTTGGTGGTGGTTATTTGTAGTGCTTTAGATGGATGTACGAGAATGTCATTAGTTTGATAGGTCATATTGCATGATAAAAAATGGATAGGGTTAGCTTGTATGGTAAAAACTTAACTTTCATGTTCAAACTTGACATAATAATGGAGGGTGGAAGGGACACAACCCACAGTTGAGATCCAAGGTCTCCCTAGAAAAACATTGTACTAGAATTCATCTTTAACCACATAAAAGAGTTTGAAGAGCATGTGAGGTTCTAGATAAATATGGAGGATGAAAATTCCTAAGGTAGTGGTCATAGTGTCATTAAATAATTTAAGGATAGTTGAATTTTTGGACATGACATTGTTTAGTATCTTGAGTTACTCATAGGCATGGGAAGAGATGATGTTGATACTAGCTCCCCCATCAATCACAACCCATTTGATGTAGGTTTGGTTGATGTGGGTTGTAATAAAGAGAGGGGGATTTGGATTTTTGGGATGGATATAATGTATCTTTAATTCCTTGAAGGTAACAAGGGTAGAGAGCTAGAGAACATCAAAAAATTCCTCTATAGGTTGAGAGTCTCCTGGTTTAACTTCAATGGCTCGTATAGCCTCAATCGTGGACTGGCGATGGTAAGATGAGGTGGGAATGAGATCATAAAGGTTCATTTTAGCTGGGGTCTAGTGAAGTTGTTTAAAGATGACCCTCTTGATGGAGTCAAAGGGGTTAGCCTTCAGAGTGCCTAAGATGTTGACTTTAGGCTTAGCTACAGATATGGAGGTTTGGATTTAGTTTGGTTTAGGATTAGTTGATGGGTAGGTCCATGGAATGGATACTTTGTCCTTCCTTTTATCTTTTTATTGTGATCATGTGACCAAATTAATGGTATAAATAAAGGGGGAAGGTGTGATGGGGGGTTGGGTAGATTCTCCATCACTCTAAGGTGAGAGTGGGGGATTAGGGATGTGTCAGTGGCTAGTTTTTGGGTGTAGTGGAGGAGAAATGGATGGAAGTTTGTCTACCAAAATATCATCCTCATTATAGAGTTGGTGGATAATGGCTTGGAGAGCTTTACAATTCTCCATGTCATTCCCAAGTGTCATGTGATAAGATCAGATTTAATAGTCATTATACTAGGTTGGCTTCAAACTGAGAGGATTGAAAGGTATGATAAGAGGTAATGTGAGGCCGGAGGTCTACAATAATCTTTGAAGAATGGTCATATAGGAATCTACTACAGGTAATAATTTTTTAGGGCTCATGGTTTGGGTTGGTAAGATGGACATATTTGTGGAAATAAGTTTGGTGAGAGATGGTTTGAGTAGGGTGGTGTTTCTAATTGATAGTTTTGGTATAGCTATGTAGGTAGTTGGGATGGTCAAGTTTGGTGGTCTAACTGGTTGTAATTTGGAAAGGACCAGTGCATCAGATAATAAATGTGATGGTGTAATCAATGGTAGTCAGGGATACATATTGAAGTGGGATTTTTTGTTAATCAAAGTGGAAGGATGAGGCCCTAAGATAGAGGGCAAGTTAGAGGGAGGTAGATTCTTAGTCATATGGCCCTTTTATGTTTTTAACTTTTTGGTTGTTGTTTGTCAAGAACTAGGTATAGGCTTGGGTGAAGTTAAGTCTAATTTCAAAGATTGGTGAACCAAACTCTGAGTAGGTAAGGCACCAAGATTTTTAAAAGGTTTAGTTGGTGAGGTGGTGGCTATTTTGGTTGACTTATAAGGTGAGGGGTTGTTATAAGTTCACATTGGTTTAAGAGGTGGTGGAGAGATGGATTAATTATTTATAAGTGTGCTAGAAGGTTCAAGTGTGTTTATGAAAGGAAGCCCTAACTATTTCCAAAAAGTGGTTTGATCCATGTCTAGTTTTAAGCCAAATTCTAATTTCTATACTAATGTGGAAAAAGGTTTGTGTACTAGTCATCATCTGTGGGTAGTGGATACAATAGATAGACTTGTAGGTTGGGGAGGATGGTTGGTAAGTTCATTGATTTCTTGAGGTGAGGCAGGTAGGGTTGGGATAAATGTATCCTCCATTAGAGGTGTTGGTGGAACCACTTCTCCTCTAGGGATGATGTCCATAGGTGTGGTGGTCTGTTTGGTAGTTGGTGGAGGTGGTGGATCAGGAACATTTATTTGTTCAAATGTGCTAGTTGACATAATATGTGATGATTCCAATGCTTATATGAGTGTAGCTAGGGAGAAAGGATCCTCTATGGTTTGGGTCTTTGAAGGAGGGTAAGGTGAACCCATCACCTCAATAGGTGGGGTGGGGGAAGAGTAGGTAGATGGGATGATTGGGTCCTCATGCATAGGTTTATTATGAACCATATTGATCATGTGGGCATCATGAGAGCATTTGGTCAGTATGTCCTCATTTTTTATATGGCCATGGTTGGGGGAAGGTTTCTTGAAGATGTTAAGAGTTTGATTTGAAGGGCATTGGGATTATCCAACATGATTTCCCCTTTGTCGATAAGACTCTAAACAATATTCTTAAAATTATTTCATTGGCTGAAATCATGTCCAACTACCTAATGAAAAGCATAGAGGTCATTCTCATTATACCAAGTAGGTACTATATGAGAAGAATCAAATTGTTGGGGAGGTTTGATGGGTGGAATTTGTATAATATTACCTTTTAGTAGCTTCTCTAGAATTGAGGTGTAATATTCACCAAGGGGAGTGAATTAATTTTGGTTGCCTCAATTTGGGTTCCTTGTATTTTAGTTGGAGGCAATGGGAGAATTTTTTTTATTGACATTAGGTAAAAGGGAAATTTTAAGGGCAATGGCATTTGTAATTCCCCTAGTCTTGGTTCTAATATTGGCTTGGTTTCTTAGTTTAGAGGAAGAGGTTTTGTTGGTCTTGAAGGTAGATTTCTTATTTTGTAATTTCAATTTACCCTCATCTATAACCCAATTTTATAGCATACATGCCATGGTAAAAGCCTCATCAAAGTTTTTGAAGCTTTGGACACATAATGTAGAAGATATATTTTTGGTATAGGCTTGAGTGAAAATTTCTATAAGTTCAAGTTGAGGTAGGGAAAATTAAAGTTTATTAATCAAACTTCTCCAATAGGTGATAAAATTGACAATGAACTCATCATTGAATTGCCTGATAGAATAGAGGTCTATGATAGAGACCTTTTTGTAAATGTTAATGGAAAAGTGATTTAGGAAGACTTGTGCTAGTTGGGTGAAAGAAAAGATGGAATGTTTGGTAAGGGCACTATACCAGTCAAGTGTTAGTCCAGATAAAGACATGGGTAAGGTTCAAAGGAGAAGGACATCATCATAAGAAATCATGTAACATGCATGCTGAAACCCCTAAGGTGTTGTTGGGGGTCCTCCTTGCTTTGAAATTTTGTAAATTTTATAATCTCCTATTGAAGAGGTAAGGTCTAATGAGGATAGAAGGATGAATAGGTTCTTTACAAATCTGATCATAGGATAGGATGTTATGAGCCCCTAAAATATATGACTCAAAGTTGGTCATCTTGTCCATGAGCATTTTCATTAGGTTAGTTTGAGGTGGTGCACAAAAAGGATTGTAATACTGATAATATGGTTGAGGTTGGGCAACATATTAGTAATTGTTTGATAGTTGAGAGGATGCCACATATTGGAATGTGGATGCTAGAGGTTGGGTAGGGTAGGTAGATGGTGGTGGTTGGGTAGTGGTTATATACCCTTGTGGGTTAAGCATGTATCCTATATTGGGTGCAATGGGTAATTGTTGAGCAGTTCTTATGGATTGGTAATGGGTGCTAGTTGGGTTGGTGACAAGAGGTGAGGTAGTGACCTTTGTGTTAATGGGTGGTAAAGTAGAAGGGATAGATACCCCTCAGCTTGGTAAAGGGGTTTTGATCAATGGGATAGGTTTGATAGAGGAGAGGTTGGTATTTCTAGTGGTGGGTACTTCATCTATAACTAGAGCATGATGGGTTAATGGTTGGGTTGTCCCCAAGGTAGAGGAGTCATTAGTAGGGGTGGAAGGTGTAAGGGTAATGGTTAGTTGGATAGGTTGGTTTTTAGCCATAGTGTCAAAGGGGTTAGTATATAAATATGCTTGAGAGTTTGAATGTTGGGTGGTGATCAATTAAATAGGGATACCTTTCATAAGCTGGGATGGCATGCCATAAGGAGGATCTTAAGGTGGGGTTAAAATTAGGATATGGTTAGGAGAGGTGTTAAGATAGTGCTGAAGGGTAATTGGGTTTTCTAGAAAAGTGGTAAAATCCATGTCTCCTTGGGGAAATACCCAAGGGAAAGTAGGGATTCCAAATGGATGAGGTTAATCTTATACCTTGGATACATACTCCATATATGAGGAGGTATAAGAGGTTGTTTTAAGTGATGGGTTTTATTCTACTAGGTATCTTCGTTGTTGATGAGTAAGAGCCATACAAGAAAAAGGGGAGATAAAAAAAGAACAAATTCACCACTCAAACAAGAAGAAAATAAAATTATCAAGGCAATAAAGACACACACTATGAAGTAAGTTAATCCTAGAGGTTAGTTTTAATCTTGCTTCTAGCTTATGCCTTAGTTTATGAAAATATGTGATAGAAATTGGCTTGTAGATCAAGTACTATAAAAGTAGTATATTGTTGGTTTTGGGTTGTTTATGTGCTTAAAATAATATATATTGGAATCAATATGTGGCTTGGTATTGGGGCCTAACCCCTCACTTCATAGTATTGCATCAATAAAGGTGTCAAGTGCTTAGCTAATATATATTGATGTCTAGAGTTTATACTTAACCAGAGAGCTGAGTTGGTTCTCCCCTTGGTAATGACCTCTAAGTAGGACTACCAGGAATGGGTAAGGTGACCACTAGGTGATTAAATCCTAGTTAGGCCTTGTTTCAAATTGTTTCAATGTTTGATTGATGAAAGTGGTCTAGCTAGTGTGTGTAATAAAGGTGATGCTACGATAAGATAATTGTGTTTTAATTCAAAATGAAATAATGTTAAAAGAAAGAAATGGATGCAGTTAATTTTAATCCAAAAATAAATTTTAGTTTCAATTATGAGCATAGATAAAGAGGAGAGCATACAAATGCAAAAAAAAATGCGAGTAAAGACTCTAGGTCCCATTGGGCATGCTAGAATGTTTCATGTAAATTTGTGCTTAAGTTGTAAAGAAAGAGAGAAAAGAAAATTGATACAGGTATGGTTGAAAAACCTATTTATTTGTGTACAAATTTAATTATATGAATGTGAAGATCTCCTCTTTAACTTGGGAGGAAGACTTGTAGATAAGAAAGCACTAAATAAATTTTGGTTTTTAGGTAGATAGTTACGTGGATTGCCTAGTGATAGCTAGATCTTAGAAGTGAGAGCTTCCTTAGGGTCTATCAATCCACATGTTTTAAAAAATCAAGTTGATAAATCTATAATTAAGGTGATCTCATCGATAATAAAAAGGTAATGAAATCAAATACAAGAGAGTTTGATAGAAGAATAGACTAGAAACGATCTAATTAGTGATAAACTAATTAATACCAGTGCTAATGGGTTGGGGTATGCTTCAAAAAATTTAAAAGGGGTCTGTGAGTGGTCAAAAACATAGAAAAGTGGATTTAATTGGGTGTGGGTAAGTAAAACCAACTTGCTAGTTTTTCTACCATAGGTGACTATTGGTGATTGGGGTAGATGGTTATACCTAACCATTGGTGGTTGGGGTAATCATCAATAGTTGACTATGTATTTCTAGGTTTGATCAATAAAAGATGATGGGATTACATAATTGGATTCTGAGAATTGGGGAAGGGCTAGATTGATTATGAAATGGAATAAAAGCATATGTGAATATTGACAAATAAGTACTTGTCTTACCATAAGTTGGTTGGGTAGCGGGTGGCATAGTTAGCCTATTGGTAGAATATAGCTTGATTCTAATAGAATAATGGAACCTAAAAGCTTGGTTAAGAGGTGATGACAAGTTGGATCTCAATAAGATTTTTGATAATGCTTGATAACATTGATGATGCTAATTGACCTAATTGACCTACAAAAGAAAATTTTTGAATACCTAAGCTCCTGATCATTATTATAAATAAATTTGACTTCTTAGGCCTCTCCCTATTATAATCATAATCAAGAGGTAGAAGTGAATGTGTATTTGGGTTATCTAAATATAATTTGTGTATGCAAAGGCTCTCAACATAAATTAAACAAGTTATATTTAGAAAAAGTTTAGCATAACTTGCATGGTATTGGTGATAAGGTGGATCTTGAATATCAACAGTCAGGGGTCCCCAATACTAACCATCAAGGGTCACCCTAACCTTCAATGGTCAAGTTCCACAAGGATAGGGTCTTGAAGGCCACGGTTATTCAACTAAGTGAAACTAAGTGCAGATTGGTTGGTTTAGGCCTAATAGGTTTAGGTTAGTCCTAAGAGGGTCCAATGGTACTTCCAAGGCTACTTCAACATTCAGAGTCATAGGTGTGTATATTTTTAGTGTCTACAGGGACATCTATCAAACATATGTGATGGACACTTCCTACAGGGGCACCATTATAGGCTTCCCAAATATTTTTTGGATCTTTTTCCTCAATCATAATATTTTTTAGGCATACAAGACTTTTTCTCATTATTTGAGATGTTACTATGCCTATAGCTTGAAACAACTTCCCAAATAAGGGCAAATTATAGACACCTAAAAATGGCCACCAATGGCTTCATACTAAACTTTAGACCGATTCTTACCAACTATTACAAATTAAGCCTAAGAATCATTGAACACCCCAAATTTGCTTGTGAATCACTCATCAAGGCTTACAATATCATTAATACATCCCTAATTATAGTATCCTATTGTATTCAATATTAACCTCTCATGAATCCATCTCCAATCAATCCATGGCATTATAACATGCAATTTGGCCTATAGACCTATTAAGCAAGGAAAATGCACACTTAAATCAAATCTTAGAAATGTCAAAATCATAAAAAAAAATTAATAAAAATGATAAACCTAATTAGATTCTTAGTTTAATTATCCATGAATAATTAATTAAATTCTTAAAAATTAAATTCAAAAATCAATAATATCTTAGGTTTTCATAATTACATTTTGTGAGTTGTCAAGCCTTTGAAAATATCTAAAAATATATCACCCATGCCTATTCATTACAAATCATGAGGTTTTGACACATTTTAACTATACTAGGGTTAATTAACTCACTTAGGCTAGGTTTGAACCCATTCCATGTTTAAACTACACCTTAACTCACCTTGAGTTGGGGTTATTTCCTAAGCCTATAAATATAAGCATTTGCCTCTCATTAATGAGAGCTTGGATAGAGTAAAGTTATAGTGATGGTTTTATAGAAAGAATGGAAGCAATAGTGTTATAATTCCAAAATCATAAGCCAAGACATCAAGCCATATCAAGATACAAGCCATGGTAGCAAGGAGAGAAGGAGATAGCCAAGTTCCATTGCCAAAAACTCTTTGAGCACAAGTTGAGAAAGCCACATAACAAATCATTTGGGGCATTCAAGGAAAATAAGGATCTTGATTTTATTTGCATTTTAGTTGTGCTTTTCATTTTTTTTGTTTATTATGCTCCCTCTATAATCTAGGATAGATATGTTAGCATGTTAGTGTGTTAATTTCATTATTTTATGTTCTAATACAATACTAACCTCCTCTCTATGTCAAATTCCTATGATCGTAGTAGTAGCCTAAATAGGTGGTTGAGTCTGATTAGATGTTTGAGCTTGAGAATAGATTTTCACTAGTCCTTTGGTTATAGGTTCATTTTAAATCTACACTCCCTTATCTATAATTTCCTTAAATGTGTTGGCATAAGTGAGTATTATATTTTGAGCTACTTCAAGGTGTAGGTTCTATGCAAAAATGTTGGTTAATTGCCTATCTAGTAAGTTGTGTTGAAATTAGCTAGCTAATGCTCTCCACCATTGTAGGTATGTTATGAATCTTTCTCCATATCATTATCTTACTTTGTATAATTCAACCACTGTTAGATCATGCTCATGTTATAAGATAAATGGTTGACAAATTTTTATGATATATCATTCCAATCTATCACTGATCCCTTAGGCAATTAGAGGATCCAATCTAGAGCTTCTCAAACCAAAGTGCATGGAAATAAGCAGATCAAATAAACATTTTTGTAGGATACCTCTTGAAATAATTAAAAAAAGGCTTGAATTTGTTGTTTAGGGTGATCCTTCCATTTGAAATTATTAAACTTGGGTGATTAAAAATAAGTAATAAAGGAAACCTAAAGGGTGCTTAAGTCAAATGGATAAGGACATATCTTATCAAACTTATATTTCTTAATTTAATTGCCTATTTCAAGCCTTGAGACTATTTATTTCATTGAATTTCAATCTATATGTTTGGTGTACCTTTTGATGGAATATAATTTTGACCAATAGGAATATACCCCTTGCATGGTCCTATTAGGGATATGAACCCTTTGTCTATAATTTTGGTTTTGGTTTACTCTTGGATATGAGTAGGTTTGACATTATTGGTTCAATGGATTTTTTTATTGGTTCTTAGGTTCTTGATAGTGATTTTAAGGAATCTATTACTATGAGCTATAGTAAATCTTTTAGTTTTAGGGTACCTATTATAAATTCACCAATGGACATTTCCATTTCTAGTTTGTAAGGGGACCTTGTTGCATTTGATAAAAACTTGATAAAGTGTTTTACAAAATACCCCTAATATGTGATGAGTCTTTATCAAATTTATATTTTGAATGGGCAAGAGTCTCCAAATGGTTTTTAAAAGTATGTTATGTATCAGGTGAAACTTGTTGAGAAGTATCTATAGGTTTTTTATATTCAATATAAGCCATAAATTTTGCATTAAATGTCGAATCGACTATGGTTTTTTGTGTTTGGTATAACATTTGTTCTTGCTCCCTAAAAGTAATATTATCAGTTGAAGTGGTAGCTAAATAAGATGTTAAGTCTATAATGAGTTGATCAGTGCACCATTGACTAATTTTTTGGATCTTGGTATCAATACATTAATCAATTGGGGAGGACTCCACAAGTGGTTCTTTCCCCTTGCTATCAGAAGCAACATTTGATTTTGTAACATGAGTAAGAGGTTACTCTAGCTATTACTCCTCTACTCAAAAAAGCATGTGCAATTATTCCATTAGGAAATTAGGTGACAATCTAACTCCTAATTCTATTAACCTAAGGAGAGATTCATCTTTTCCCTCTATAGGTTAGTGTTAAAAATAACCATGATCAGATCCTACCATCATTAGTATATTGTCAAACATGATGGAGTGTTTTTCTCCATCATAATAATGTTCTTCCTCATAATTGGGGCCATAAGAGACCCCACTATGAGTATACATTTTCATGTTTGAATATGGGTTTCTACATTTGAGAAGTGTTTTGAATTGTGGTTTATAAATGTTAAAAGGTGTTTTTGGACTCTTTGATCAAAAAATTACAAGGAATATTGGATCAATAATTAGAAAATAATGGCATGACACTCAAAAGTTATAAGAAATAGTTTATGAGAATACTCAACCTTGGTTGGTCTAAATTGACAAATTAGAAGAGGGTATACCAACCTTGGATCTTAGGGTGTAGGATAGCACAAGGAAACCTAAGTTCTAAGTACTTTAATATTTTAAAAAGTTTAACATGACTATGGTGGATCATAATCAAAAAAATTAGAATAATATTTAGATCAAGAAGCTTAGGATGTGAATTAACACAAGAAATCCTAAGTATAAAACCCAAAATAAATGGGCAACATAATGGCACACCATGGAAAATAAAGTTGAATGGATTAGAGCATAAGTGAATGCAAGATGACCTATGTTCAAAATAAGAATATAATAGGTAAGTGTCTAGACAATGACCTTAAAACCAAATGGAAAATTTTACCCAAGTTACTCAAGCCAAGCACAAAAGGTGAACCACCCAATCTTGAGTTGTAGGCAAGACTCTGGCATGGACAAATCACATTTTGGATTAGAACTTAGAAAGGTGAAAAGGTCAATTTTGGGGTAAAAGTTCTTAATATTTTACAAGTTATGAATATTCTAGAATCAAATGAATAGTATAATGACTCTTTTTGGAAATACCATCACAAATGATATGATTCATTTTTGAACAAGGCTAAAATGTTTTAATTTTGACCAACATAATGCCTATTTTTTAAAAAGATAGTGTATAAAAGTGTTTGATTTTTTGATGTATTTTGGGACACATACATAAATAATTTTTTGACTCAAAAACAATGTAAGTAAACAAGAACAATAAAACACCAAATTTTTTATCCTATCATAGAAATTAATAAGGTTTCTTTGCACTCTTGTACTCCATCGATATACACCTTCCTGAGAGGAAATAAGTTATTAATCTAATAAATTTAGATACACATGAAAAGTAGTGTTTTTTAAGGACCCATCTTCTCTCAAGAGATCATATGGTGACATGAAACTTCAAGATACTCACCCTGCACCAATAATACTCCATGACAAATGGGGTCTATCTAAAAACTATAATTTTTGCACATTCTAAATGATCCCATATATGTGATTAACACTAGGGCACAACCCATCATTTGGATCCAATATAATCACCTTGTTTTAAAAATGTATTATCAATTTTATAACCACTACAAATCTCAATTGTTTATTGTAGTGTGATGTCCAAATTAGGCCATTATTTTAAGGGTAGCAGTCATTAATGAAGGTAGTTTAACCGCTCAAACTACCATCTTAGTAATTCACCATCTTAATTTGTATACCTAACCATATATTGGGGTTGAAATGAAGTTAGGATATGAATTATTAGGTTAACGCTTCCCTAAATAACTTATTTTTAGGTGATGAATACCACCAACAAGCCAAGATGCAAGAAATAAAAAAGTAAGACTTTAAAGTCATTTTTGGGATCAGCCAAATCATTTGGATTTGGGGAGTACCTTTGAAAAATTCTTTATATGTTTGGAGTAAGAGGATAAAATCAAGAAGTGAAGCACTTTTAAGTCACCCAATTTCCTAAAAGGGGACAAGGGGAGAGCATACACACTAAGCTTGTTTTACGAAAAATAATAATCAAGTCAAAGAACTTTGAAACTAGTTTATCTAACAAATAAAATGACAAAATGTAAATACTCCTAAGATCCCTAAACTATAATGATTATTCATTTTTATCCTAAATACAAATGTGATTGAAAATTTCCTTTATTGTTTTAAAAAGAAAAATAAACTAGTGAAGTGTCTTAAACCTATCAAATAAAGTGTCAGTAGTCCAGTAAAGGTGTAGAATGTCAAAGGGAACTTGTAACTTATTATCTTAACTCTATATATTTTTGACACGGGGTGATCTCACCATTCTTAAAAGTGATTTCTTAATTCCATAGAGTTACCTCACTATTTACAGTGTGATTCTACCATTTCATAAGATGATCCTACTATTACATAGAGAAATAAATAGACTATGTAATGTTCTTGCTAGTTAGCAGGATGATATCATCAATTAACAAGGTAATATCATTAGTCAATAGGTCAAATTAATGAAAATGATAAAAATAAAAATGAAGAAGTAACCTTCAAAGTTGGTCTAGGATGATCTCATTAATCTTTAGATGACCCTGTCATTCCATAAGTTGATATCACTAATCTTCAAGTTGATTTTGCCAATCTAAAAAAACACATAGAGAATCAAAAACACAAAAGTCACTCCCATTATTTTTATGAGTGATCTCACTATTACTCAAGGTGATCCTACCATTACATAGGGTGATCTCACTGATGTTTAGGATGCTCTCACCATTCATAGGGTGGTCCCTCTATTTGGTCCAAAAGATGTAAAACATAAAAATTAGAAGAAAAGAATAATATAACAGCCTCAAAAGATGGTCTGAGTGCATAATTAGAAGGATAAAATGGTATGTGAGATGCATGATCCCAAAAGAATGCCAAAATGTAGAATAGGATTACAAAGCAAGTTATTCCATGTGTTAGTAGAGAAAACCCAAAACAAAATTAGATGACACAATGTGTTAAGCCTACTCCCTTGAGGGGAAGTGTTAATGAACTCAAAGAACTAATTACAAAATTAAGACAACTAATACCTTATAATTAGTGGCTTTACTTGAAAAATTATCAATAAACATGATTATTCCTTGGTTTGGTGCTCTAAGTCTTCATCAATGTGGTGTAGTGTGTGCCTCCATCATCGCTTAGGTCACCAATGGCTTTCACTCTTAGATTTGTCAATTGAGGGGAATGATTTAAGATTTTATATTAGTATTTATGCATAATAAATTTTCACAATTAGATCCTTTTTGAAGCTATTTATGCATGATAATTTTGATGGTTAAAATTGTGCTTGTTTCTAACACCAACAATGGGAAGTTTCAAGAATGTGGGACTTGCAACTTGAAACGACCTCCAAATTTTTAAGAAGATGGTCTCTTCTTTATCTTGAGTGTTGGGAGGAAAGGGATAGGAATTTAAATAGAAACACAAATGCAAAGAAAGAAAATCTAATTATGGCGATGCACCTGAATGTAATTTGACCCTTAATTCTTAGCATAGTGAAACTATATGTAAGATTCAATTACATTAAAGAGCAAGCAAGGCATGATTAATGTAAAAGATAAAAACAATAGAAACAGAGGCTCACAGCTTAGACTACTTTTGCAATGACATATAAAACATCAACAAAGGCATATAACTCAGTCTTCTTATTAATTCTCCAGTCACATAAAAGGCATAGAAACATGCATAGTTACATAAACTTTCCAACTCAAGAAAATAGAACAAAGGCAAATGATATTCTTGATCACAGCTCTAAAAGTCTAAAACTCTTAACAATAGTCTCTCATAGAAAATTCTCTCCAATCTTCTAATTTTCCACCCTTTTTTATCTCTACACCCCTCTTTATAGCATTGGATTCCCTCCAGATGGTCTACACATTCCTAATCTAATGGCCTAACTAAACCCTAACTGAACTGGAAGTGTCTAATAGAAGATATTTCTTAGATTCAAAAACATTCTATCTTTCTACAGTTCATTGGCTGAAAAAGATACATAGGATGTTCCCTTCTATTAAACCGAAGAGGACACTTGGCTAATTCCCTTATTTTACTTAAAAACCTTCTTATTATTTAGGAGGCACCAGAAAATGACACTTGGCAGCTTCTGCAGCACTTACTAAAGACACATGGCACGTTCCACGAAACCTATACTCTTACTATTTCTTCACTTAGAAATGTTTAGTCCTTAAAATCTATCACCATCTGCTTCTCCAAAACTTAAACAACTTCTATAGAAAATGGGACCCAAAGCAGTTCTCACCTGAGCAACTTTAAAAAGGGAATAGGGAGATGTGGCGCTTTCCACTTATTATTGACAAAGGACATGTGGTGATCTCTGTTGCCTTTAGCTACCTTTTGAAAAACTTGTGGAAGGTGACATGTGTCTGTCTCTACATTGCCCTATCTATAACATAGAAACAATCAGGTCTCATTTCATACTTACATGGATGGTGACACTTGGTGACTTCCACTTGCCTCAAAACAAAAACCTGAGACCCACCACAATCTTTACTTATCAATGAAACAAAATGAAGATAATTTGGAGGTTGACACGTGGTGGCTTCCATTCTCTTCAGCTGGGGATACGTGGCATCTTCCATTTCTTTTTAGAAAAGCATATTGAAACCTTCTACAATTGCCACTTGGCACCCTTTACTTGATCTTGAGAAAAGATTATTGGAAAGAAGACTTCAAAACATATATGAAACAAAAGACGTTGATGCTGACACTTGTTGCGCTTTGTTGAGTTGTTATGGGACACATGGCACATTCAGTAGTACTTACTAAAATTATGAAAAGTGCCTTGGCTGATGACACTTGGTAGCTCCCACTCAATTTTGACACTTAGACAAAATTGAGGCAAAAATAAATTCAAGCCCATGCTTTGAGTCAAAAACTTCACTGTCTTGAACCAAAGTGTTCAGGGACAAACTTTTGGATCGCATGACTGCAAATCAAAATGAAACATAGAGTATTTTTTACTCTATAATTATTGGTGACCCCAAGGACTTTTGAGCCTACTCAAAAAGAAACTACAACTCCCACTTGATCAAAATGACAAAAAATCATAGCTCTAGCAATGTTGTTTGATAGGTGGACTACTCATCATCAGATAACCCCTGCTTATTTTATAATTCATTGAAAGGTAAATCAAGGTTGATAATTTCTTTATGTGAAAAATTATGTAAAATCTGAACCGTAGCCTTTAATTTAAATTCAAGCTGGGAAACAAGAATCAAAATAGCTTCTACTTTAGGTACTGATGAATCATCCCTTAAATCCTAAAAAATTTCCTGATCATTCTGCTTGGCCAACAACAAAGGTTTAATTTCATTAATCATCAGCACAGTGTTGTCATCAGGAAAAGGAAAAGGAAGGCCTAATTACACTAAGTCTTTAATGTGTTGTTTCATTTCATTGATTCCTTCTTTCATCACATCTAGAAGCTCTCTATAATTGATTACAGTAGAATTGAAATTGAGAACCTCATTCACTTGCTTAGCAGCATCCATTCTATCATTAATTCCTACTACTAACAACATTCCATCCGTTGCATCATAAAGCTTTTGTAATAGTGTTTTGGAGTCCAATACTCTCCTAGAATTTGTAGCTAGAGTGTCTTCAACTAAAATCTCCACCTCTTCACATAATTTTTGTGCATTTATCAAAAAGGTGAGAGAAGGCCTGAGCTAAATAATCTCCATGGAGATTCTTTTCCACATTGATTCATAAAGCTCTTTCACCAGAGTTAACACCCCTACATTCTTTGGCCTATTGGCTAGCTCAAGTGTCAATAACTCTACCCTTTGTCACTCAGCTTTAAAACGGGCTTGTATAGCTACGGTATTATTTTTCTCATTTAGTAGCTTCTATTGAAGTTCAGTAACTTGTAGCATGCTTCCCTCACATTTTTCTTGTAATGCTACTTTTTCTCACCTTAAGGTCATCACTACATCTTTTACCTACATTAGCCCTACCTTTAAGGAATCATTTTGGGTCTGGATTGCCCGGTGAGTCTAAAGAGAAATAGTATCTTGTAATTATTTATTTAGACTCTCTATTTCATTATCTTTTGTATTGATTTCTATGGTCAAACCACTACAGTTTGCCTTCTCTTTGGCTAGATCAGCCTCCATCTTCTATAGCTTCCTTGATATTTTCAAGTAATCTTCAGCAACTACAAAAGTGGATTTAGTTAGCAACTTGATTTTGTTTTGTGGTCTAAATAGGGACATGTCTATGGCCACTGCATTCATTATGTAGTCTTATGGCTGCATCTACTCACTTGGCTTGATTATATTTGGTGACAAATGAGTCACCATTAGTTGCTACTGAATTGGGTCAAATTGTGAGCTTAGATGTGGTGTAGCCAAGGCCTTATTATCCTTGATCCTCTTTTTCTCTCTTTGAGCTTCCCTCACCTTCCTAGTAGTGTCTACTTGAGTTTAGAAGGTAGAAGGAGAGATAATGTGCCCACTCACAAAAGGATGACCTTGTGGTAAACCATATGGAATAGCCAATTGTTGGCTATGGGAAATTTGAGGAGGTAGTTTCTTGGGAACAGAGGGAGAAAAATGAGGCAATGATAAAGCTTAAGTTTGGAAAGATGGGGAAAATTGAGAAATGGGAGTAGTAGAGGTGGCAGGGAATGTCATTAGGCCAGATGGAATCATCATACCCAAATTGCAATTCAGATCTTAAGAACCTCAACTGAGTATCAATGTTTGCCCACATTTTTTGCATTTTAGCAACGATGGGAAATGTAGCTATCTTATCATGATATAAGGCCAACATTTCTCTAATAGCCTTTGGTGTAATTTGCACCATGAATGGACCCTATTGAATGGTGTTTGAGGGTGCATGGAACAAGTCAGTGCATATTTTGACCAAGTCAGGGCATGGATGCACACCTGGGATAATGAATTATGCTAGTTGTGAAGTCCATATTCTCATTACAAATGTCTCATATTGTCCCACCTTGGCCCTCTGAAGACAAATTTGATGTGCCCCTTCTCTGAGAGTTTTACTACTAGGTCTTTGAAGAATTGGGTCCATGACTCCATCTACATAATCTTTTATCTTTGCTGGGTCACTTGCTTGACCAACTTCAGGGACTCTGGTCTATGGGTAGGTCTTTAGTGGTTATGTGGGGGCTGAAGCATATGATTTGCTCATAAGAAACTTATCAAGGGATTCATAAATCCCAGCTCCTTGTTGTGAAGATTGTGCTCCCTCCATATCTATATCTATTCTATGATAACCGGTATGAACTTTTGCAAAATAGAAAGCACTTCGCTTAAGCAGGTTTATTAGAAACTAAAAATGCAAGTAGTAGGAATTTTCTCATAGATGCATGAATGTTTCAAATACTGTAAGATTTAACTCTTGCTATGAGGTATTTATTGACCCATCAAATCTCAAAATGGCATTAAACTTGGATAACTGTTAGCAAATCTTACTCAATCTTCATGGGACAGTGAGATAGACACGTTGTGCAAGTGGTTGCACAAGGTACCTTGGGGATTTCAAATATTTGGGAGATATTCAATGTATTGAGAATTTTCAACATTTTGAAAAAGGCTCTGATCTATGGCTATGTGTTTAAAGAACACTTATTTAAAAGAAGAGCAGGAAAGCAAAATGGGAAAACAAAGCAACTAAGAAATGGAAACTATCTAACTATAATACGTTAGAGACACAACCTAATTAAAAGGTTTTAAATAGATCCCATTCATAGGAATATTTTCAAGTTCACCTTCCATTGTTTCTAGCTCAAACAAATTCTTCTATTTACATGCACAAATTTTATAAGGGCCAGTCCATAATGCTTCAAATTTAGTGTGTTGACCCAGCTTGGCAGATCTTGCATCCCATTTCAAAACAATTGAGCCTATTTCAAAATGTGGATTTGAAGTCCTTTTATCAAAATAGTCTTTAATTACTTTTTGATGCGTTACTAATGAATCATGGGCTACATCCCTCTTTTTTTGAACTTCTAAAAGTTTTGCAAGTCTGACCTGCATGGGACCATTTTCTTCAATTTCAATCTATTTGATTAGTTGGAGAACATGAATCTCCAAGCTTAGGGGTATTATAGTAGATTTTCCATAGACTAATTCATATGGGGAAATTTTGATCACCTGTTTAGGTGTGATTCTATCAGCCCATAGTGCTAAATTAAGCACTTTATGCCACTCTTTGTGATGATCAGCTCGTATTCTTTTGATGAGTCTAATCAGGTTCTTGTTAGTTGATTCTGCCAAACCATTACCCTGAGGGTAATAATTAGAGCTAGTTTTTAGATATATTCCATACTTTAATACAAAGTCAGATACTTTAGATCCTAAAAATGCTTTAGCATTATCTAAAATTATGGTGCAAGGAGCCCCAAAATGAGTAGTGATACTCCCTAGAAAATCTAGGATCACATTTTCTGTTGCTTCTTTGAGAGGCACTGCCTCAGTCCATCTGGTGAAATAATCTATGGCAGTTAAGATCCATTTGTGACCCATACTAGACACTAGATTTATCATTATAATGAAATCAAGACCCCATTGAGCAAAAGGTTCATCCACAATTATAGGACTAAGGGGCATTGTTGTATTTCTTCTCATCCCCACATAATATTGACAGGATTGATATTTTTTAACCAGTTGATAATAATCTATAAATAAAGTAGGCCAGAAATAACCTGCTTCACTTATCTTTATAGCTGTGGTCTTTGCAAAAAAATGTCCACCTGATACTCCATAATGCATTTCATGTAGTATTTTCTTAGCTTCAGCCTTTTCTACACATCTTAATAATTTGCCATCATAATTTCTTCTGAAAAGAACCTGTTCAATTAAAACAAAATGAACTCCTTGCATCCTATAGTATCTTCTCTTATTTTGAGGGAGTTCTCTTGGGTAAATCCCATATTTCATAAAATGAATCTTGCTTGTGACCTAAGATTCTTGATCAACCTCTTGTATCCTCAATACAATTTCCTCTTCTATTTCTGAATTTGCCTCTTCAGGTATCATCTTTTCAAGCTCTTGAGTCATATATTGGCACAAACCCCTACCTCTAACTAACTTAGTGGGTTTGACCTCTACATCATATTCAAGGATCTTGGTTATCCAGATTGCTCTTTTTTTATTAATTTCACCCTCCATGATGTATTCTTTGACACTTGGGTGAGCCACAATTATCAGAATTTTGCTTCCTGATGCCATATGCCTAAATTTCTTGAGAGCTTTTACCATAGCATATGCTTGTTTCTCTACAAAGTTACATCTAGTTTCATATTCCCTAAGAGTCCTTGATAAAAAGGCTATTGGGTGTTCTCCCTCCTATCTATCATCTTTTTGTGTTAAGACAGCAGCAATACTAAGCTCACCTCTATAGACATACATTACAAAAGGTTTAGAAAAGTCTAGGTTTCTAAGTATTGGGGCTATTGAGATAGCTTTCTTGACCTCTTCAAAGGCCTACCTTCCTTCTGTATTCCACTTGAAAATCAAGTCTTTCTTTAACAAGAGTGTAACTGGCCTCACTAAGCCTGCAAAATTGGATATGAACCTATTGACAAAATTAATTTTCCCCAAAAAAGACTGAACTACTTTTTTATTTACTAGAAGAGGTAGGTTCATTATAGATACAACTCTTTTAGGATCTATGGAAACTCCTTCTTTAGATACTATATGTCCCAATAATTTGCCTTGAGGTACAACAAAAATTCATTTCTTAGGATTCAAGGATACTCCAAATTCCTGACATTTCTTTAAAATAGATTCTAAATTATCAAAATGATCAGCAACATTTTTTGAAAAATAGTAATATCATCAAGATAAATTAGGATGATTTTATTTATAAGTTCCCCAAATGTTACATCCATAGCTCTTTAGAAAGTGGCTCCTGCATTTGACAAGCCAAATGGCATCTTAGCATATGCAAATGTTCCGCATTTGGTAGTAAAATTAGTTTTGTATTGATCTTCATCAGCCAACCAAATCTGATTGTATCCAGAGAAACCATCTAACAAAGAAAATCTCTCTGATGCAGCCATAATTTGTAGAATTAGTTCTGTGGAGGGCAAGGGATAGCGATCTTTCAGAGATGCTCTATTTAGATCTCTGAAATCTACACAAAGTCTTATATCACCATCCTTTTTCTTAACTTGTACTAGATTTGATACCTAAGTTGAGTGTTTGATTGGAAAAATTATTTTGGAATCTAAAAGTTTCTACAACTCATCCACCATTAGAGGCTCAATCCTTAGATTCACTGGCCTCTATTTCTGTCTGATGGGCTTAGATCCTTCAGTAAATTCTATTGTGTGCTGAATAATATCTCTGTTATATCCATGAAGGTCTTCATAGCTCTAGGCTATGACTCTGTCATATTTTTTACACAATTCAATTAGTCTTTCCTTTTCTCTTTGAGTTGCAGAATTTCCAACTTTTAATCTTTTCCCTTCACTCACCTCAATTTTAAAATAATCTGCTTTGTTTACTTGGAACCTTTTCTTCTCCAGACTTACATCTTTTGGATAAAATAGATTCTCTAAAGTGATCAATCCTTTGGGAAGCTTATTAGTCTTTAATTGTATGACTTGATATCCATATGCCTCTTCAATTTTGGTTTGCAATTGATTAGCAAACTCATCTGATTATTGTAAGAATGAGAGTACTTGAGAATCATTTTCAAATACTTTCTAATTCTCATCATTGTCTGGAATAGTTGGCCTCACTATAACTTTTACTGACTCATTATTAATTAATAGGCCTGTTGCTAGATCAAACTGTGAGCCAATCTGGGCCATCCTATCAGCTTCAAAATTTTGAATCCTAGGGACTAATTTAATATTAAAAGCTTCAAAATCTTCTATTAAGTCCCAAATTCTATGTCTAATTTGCTTTACTACTAATTATGAATCTCCTTTTATTATTAGATTCTGTATTCCCTTTTTCTTGGCTAATAGGAGCCCATGTACTAAAGATTCATATTCAGCATCATTATTAGGACAAGCAAATTGAAAACAGATAGCCCTTAAAAAAAATTCACCATTTGGAGTAGTAAGAAAAATTCCTGCTCCAGCACCATTTTTACTTCTAGCCCCATCAAAATTTAAGGTCCAAATTTCTAAATCTTTTTTAGATTCTTGAGTAGTTGGTGTCTCTTCCCTTAAAACATTTGGGATTTCATGGTCCTCATCAAAAATGACATAAGTACCCAGACCAGTAGAGTCATAATTCCCATATGGGTTACTATGCATCATAGCTAACAACTGGTTA
This sequence comes from Torreya grandis, assembly GCA_037957365.1. Taxonomy (NCBI): domain Eukaryota; kingdom Viridiplantae; phylum Streptophyta; class Pinopsida; order Cupressales; family Taxaceae; genus Torreya; species Torreya grandis. The sequence goes on along the minus strand of JARHVA010002289.1, from coordinate 1,502,918 downwards.
TTTTCTTCTTCTTGATCATGCTTGGTCTAGTTGCCTAACTCTTTAAAAACAATCCTTTCTTCCTTATTTATCATAGCATGATCTGCCTCTAATTTTGATGTTGGTTCATTAGTGATGTGATCTTTTGATAGTGGTTCAAATAGAATTTTCATCTTTGAACCATATTTAGTTCTTAGAATAAGGTGAGACCAATCAAGAGACATATATCCTCCTATCTTGGCTGTAAAGTCTCTTGATAAACATAAACCAAAAATAGGAGGTATATCTATGACTACTACATCTTAATTGATAATTATATTTGGACAAGTATATAATTGTAATGGGAGTTGTCTAATTCTCCCTATTATTTGCACTAATTTTCCATCTAGCTACATAACTCCTTTAGTGAGTCGCTCATACTTTATCTTTAAATCATCTACTATTGCCTTTGGCATTATTGTAGTACTAGCCCCTAAATCTATCATTGCATTATGTAGTAGTTTCTTTCCAACTATCAAAGTCAAATAGAAAGGGTCTAGTTTTGATTTGCTTACCTCTAGTGGATTGTTCACTAGGGTTATTATCTGCAGATGAATTATGTCCTTGAGCTTTTATTTTTTAGCAGATCCTTCTTTGATCTCAGTATGTTTAGGCACTGCTTGGCCTTGTAGAGCTTCTTGTAATAGTGTATTTTGTTTAGGGATAACTAATATATCCCATATTGATACTTGTGTTGGAGTCCTCTTCAATTGATCCACCATGTTCATTTGTCCCAGAGTTTGGGTTCTTGAAAAGTAAGGATACCTTGATTTTTCTTGAACTTGTCCGGGAACTACTTGATTTGGCACTAATTGTGGCATTTATTGTCTAACAGTTATATTTTTTTGACCTTGAAATGGAAGACTCTCCATAACTTGATTATTTGCAGCCTCAGGCTATTCCACCATTCTCTTTGATCTAGTATAGTAGTCTGATTGCACCACTAGTTTCTTGGAAGTTGAAGCTTCATTCAAGAATATTGATTCTTCATCTTCAACCCATGAGAAAAAATCATGTTTCGGGGCTATTTCTTCTTGTTGTTGTAAAGACACCCCTTGCATCTGAGCCATTAGGACTAAATTTTGCATACCAGGAGATTGGTAGGCTTGATTATCACTAGTACTTGCAAATTGTCCATCCATTCTTCTTTGCTCTGCTACCTTTTGTTGTAGATTACCCATGGGACAATCTCTAGGTGTATAAGCATTATTAAAAGGGAAACACCAAGCATTGGTGCTATCTGTATAATTATTTTACCCTTGAACAATTTACCTATTTGGATTTAGGGGAATAGTCTATGAGGGTGTAGGGACTGCAACTAATTGATTTGCTGGCTGAGGGTTATTTTGCCTTTGAGGACCCTGGTACTGGTTTGGCTGTGATGAAAATCTATTTCCTTGGTAGCCTTGATATTGGGGTCTAGGGTAAGGATTATGTTGTCTCTTTATGTTAATCAACTCATTAGAAAATGTCCTTAAGATATTCTTGATATCATCCATCTCATATGACTGAGCAGGAATAATTTCTTTAGTAGGTGATTGAGGATATTTATACATAGACACAGGTGGAGCTATGGAATTAGAGGCTTCTTGAGGCAATGGTAAGGTAATCTCTAGAAACATGGGCATGGGAGACCTTGGGGACAACTTTCCAGCATCTATTAAATTATTTTCATCTTTGACTACATAATCATAAGCCTCTGGCAGAGTCTGACCTCCAAGTGACTGAATCATAATAGATATATCTGAATTTAAAGCCTTAAGATAAAACACTATAGCCATACCTAGTAATGGTCTTGCAGTAATAGGAATCCATTCCCAAGTCTTTTGAAATTTATAATTGAAGTCAGTCATTGCTTCTTGTGGTGCTCTTTGAATAGTAATCAATTGTTGCAACAGAGAATATTTATCACCCTTTTCTTCAAATCTTTTAAATAAAAGATCTCCAAGCTGATCCCATGTAGATATTGTATTTGGAGTCAAGGATCGGTACCATTCCAAAGCTTTTCCTTTAAAAGAAGCTGCTAATAATCTTATAGCCACATTATGCTGTGTGACATGTATAGCACAGACATCTGATACATCTTGTAGATGTTTTTCAGGTGTTTTGAAATCTTGCCCACTGAATTTAGGTAGAGATTTCAAGGCATTTATTGGGATAAGATCCCAAGTGGTTGGTGGTATTGGGAGAATCAAAGGACTACCAGTGTTCCAACTTGCATAATTTCTTGGGTGTATACAAGCTCCCATATTTACTCTTGATATTGGTATAAATTGATTGACTCTTTTCCTTGGACTAGTTACCAAAGGTGGTAAAAGAATACCTAGATTTATAGCAAATTGAGATCGGGTTACTGGTCCATAGCTCTAACTTCTTGTAGCTCTTTGGTTCATATGGTCTTGAAAGAAACTTCAAGATAGTGTCCCACCAAGCATGCCAAAAACTATTTATGGTTAAAATTGTGCTTGTTTCTAACACCAACAATGGGAAGTTTCAATATTGTGGGACTTGCAACTTGAAATGACCTCCAAATTTTTAAGAAGCTAGTCTCTTCTTTATCTCAAGCGTTGAGAGGAAAGGGATAAGAATTTAAATAGAAACACAAATGCAAAGAAAGAAAATCTAACTATGGTGATGCACCTGAATGTAATTCAACCCTTAATTATGAGCACAGTGAAACTATATGTAAGATTCAATTACATTAAAGAGCAAGGCATGATCAATGTAAAAGATAAAAACAATAGAAATAGAGGCTCATAGCTTAGACTATTTTTACAATGACATAGAAAACATCAACAAAGGCACAAAACTCAGTCTTCTTATTAATTCTCTAGTCACATAAAAAGCATAGAAACATGCACAGTTACATAAACTTTCCAACTCAAGAAAATAGAACAAAGGCAAATGATATTCCTAATCACAGCTCTAAAATTCTAAAACTCTTGACAATAGTCTCTCACAAAAAATTCTCTCCAATCTTCTGATCCTCCCCTTTTTGTGATCTCTACACCCCTCTTTATAGCATTGGATTCCCTCCAGATTATCTACATGTTCCCAATCTAAGGGCCTAATTAAACTCTAACTAAACTGGAAGTGTCTAATAGAAGATATTTCTTAGATTCTGAAACATTCTTTCTATAGTTCATTGGATGAAAAAGATACACAGGATGCTCCCTTCTATCAAACCAAAGAGGGCACTTGGCTGATTCCCCTATTTTACTTGAAAACTTTCTTATTATTTAGGAGACACTAAAAAATGACACTTGTAGCTTCCACAGCACTTACTAAAGACACACAGCACGTTCCACGTAACCTATACTCTTACTATGTCTTCACTTAGAAATGTTTGGTCCTTGACATCTGTCACCATCTGCTTCTCCAAAACTTAAAACACTTCTATATAAAATGGGACCTAAAGCAGTTCTCACCTGAGTAACTTCAAAAAGGGAACAAGGACATGTGGTGCTTTTCACTTATTCTTACAAAGGACATGTGGTGATCTTTGTTGCCTTTAGCTACCTTTTGAAAAACCTATAGAAGGTGACACATGTCCATATCTACATTGCCTTGTCTATAACATAGAAATAATTGGGCCTCCTTTCATACTTACACAGATGGTGACACTTGGTAGCTTTTGCTTACCTCAAAACAAAACCCTGGGACCCACCACAGTCTTTACTTATCAATGAAACAAAATGAAGATAATTCAGAGGTTGACACATGGTGGCTTCTGTTCTCTTTAGTTGGGGATACATGGCATCTTCCATTGCTTTTTAGAAAATCATATTGAAACCTTTCACAATTGCCACTTGGCACACTCTGTTTGAACCTGAGAAAAGCTTATTGGAAAGAAGCCTTAAAAATGTATATGAAACACGAGACGTGGATGTTGACACTTGTTGCACTCCACTGAGTTGTTATGGGACACATGGTACATTCAGCAGTACTTATTGAAATTATGAAAAGTGACTCAGCCAATGACACTTGGCAGCTTCCACTCAATTTTGACACTTAGACAAAATTGAGGCAAAAAGAAATTCGAGCCTGCGCTCTGAGTCAAAAACTTCACCATTTCCAACCAAAGTGTTCAGGGACAAAATTTTGGATCACGCGATTGAAAATCAAAATGAAACATAGAGTATTTTCTACTCTATAGATAACATTACACAATTCAAGTTTAAAAGTTATTATCTTGGCTCACTTATTTATAACTTCTATAAAATGTTCATAATCAACCATGATCATAAATGTTGAGATCAATATGTTTGGCCATGAATTGATTCAATTTTAGAGGGACAACTAATAAATATTATCATCAATATTTGGAAGAATGGAGCATTAGTAAGGCATGGGTAGCCTTAATTTAGATATTTTCCTCCATTAATGGCTTATGGATGACACCTCTGTGATGATGCCAATTTGAATAATGAATTTCTAGTAAATAGATATTCAACAACTTTCATGGATTTTCCACTTAAAGTCCTAATTTTGTTTTAATTTTTTTAAATGATTTTAATTAGTTTTATAAAATTGTTTTCAAATTGGTCACATGATTAATCAATCTGGTCAAAAATGTCATTTTATTGAGTCATAAATTAACTATAGTATAATCAGAAGAAGATGTCATTTGTGTATAGGGTAACACCCTGGTTAGGGTATTATAGACATGAATTAACACATGCACATGATTTGTGTGGCCAAATTATAAGATTTAACTAGTCTAGGGCATCATTTTACTTGGTTTCAATTTGACTTGAAGCAAATTAAGATAAGATAATTATTCCATAAAATATATTGCCCCAATCAGGGATCAATGAACAAGAATTGGCACTTTCACGTGACATGTGTAGATGATTTAAAGATTTTTTGTTATTTTGGTCTAAATTTTGCATTATTTTGGAATGTCATTCAAATTTATAATTTTAGCACAACATTGATAAGAATTAGATGTCTAAAATACCTACACCAACACCTATCCTACATATGGATCCATTGAAAAACATTACCATGGATTTGGAGATATATTATAGACCTAAAATTCATCATAGAAAGATTTGATAATTGTAAAAGGATCATGTGATGGAGATATAACTAATTGATTGAATATAAATTGACCTTTTATTAATTTTTGAGATATAAATTTGAGATCAAATTATGTAAGTTGCATCACCCCTTTTATGATGGAGCACATCAAGTGGGAATTGTTCATGAGAAACTTTAATAGATATTCTTAAATTATAAATGGAATTCATTGTTGAGAAAGTAGTGTCATAATTTTTACGTAGTAAAAACCAATATTATACATTATTTCACCATTTTTGTATATTTGCATTCGTAATCATTCAATTGATAACTAATGTAATATATTTCACATTATTTGTGATAATTGGAATATTGTGCTAATAGGGCCTCATGAATAGTTTAGATATAAAGGAGTAATGGTATATTTGGTATAGGAGGCATGATCATAGGTAAGTGATGTCACTTATATATGCACCCTATGAGGAGATTAAAATCTTTCCTCATCCAAGTGGCACAATGGAATCACCTCAAGGCTTGTGGGCAGCCTAAGGAATGAGGTGAATCTCTAGATAGGGCTAGCTAACTTGATGTGCCACTTTGGATTTCTACTACTACTAAAATTGGGAGTAAAAATGGAGAGGTATAAATATAATAAAACTAATATAATGGAGGTGATACACCACATTGACTAATGACATCCAACCATATGCATAATACACTTGAAATCAAAGGAAAAACTAAACATACACTCTCTAATCTATATCTTCTTGCATCAATGTTACATTGTGTGGTTATGGATGAATGTGAAAAGCTAACAGGAATAGACAAGAGGACTTGAATGGAAATAATAAAAATAATAACTCACTTAACCTTTAAAATTTATTGAAACACATCACATGCCCTATAAGAAGTTGTAAATAGGTGAGAGAATGTGACAACTTGCTAAGGAATCCATAGTCTTCACTAAGAAAATTAAACATTAAAGTAAATCACACTATGAAAAGTAATGGAAGAGGTAAAAATTAGTCATTTTATTGACAAAAAGGTATAAAAATGAGACTGGATTTGCCATACTCAGGTGAAGCATCCAATACAATGCCAAAATGGATAGTTCTTATAGAACTTGAGAGACAGAGAGAAGAAGAGAAGTCCAAGGGTCACAAGGAAACTTTTAAAGATGATAAAAGAATTTAATTGTGAATTTTAATATGATATGGGATTAACCATGAAATTTTAGGAGCTAAAAGTGTCGATTCAAGGCATAAACTTCATGAAAAGTGGCATAAAACTTCCTATTTTGCATAGAAAATTGCCTTCATGATTGCCTCTATTTGAACATCCCATATATGATTAAGACCAAGTATGATGATTTTAATTAATGTTAGGGACATAAAAAATCCATATCCATGTATTTATTTTATGCTTGGTCTTCTGGAATCAACTAAAAATGAGTAATCATCATCTACAGTCCAAAAAGAACTCCTTTCATGTTCCCTACACACTTGGCCTCCAAAATGCCTTCAATTTCTCATGAAAATAAATTTAATGAAGTTAATTACACCTTTAAATACTATAAATGGCCCTATAAGTATTATGGGCTCCTTAAAATGAGCTCATTTGAAGTTTTCCATCTTCTTCACTAGCTTTTCCAATATGACAGATTTGACTGGCTAAGTTGAATCACCTAGTTGAGGTACTTATAAGTTGTTTCATAGCATGAAATTAATATTATGAGTTATTAAAAGTATAAATATTCTCTCCAAACTTTTTTTCATCTCTTACCTCCTCCTTTATCCTACACAACATAAAAAATGGTTAAAAATAACATGTTTATACCCCCCATTCATATAAGTTCATATAGATAGTTAGCATGTGAGGAAGCCTGATGGAGTCCTCTTCAACATTCAATCATTTTTATGGTAAAAATATTCCATCAAACTATATTTAAAAGCTCATTTTCTCCATTAGGTCCTGGCTAAGGGTGTAGGAGGGTTTTAGGTCTATTTTAACCCTTAAGCTTGTTTCATAAAAACCTAACATTGGAGTTTTAGAATAATTCCAAAAAATGGTTGTTTAGGACCTTATTTAACTCCTCCAAGTTTCTATATCCTCCATTTAAATCCTCATTAAATATATGAGCTTCAAAATATGGCCTATCGAGCTTGTCTCTCTCCTTCTTGTAAGCTTGAGTTGGTTTTTGAGCCAAAAATGGCCTTTCCAAGGTTTATTTTGCTCTCCAAAATCTTGGAAACCTTTGTGGTGACCCCATGAATATGTCTTAATAGGACATAAATATTATCTCAAGCTATAAGTGTGAAATCTCCTTAATTTGGATATAGGCCTAATGTTGTCTTTATAACCTATTTGTACTTCAAGGTCCAAAAATGACCTCCTAAATATTTCCATACTTATCATTAGATCAAACACATCTATAGTGGCATCATTAACATATTCCAATCAGTTTAAATTCTCACCTATGGTTAGAATTGCATATGACCCTTCATTTGGGCAGCATTAGGCCTAAGCTTTATTCCATAGGCTTACATGTAACTTCTATGTCTTGGATTATTTAATTTTATTTCCTTGCATCCCACATGACTCTAAACATCTTATATGACACTAAAAATATGATCTCATTAGTTTTAAATTCCAATTAGGTCCAAAAATGAAAGTGACTCCTTGTTTTAGCCTCTAGGCATAACTATGCCAAATAGGGTTGACTATAGCCTTAGATATCTAGACCACACTATTTGGATTCACCCCCTCATACTTGGTTTCCCATGTTTTTATAGCTATATTCAACCTTATAGTTCATGTTTCCTATCTCTTTTGTCAAGAATGCAGGGTTTGTTCATGGGGAAAGTGCCCTTTATCTGAGATAAAATAGAGGGAACTTTCCCTATTTTTCAAATCATTTTTCTATTATATGAGATTTCCAAACTCATTTTCATTCTTTTTACCATATTTGAGCTCTTGATCAGCTATTTTAACTCTCAAAGCTCTTCAATTTCCAAGATAGACCTCTTGGAGTGTAGATTGTGTAGGGTTCTTAGAGTGAACTATATGTTTCAATATTAGAGTTATTTATCCACCTATTTTCACATGATATTATCTTATATATCCTCTCCAACATTTTGGATATATCCTAATTCCATTCATCTTACTAGGCTTTCACTTGTATCCCTCATACACCTTGAGCTCTCAAATTGACTATGACTAAAGCACCCCTACCTATAGGCTTTGTTGGGCTTCATCTAAGATGATTATGATCCAAGGAATTCCTTTAACCTTCCCTTTAAGTCACATAACATTTTAACTCATCTTGGTTCTATTTATATGTTCTTTGGAAACCTAAACTATGTTCTCCCTATATGACTGAGACACCTTTGTTTCTTGACCCTATTGTAGGTTATCATGCTTTAGCTGATGTTGATCATGGAATGGGTGGGATTTCCTTGAATCCTATAAGGTAATGCAACATTTATTTTATCTTGTATTCACTTATATATTTCATTAAAAACCCAAACTATGATTTCTCTTGACTGAGACACTTTTCTCCTCAAGACCCCACTGTAGGTGCTTACAAGGGGTTTAGTTGTTGTAATTGTGTTGAGACAAAGGCCTCCTTATTTCACCTTGAGACACACAATATTTTTTTTAAATAAAATTCACCCTAAATGGGATAAACACCATCTAAAACCTATATAATCCACTATCTTCCTTGTCTCAGTCAATAATGTTATCTATAGGTGCATGTGTTGTGGTCATGGTACAGATTGTAGGTGTACATGGAGTTTGGGATACAATCATTAACCTCATACTCATGATTCATATACCATTTTTTTTACCACTAAATTAATATGACCAATCTAACCATAGAGAGATGCATGAAACAAGTTAGGACATCAAGTTTCACTCATACCTCCAAATCCTTTAGAGATGAATGCATGAATTTAGTGTGTTTCTAGGCAATCTTGAGGTCTCACATAACCTACTTCCCCTTACTATCTTGTTCTCATCTTAGGCATATTTATTAAATGTACTAGAGGAAACATGATCCACCTCATTAAATTCTTTGTAACACTTCATATTCATGTTGTAATAGGTCTAAAAAACCTCCTAGAGCTCTATTTGATCAATTTAGAGATTAGAGCCCTAAAACTATAGTCATTATCTTGGAGTGTGATTTTTAACTTTATCTGACTATATATCACTTCAAACACATATGTTAGGATTATTTCATCATATAATGACTCTAATAAGTGTTATAACACATTCTTTAACACTCAATTTAGTGCCTCAATTCCCTATAGTGTCACTTGTAGGTGACCATTCTCCTATATAGGCAGCAGGTGGAGTATTGCAAACAAGGCTCATTACCTTAGATACTTTTTATGAATTTTAGCTATATCTAAACATTTTATCAAATATCTATTACACTATCAAGGACTTATTGAGGACTTCATACTTGATTTTCAACAACTTATCTTGTGGGTCTTGAACGTGCATGAGGACTACAAGTAGGTAGTGGGCAGAATTAGAGTACATGTGTGGATAAAAGACACTTTGGATAACTTAAATCTCAAATACAATTCCTAAAATATATGATTATCATAAAAAACATATTTATTAAGTTGTAACACATCCATCCCAATGTGAAAACCTTCTAATAGCATCAAGAATGGAGCAAGCAAGATGTCTAATGGTTGTTTGGTATGATGAATGGGCTTGAAACCATGAGAATTACCTTGAAGGATAAGGATTAAAGTTTAAAATGGGGGTCAAGGATACTTTTAAAATATGTAAATTAATCTAAAATAACCCTCTAAATCCATTGACAAAGCACAAAACTCTTAAAAATGGTGAAAACTACCCATAACATAGAAAATTGTATCTTCTTAAAAATTGAGATGATTAGCACATAAAAACCTCAAAAAACATGAAATCAAGTGTTGGGATAATTGGATAAGGAATTAAGAATTCTATATAAGAAATCTCAATAGCTATATTGTATAGACTTTTTCAAAAAATACCAAAACCTAAATGGTGCACAGATTGATAGGCAAATTTGAACAGTCAACTTCAAATAGATGATTCATAAAGCACATGACACCATTACTCAAACTTATTATATTAAAATTAATTTTTTGAGTGTACAATAACCTCCCAAAATAATTCTACCTAAAACCCACTATGTTAACTATACCAAGTACAAACTTACAAGTCATTTTTGTGTGTCTATAGAAGTGAAAAGGAAGCAAAATTGTTTTGAGAAAAAAATGACATCTCCAGATTAAACCAAATGTGTAACTAAGCTTAGGGAAGTTAAAGAGTCATATTTCAACCTTTTCCAAGCATCACACTTCCCAAAGAGGTTGTACAAGTGTAATTTTCTCCTTTATTTCCAAGAAAACTACCTTCTCTCTAAAAAACCTACCATATTTTCAAGTGTCAATTATATAAGACTTTTAATGATGCATAGGACATGACATCACATTTTAAACTTGCACATTTCCTAACAAACCTATACAAAGCATTAAATGCACTATTTTGACCCTTTAAATGACCCAAAATGACATGAAAGACTAATGAAATAAGTGACCGAGGCTAATATAACATTTTAAGGTACTAAATGACCTATGAAACACCTCATGACATGATATTGCACCCCCTATAGACCTATAAAATCAATTTTTTGCCTATAAGTGCCCTAATTTGACCTAAAAGTCAAATTTGGTCAATAATAAGTTTGTTAAATATTCACATTGGGTTCACCAAATATTTAACCCTAAATTTGATATGGTTATATCTAGGGCTAAACATATATAAATGATTAAACACATGGGTGATAAACAGATCTATAATATACTAATTAATTTCTAAAATTAGATAAACAATATTCTAAATTTATAATATTGATATATTATAAAAATAGAAAGTACAGCTAGTGATTGATATTGTAATAAATTATAAACAACAGTACTTAGTTGGCTTATTATACACAATGAAAGTCTAGGTTGAAAAAAGATAGAAGTGGACTATATCAATATCCTGGAACAATCATTATATTTTTTAAGTTTACATTATTTGGCCATGAATGCTTACATCGGATTTGGATTGTTGCATCGATGCCAATATCTAAACTAGACACAAGTGTCTTATACATAATACTAATTATATATGGTTGTGACCAATTAAAAACTTCTAGGGTTTTTTTTCACCTTTCCTCTAATGTCTTTAAATTATGCACACAGGTTGTCACTCTTTATCAATGATCAAACCCTAGCTTCCTTACCCTTTGAGTGACTATGGGAAAAAAATGGGTTACTAAGATCATAGTGTCTAGCTATATTAATTACCCCTCTACCAATAATCATTACCTAAATAGACAATACTCTGAAGAGGGATTTAAAATTATGTATTTCTCCCTCATGTTTTGGCTTATGTGTATATAAATATGCAATGTGTGATCATCCAAATTATCATCTGAATTGTTGCTCAAATCATTCCTCCCTCCTTGATAAGCAATGGTCCCCATTTTATCAAGATTTGTCATTAAGTGTGGTGGTTTTACTTTGATTTGATTCTTGATGCATACTTAGAAGGGACTGTGATTTATAGAATTGTCCATCCAATACTGTATGGCTTTGGGTGAGGCTTCATGGATAGATTTAGGCTTTTCACAACATTAGCAGAGCTTAAATTCTTTTAACTTCTAGTATCAAGAATTAAATGCAAAGGCTTACCTTTCACCCATAACTTAAATTGAAACAACCTTTCCTTGTCATCTAGCACCTCATCATGGGTTTGTGATGAAGCAACAATGGCTTCAGGATCAACATCTACAATTTCTTCTTCAACCTCTTCGACTGCAAGGTCTGTATGAGGTAGAGTAGTAGATGTTGAGGATTGTGATTCAAAAAGTAGTAACTTTATGGCTTGACATTCTTCTTTGGAGTGAGTTCCAAATTTTTGATAATCACACCACTTTCTAGTCTTTCCTTCCTTTTGCTTCTAATTTTGGCCTTGTGTTTGACCTTCTTTGTCACTTTTCTATTTTGAAGACTGAATCTTTATATTCATTCTTCCATGCTTCTGCTCAATCTTCACTATGAACTTATATGCCTCACCGATGGTTTCCAAATTGAAGAGTTCCATTTCTCCCCATATGTACCATTGTAGTCCACCATGATATTGGAGAACCTTATGTTTCTCACTTTCTTGGATGCCCAATCTCACAGATAGAGAATGAAAAATGTCAATGTAATCTTTAACAGACTATTCCTTACCTTCATGAAGTTGTTTTCACTCTATACACAAATTCTCATATGCTCCAATGGGGTAGTACTCTTCCTTTATAGCTTTTATGAAATCATCTCATGTAGTTTCCATCTCAAGGCCAATATTATCTGCACTAAATCTCTTTGTGTACACTTCTCACTAATTTTTGATACGCAATGATGCTTTCAGGAGAGCAAAAGTAATCTTCTCTTTATCGATGAATTTATTTACATAAAAATAAGATGACAATTGATGCAACCAATTTTCTACTGCATCAACATTGATTTTGCCTTCAAATGTACGGATATCAAAATTCACTTGAACATTAAAGGGTGTTGGGGCACTGAAAGGATGTGCAGGTGTAGATGAGGAGCTAGAATTTCCCATCAAGATTTGTTGGAGAATTTGAGAAAATTATTTTAGCATCTTCACTTGCTACTTTTAGAGGGCTTCATTGACCATTTCCTTGAAAGGATCAGATGTCTCAGTGTCATCTGCCATTTGAAGTCATTTGGAGCGAATAGGTGGATAGTCTTTTGGTTTTATTTTCCACCCAAGCTTCCTATAATATAACCTCATCCTTGGGATCATATACTCTAAAGACAAACCACTCTGATACCACTGATCTAATACTCAAAAGCTTTGGTTAAAAGATAATTTAGAAATAAGAACAACACAATTCAAATAATGTTATCTCTGAAAAGAGATGTTTTATTAATCAAAATTATAGACCCAAATATATGCCTATCTCTGAGAAGAGATGTTTGATTTCTATTTCAAGTTACATCTTCATTTATACAAGTTTTGAAGGTGTGAGGAGGATGTGGAAGGTCACCAATCTCGAGGGAGATTAAGTGGTTCAACTTCCATGATTTATAACAATACAGAATTCAAGGAATTACTATTTTTAGAAACTTACTATTTTTAGACTGCATTACTAAAATTAAAACTTTTGGCACTTCCATTGATTTTTTTAAGGTCAAACTTCATCAAGTGGATCTCGATGCCATCTCACAATGTTTTCCTCATTATTCGCTTTCCAAACATTCAAACGGTGAGTCAATTAGAGCTATGGTGTAAAACTTATAGCTCCTAAAAGTTTGACCATAAATTAGGGTGGACCCATCACCCAAATTATCATCTGAATTGTCGCCTGGATCATTCCTCCCTCTTTGAGAAGTAATGGTCCCCATTTCATCAAGATTTATCATCAAGTGTGGTATTTTTACTTTGATTTGATTCTTGATGCATACTTAGAAGGGACTATGATTTATAGAACTGTGCAGGGCTTGATTGTTCACCATTTCTATCTAACCATCAGTCTATGGATGGAAGTCTATGAACATTTTTAGATCAATATCTATTTGCTTCTATTGTTGTGTTGTTTGTGTAGTTAGGGCTGTAACATCAACCATTTTAGATTCTTGTGGCTTGACCACCATGAGAATAATTTTTTTGGCACTAATTAGAGAGATAGATGTAGAAGGTGGTACTTCTAGTACCCTGTAGCACCGTGTTCCAAGAGTGAGAGTGATCCTTCAAGTTCTTAATTCATAGATGCCATGTCAATCATACATGTATTACTGACCAAAGAGTACATCACAAACATCTAGATTAACCACATCACATAAGACCTCATCTTGGAAAGTTTTTATTGCATATGAGAAAAAATATTGGTGGGTGACATAGAGGTTTCTCCCTAGACTCAACCATCCAATACTATATGGCTTTGGATGAGGCTTCATAGATAGATTTAGGCTTTTCATAACATTAGAAGAGATTAAATTATTTTAACTTCCACTGTCATAAATGAAATATAGAGGCTTACCTTTAACCCATAACTTAGAGTGAAATAACCTTTCCTTGTTATCTATCATCTCATTGTGGGTCTATGATGAAGCAACAATGGCTTCAAGATCAGCATCTACAATTTCTTCTTCAACTGTAGGGTCTATATGAGGTAGAGCAGTAGATGTTGAGGATTGTGACTCAAATAGTAATGACTTAATGGCTTTACATTCTTCTTTGGAGTGAATTTCATATTTGTGATAATCACACCACTTCCCAATATTTCCTTCCTCTTGCTTCCATTGTTAGCCTCGTGTTTGATCTTCTTTGACACTTTTCCATTTTTAAGACTAATTCTTTATATTAATTCTTCCATGCTTCTGTTCAATCTTCACTGTGAACCTATATACCTCACTGATGGTTTCCAAATTGAAGAGTTCTATTTCTCCCCATATGTACCATTGTATTCCACCATGATATTTGAGAACCTTATGTTTCTCACTTTCTTGGATGCCCAATCTCACATATAGAGAATAAAAAATGTTAGTGTAATCTTGAACAGACTATTCCTTACCTTGGTAAAGTTGTTGCCACTCTATATATAGATCATCATATGCTACAATGGGGTAGTATTCTTCCTTTATATCTTTTATGAAATCATCCCATGTAAGTTTCATCTCAAGGCCAATATCATCTACACTAAATCTCTTTTTGTACACTTCCCACCAATTTTCTATAGGCAATGATGCTTTCAGAAGAGCAAAAGTAATCTTCTCTTTATCAATGAATTTATTTATAGAAAAATAAGATGGCAATTGTTCCAACCAATTTTCTACTTCATCAACATTGATTTTGCCTTGAAATGTAGGGATATCAAAATTCACTTGAACCTTGAAGGGTGTTAGGGAACTGAAAGGATGTGTAGGTGTGGATGAGAAGCCAGAATTTCCCATCAAGATTTGTTGGAGAATTTGAGTGAATTATTGTAGCGTATGCACTTACTACTATTTGATGGCTTCATTCGCCATTTCCTTGAAAGGATCGTATGGCTCAGTGTTTTCTACCATTTGAAGTCATTTGGAGTGAATAGATGGATAGTCTACTAGTTATATTTTCCACCCAAGCCTCCTATAATCTGACCTTATCCTTGGGATCATACACTCTAAATAAAAATTTCTCTAATACCACTAATCTAAAACTCAAAATCTTTGGTTGAAAGATAATTCAAAAATAAGAACAACACAATTCAAATAATGCTATCTCTGAAAAGAGATGTTTTATTAATCAAAATTGCATACCCAAACATATGCATGTCTCTAAGAAGAGATGTCTGATTTCTATTTTAGGTTACATCTTCATTTATACATGTTTTTAAGGTGTGAGGAGGATGTGGAAGGTCACCAATCTTGAGGGAGATTAAGTGGTTCGACTTCCATGATTTACAACAATACAGAATTTGAGGAATTATTATTTTTAGAAACTTACTATTTATAGACTACACTAATAAAATTGAAATTTGGGGCACTTCCATTGGTTTTTTGGGGGTCACACTTCATTGATTAAATATTGATGTCATCTTACAATTTTCCCCTCATTATTATCTTTACAATGGTTCAAACGACGAGTCAATTGGAGCTATGGTGTAAAAGTTATGGCTCCCAGAAGTTCCACCATCAGTTGGGTGGACCCATCACCTAAATTATCATTTAAATTGTTTCTTGGATCATTCCTCCCTCCTTGAGAAGTAATTTTTACCATTTCATCAAGACTTTTCATCAAGTGTGGTAGTTTTACTTTGATTTTATTTCTGATGCATACTTGGAAGGGATTGTGATTTATAGAACTATGCAAGGCCTAATTGTTCACCATTTCTATCTAACCATCAGTTTGTGGATGGAAGGCCATGAAATTATTAATCTCAGTATCTATTTCCTTATATTGTTGTATTGTTTGTGTATTCAGGGTTGTAACATCAACCATTTTGGATTCTTGTGGCTTGACCACCATGAGAAAAAAAATTGGCACTAATCAGAGAGACATATATAGAAGGTGGTAATTTTGGTACCATGTAGCACCATGTTCCAAGAGTGAGTGATCCTTCAAGATCTTGATTCATATATGACATGTCAATCATACATGAATGGTTGACCAAAGATTACATCATAAAGATCTAGATTGACCACATCACATAAGACCTCATCCTTGCAATGTTTTATTGCATATGAGAGAAGACATTGGTGGGTGATAAGGAGGTTTATCCCTAGACTCAACCATCCAATACTATATGGATTTGTGTGAGGCTTTATGGATAGATTTAGTCTTTTCACAACATTAGCAGAGATTAAATTCTTTTGACTTCCACTATCAAGAATGAAATGTAGAGGCTTACCTTTCACCCATAACATAGAGTGAAACAACCTTTCCTTGTCATCTAGTATCTCATCATGGGTCTATGATGAAGTAAAAATGGCTTCAAGATCATTATCTATAATTTATTCTTTAACCTCTTTGATTGTAGGGTCTGTATGAGGTAGAGAATTAGATGTTGAAGATTTTGACTCAGAAAGTAGTGACTTGATGGATCAACATTCTTCTTTGGAGTGAGTTCCAAATTTGTGATAATCACACCACTTCCCAGTCTTTCCTACCTTTTGCTTCTAATTTTGGCCTCGTATTTGACCTTCTTTGTCACTTTTCTATTTTAAAGACTAATTATTTATATTCATTCTTCCATGCTTCTGATCAATCTTCACTATGAACTTATATACCTCACTGATGGTTTCCAAATTGAAGAGTTCCATTTCTCCCCCTATGTAACATTGTAGTCCACCACGATATTTGAAAACCTTATGTTTCTCACTTTCTTGGATGCATAATCTCGTAGATAGAGAATGAAAAATGTCAATGTAATCTTGAACAGACTGTTCCTTACCTTGGTGAAGTTGTTGCCACTCTATATATAGATCGTCATATGCTCCAATGGGGTAGTATTATTCCCTTATAGCTTCTATGAAATCATCCCATGTAGATTCCATCTCAAGGCCAATATCATCTACACTGAATCTTTTTTTGTACACTTCCCACAAATTTTTGACAAGCAATGATTCTTTTAGAAGAGCAAAAGTAATCTTCTCTTTATTAGTGAATTTATTTACATAAAAATAAGATGAAAATTGATCTAACCAATTTTCTACTACATCAGCATTGATTTTTACTTCAAATGTATGGATATCAAAATTCACCTAAAGCTTGAAGGGTGTTGGTACACTGAAAGGATGTGCGGGTGCAGACGAGGAGCTAGAATTTCCCATCAAGATTTGTTGGAGAATTTAAGTGAATTATTGTAGCATCTACACTTTCTACTATTGGAGGGATTCATTCACCATTTCCTTGAAAGGATTTGATGTCTTGATGTTTTTTGAAATTTGAAGTCATTTGGAGCGAATAGGTGGATAGTCTGTTGAATCTATTTTCCACCCAAGCTTCCTATAATCTAACCTCATCATTGGGATCATACACTCTAAAGACAAACTGCTCTGATACCACTAATCCAAAACTTGAAAATTTGGTTGAATGATAATTTATAAATAAGAACAACATAATTCAAATAATGTTATCTCTGAAAAGAGATGTTTTATTAATCAAAATTGTAGACCCAAACATATGTGTATCTCTGAGAAGAGATGTGTGATTTCAATTTCATATTACATCTTCATTTATACATGTTTTGAAGGTGTGAGGAGGATGTGGAAGGTCACCAATCGTGAGGGAGATTAAGTGGTTTAACTTCCCTGATTTACAATAATATAGAATTCAAGAAATTATAATTTTTAAAAACTTACTATTTTTAGAGTACACTACTAAAATTGAAATTTGGGGCACTTCCATTAGGATTTCAGTGGTCAAACTTCATCAAGAAAATCTTGATGGCATCTCATGATGTTTCCATCATTATTAGCTTTCCAATAGTTCAAACGGTGAATCAATTAGAGCTAGGGTGCAAAAGTTATGGCTCTTAGAAGTTCTGCCATCAATTAGAGTGGACCCATCACCCAAATTGTCATCTGAATTATTGCCCAGATCATTCCTCCCTCCTTGAGAATAAATGATCCACATTTCATCAAGATTTTTCATTAAGTGTGGTAGTTTTACTTTTATTTGATTCCTGATGCATACTTGATAGTGACTGTGATTTACATAGCTATGCAGGGCCCAATTGTTCACCATTTCTGTCAGACCATCAGTCTATGGGTTTACGGCCATGAACTTATTTAGCTTAGTATCTACTTACTTCATTTGTTGTGTTGTTTTTATATTCAGGGCTGTAACATCAACCCTTTTGGATTCTTGTGGCTTGACCTCCATGAGAACAAATTTGTTGGCACTAATCAGAGAGATAGATGTAGAAGGTGGTACTTCTGGTACCCTGTAGCATCATGTTCCAAGAGTGAGAGTGATCCTTCAAGTTCTTGATTCATAGATGCCATGTCGATCATACATGAATGGTTAACTAAAGAGTACATCACAAACATCTAGATTGACCACATCACATAAGACCTCATCTTAGAGAGGTTTTATTGCATATGAAAGAAAACATTGGTGGGTGACACGGAAGTTTCTCCCTAGACTCAACCATCCAATATTGTATGGATTTGGGTGAGGATTCATGGATAGATTTAGGCTTTTCACAACATTAGTATAGTTAAATTATTTTGACTTCCACTATCAAGAATGAAATGCAAAGGCTTACCTTTCACCCATAACTTAGAGTGAAACAACCTTTCCTTGTCATTTATCATTTTCGCATGGGTCTGTGATGAAGAAACAATGGCTTTAGGATCAGCATCTACAATTTCTTCTTCAACCTCTTCAACTACAAGGTCTATATGAGGTAGAGCAATAGATGTTGAGGATTGTGACTCATAAAGTAGTGACTTGATGGCTCGACATTCTTCTTTGGAGTGAGTTCCATATTTGTGATAATCACACCACTTCCCAATCTTTCCTTCCTTTTGCTTCCAATTTTAGCCTCGTGTTTAAACTTCTTTGTCACTTTTCTATTTTGAAGACTGATTCTTTATATTCATTCTTCCATGCTTCTGCTCAATCTTCACTGCGAACTTATATTCCTCACCAATGGTTTCCAAATTAAAGAGTTTCATTTCTCCCCATATGTACCATTGTGGTCCACCATGATATTTGGGAACCTTATGTTTCTCACTTTCTTGGATGCCCAATCTCATAGATAGAAAATGAAAAATGATAGTGTAATCTTGAATAGACTATTCCTTACCTTAGCAAAGTTATTGCCACTCTATATATAGATCATCATATGCTCCAATGGCATAGTATTCTTCTTTTATAGCTTCTATGAAATCATCCCATGTAGGTTCCATCTCAAGGCCAATATCATCTTCATTGAATCTCTTTTTGTACACTTCCCACCAATTTTTGACAAGCAATGATGCTTTTAGAAAATCAAAAGTAATCTTTTGTTTATTGATGAATTTATTTATAGAAAAATGAGATGAAAATTGATCCAACCAATTTTCTACTACATATACATTTATTTTGCCTTCAATTGTAGGGATATAAAAATTCACCTGAACCTTGAAGGGTGTTGGGGCATTGAAAGGATATGTAAGTGCAGATGAGGAGCTAGAATTTCCCATTGAGATTTGTTGGATAATTTGAGAAAATTATTGTAGCATCTATGCTTGTTGTTATTGGAGGGCTTCATTCACTATTTCCTTGAAAGGATCAGATATCTCATTGTTTTCTGCCATTTGAAGTCATTTGGAGCGAATAAGTGGATAGTCTATTGGTTCTATTTTCCACCCAAGCTTCCTGTAATCTGACCTCATCCTTGGGTTCATACACTCTAAATACAAATCAATCTGATACCACTGATCCAAAACTTGAAAGATTTGGTTAAAAGATAATTCAAAAATAAGAACAACACAATTCAAATAATGTTATCTCTAAAAAGAGATGTTTTATTAATCAAAATTACAGACCCAAACATATGCCTATCTCTAAGAAGAGATATCTGATTTCTAATTCAGGTTATATCTTAATTTATACATGTTTTTAAGGTGTGAGGAGGATGTGGAAGGTCACCAATCTTGAGGGAGATTAAGTGGTTTGACTTCCATGATTTATAAGAATACAAAATTTGAGGAATTACTATTTTTAAAAACTTACTATTTTTAGATTGCACTACTAAAATTAAATTTGAGGCACTTCTATTGGGTTTTAAAGGATCAAAATTCATTGAGTGGATATTGATTCCATCTCAAAATTTTACCCTCATTATTATCTTTCCAATGGTTCAAATGGTGAGTCAATTAGAGCTATGGTGCAAAAGTTATGGCTCCCAGAAGTTTCACCATCAATTGGGGTGGACCCATCACCCAAATTATCATCTGAATTGTTGCCCAAATCATTCCTCCATCCTTGAGAAGCAATGTTCCCCATTTCATCAATATTTTGCATCAAGTGTGGTAGTTTTACTTTGATTTTATTCCTGATGCAGACTTGGAAGGGATTGTGATTTATAGAATTGTGCAGGGCCTGATTATTCACCATTTCTATCTGACCATCAGTCTGTGGATGGAAGGTCATGAATTTCATCAACTTGGTATCTATTTGCTTCTATTGTTGTGTTTTTTATGTAGTCAAGGCTGTAACATCAACCCTTTTGGATTCTTGTAGCTTGACCACCATGAGAACAAATTTCTTGGCACTAATCAGAGAGACAGATGTAGAAGGTGGTACTTATGGTACCTTGTAGCACCGTGTTCCAAGAGTGAGAGTGATCCTTTAAGTTCTTGATTCATAAATGCCATGTCGATCATACATGAATGGCTAACCAAAGAGTACACCACAAACATCTAGATTAACCACATCACATAAGACCTCATCTTGGAAAGGTTTTATTGCATATGAGAGAAGACATTGGTGGGTGACAAGGAGGTTTCTCCCTAGACTCAACCATCAATATTTTATGGCTTTGGGTGAGGCTTCATTAACATATTTAGTCTTTTCACAACATTAGTAGAGATTAAATTCTTTTGACTTCCACTATCAAGAATGAAATGTAGAGGCTTACCTTTCACCCATAACTTAGAGTGAAACAACCTTTCCTTGTCATCTAGCATCTCGTCATTGGTCTGTGATAAAGCAACAATGGCTTCAGGATCATCATCTATAATTTCTTCTTCAACCTCTTCAATTGTAGGGTTTATATGAGGTAGAGCAGTAGATGTTGAGGATTGTGACTCAGAATGTAGTGACTTGATGGCTTGACATTCTTTTTTAGAGTGAGTTCCAGATTTGTGATAATCACACCACTTCCCTTTACTTCCAATTTTAGCCTCATGTTGGACCTTCTTTGTCACGTTTCCATTTTGAAGATTGATTCTTTATATTCATTCTTCCATGCTTCTGCTCAATCTTCACTATGAACTTATATGTCTCATTGATGGTTTCCAGATTGAAGAGTTCCATTTATCCCCATATGTACCATTGTATTCCAACATGATATTTGAGAACCGTATGTTTCTCACTTTCTTGGATGCCCAATCTTGTAGATAGAGAATGAAAAATGTCAGTGTAATCTTAAACAGACTGTTCTTTACCTTGGCAAAGTTGTTGCCACTATGTACAAATCGTCATATGCTCCAATGGGGTAGTATTCTTCCTTTATAGCTTTTATGAAATCATCCCATGTAGGTTCTATCTCAAGGCCAATAACATCTGCACTGAATCTCTTTTTATATACTTCCCACCAATTTTTGATAGGCAATGATGCTTTCAGAAGAGCAAAAGTAATCTTCTCTTTATCATTGAATTTATTTATAGAAAAATAAGATGATAATTGATCCAACCAATTTTATACTACATCAGCATTGATTTTTCCTTCAAATGCAGGGATATCAAAATTCACCTGAACCTTGAAGGGTGTTGGGGCACTGAAAGGATGTATGGGTGCAGATGAGGAGCCAGAATTTCCCATCAAGATTTATTAGAAAATTTTAGAAAATTATTATAGCATATGCACTTATTATTGTTGGAGTGCTTCATTCAACATTTCCTTGAAAGGATCGGATGTCTCAGTGTTGTCTACCACTTGAAGTCATTTGGAGTGAATAGGTGGATAGTCTGTTGGTTTTATTTTCCACCCAAGCTTCCTATAATCTGACCTCATCCTTGGGATCATACACTCTAAAGACAAACTACTCTGATACCACTGATCCAAAACTTGAAAGATTTGGTTGAAAGATAATTTATAAATAAGAACAACACAATTCAAATAATGTTATCTCTAAAAAAAGATGTTTTATTAATCAAAATTGCAGTCCCAAACATATGCCTATCTCTAAGAAGAGATGTTTGATTTTCATTTCAGGTTACATCTTCATTTATACATATTTTGAAGGTTTGAGGAGGATGTGGAAGGTCACCAATCTCGAGGGAGATTAAGTGGTTCAACTTCCATGATTTACAACAATACAAAATTTGAGGAATTACTATTTTTAGAAACATACTATTTTTAGACTACACTACTAAAATTGAAATTTGGGTCACTTTCATTAGTTTTTTAGGGGTCAAACTTCATCAAGTAGATCTTGATGCCATCTCAAGATGTTCCCCTCATTATTATCTTTCCAACTATTCAAATGGTGAGTTGATTGGAGCTACAGTGCAAAAGTTATGGCTACTGGAAGTTCTGCCATCAATTGGGGTGGACCCATCACCCGAATTGTCATCTGAATTGTTGCCCAGATCAACCACCCTTATCCAAAATTTTCTAGTTGATGAAGGTTCCAGTATTAATTTCACTTACTTATGGCTCATTCAATAACTTTATTATAATAAAGATTATCTCAAACAAACGTATCTTATTTGTCATGGCTTTGACAAGACTAATCAAAATTCACTTGGTTGCATTTGGCTTCTATTGACCATTAGACCTAAGACTGTTAAAACCAAGCTTATGTCTTTGATCTTCCTTTATCCTATAAAATTATTCTTGGTCATCCATGGACTCATCAAATGAGGGCCACCACCTCTTATAGTAGTCAGTGTATTAAAATCTTCCATAATAGAAAATTTTAAAAACATGAAGCTGATCCCAATCCATAGAGCATCCATCTTCCCAATCCTAAGACTCAATATCAAATTCTTATAGTTTTTAAAATCAATAGTGTTCTTCTACCTGAGTTCATCAACATGAATCCTAATCTTCAAGTTACTCTTGTAGATTCCAATGATGATGATCCCAATGAGTTGTAGCACGCTTACAATACTAAGAAGCTACCTCCATATAATTGGCTTCCTCCTTCTCTCTTACCCTGAGATCATATTGTTCTTATCATGGATGAGATTACCAAATTTCACCCTCCATGAATGCTCAAGATCCATATTTACCTAAATATGCATTCACTTGAAATAATTTTGGAGTGGATAAATTATTCCAAGATCCTCTCACCATGTCCCCTTGTACATTTAGCAACATTGGTATTTCAACTTCTTAAACTCCCCATGATTCTCAAGCATGTATGATTTCTCCAACATATGATGACAACTATATCATGGCCCAAGCTCACTCTAGAGACTTGGATGTCTAGCACTATCAAAATATTTTAGCCCAAATTTATGCCTTTAATTGAGATGTACTTACCATATCTACACATCATGACTTAGATCATGAGGGTCATGTAACTCCCACCAATTCTTCACTTATCGATACCCCTTGGGTAGTAGAATAACTTACACCTTCCAAACCTAAAGACACTCCTACATCTTCTCTACCTCCTATGGATCCTATAATTTCTTCAGATTCTTCTCCCATCATCAAATCTATCAAAACTCCTATCTCCTTAAATCCATATTTTTCATCTACTTCCAAAATTACACTAGATGCCAAGGCAACTGATATATGTTAGATTCATTCTAAATATGATCACTAGGGCATTCAAATTCTAGATCTTGAATTAGATGTTAAATATTATAGTCCTCTTCCTACCTTGACTAGTGATGAATCTATTCTTGAATTATTTCATGCTTGGGAACCTCAACTTCCTTGACAACATCATAAACTTGGAAATTTGAAGAATAAAACTTCTTACTTCAACAACTTTGTTTCTAGCATTGATCCTGAAACAAATCTAATTTCAGCCTTGCCTAATACACCTTAACATTTTTAAGATGGTAATGCCATGCTTATCAAAGAAACAAATCATATTGATTATGGTACCCCATCTTCTCCTCAACAAATCATAATTTCTTGAGAACTCTCACCAAATAAGCATGATAACTTTATCTTATTCTTTGATAAATATCAAAAGGGCATTCAATTGGTCTTACCAAGACATGTCTAGCATTGACCCTAGTATTGTGGTTCATAACATAATCATTTATCCTAATGCTAGGATAGTGCATAAAAATCAATGCAAATTCCCACCTAAAGTTACTAATCTATGTCATAAGGAAATCATTAAATTACTAGATGCTAAATTCATTAAACCAATGAATTATTCTGAATGCATTTCTAACATTATTTTCATTTGGAATAAGGTCACTATCGTCATCTGCATTTGTATTGATTTCCACAACCTTAATCTTGCTTATCCTAAAGACAACTTCCCATTACCATCAATAGATGCCATCATCGACTCCATAGCTGGTTAAAAAATGTTCTCTTATAGAGGGATTCTTAGGATATAATCAAATTTATATCACTCTTGAGGACCAACATAAGACTAATTTCACCATGGAATGGGGCACCTATTGTTATGTCAAAATGCCCTTCAACCTTAAAAATGCTAGAGCTACCTACCAACGTTCTATGACTCATATCTTTCATGATCTCATCCATAAAATTGTTAAAACTTATGTGGATGATCTTATTGCTAAATCCAAACATTGTAAGAACCATCTTTTTGATCTTGTTATCATCTTTGACCATCTCATTAAATATAAAGTTAGAATTAATCTTTTCAAATGTGTTTTTGGATTCATATCCAACAAATTGTTAAGATTCTTAGTCTCTCTTCGTGGCATCGATGTTAACCCAACCAAAATTAGTGATATTATCAACATGGCCATTCTTTGGTCTATTCCTAATATTCATACTTATTTAATAAAACTTTGGAAAATAAGATGATTTGTACCTAAAATGGCTTATCTCATTCACTCCATTAATTCCCTTCTCAAGAAAGGTATAGCTTTAAAATAGATGGATCCATGTCAAAAATTATTTGATAATATGAAAGAATTATTACTTCCTCCACCTAAACTTCATCGACCTTCTAATGATAAACCATTAATTCTCTATTCTTCTTCTACATCTATTTTATTTGGGGCAATGCATGCCCAACAAGATGATATAGGAAGAGATTATGTTACTTACTGCATTAGTTGAGGCCTCATTGATTATGAGACATGTTATACCAAAGTTGAGTGTGATTACCTCACTATCTATTTAACACATGAAAAGCTTCATCATTATATGCTATACCAAACTACTTATGTCATTGTTCATTCTAACCCCCTTCATTATTTCTTCTCCAAATCCTTTCTTCCTAGAGATAAAATTGGTAAATGGATGGTCTTACTTATGGAATTTGATCTCTACATCATCACACAAAAAGCTATTAAAGGGAAAGTCATTGCTGACCAACCAACCATGGCTCTCATTCTATTCACTTCTTCACTTCAATATGATCTTTTCAATGACAATATCCTTTACATTGAAGGTCTTAATCAAGCTATATCCCTTAAAGATTATTTTCATAGCTTTACTAATGATATTGAATCCAATAATATTGAATAATCTTCCCCCCCTATGGTACTACTAAACCAAAGATATTTATCAAGGAGTTCCTTGAAATTAATGTGGACTTGCATGAGGATACTTAGACCCTCCACTTTCATGGTGATAAATGCCTTCAAGGAGTTGGGGTAGGTTGCATTCTCACTAGTCATCTTGGTAAGATTATTCCTTTAGCTTTTTGCTTTACCTTTGATGTCACCAACAATATGGTTAAATATGAAGCTCTTATCTTAGGCATGAGAGTTGATCTTGACCTTGACATCTAGTATATTCATGCTTTAAGAGATTTTTAGCCATTTTTTGTCAAGTTACTAGTGATTATCAATATAAAAGTGATAACCTTATTACCTATCATCAGATTATGACCATTCTTGCTAAGGACTTTATTTTTTCACTATCGAGCCTATTCCTTGAGACCAAAATTCCATTATTTATTCTCTTGCCTCTTCAACTTTTCTCTTTCATCCTCATCAAGTTCTTTCTAATACTTCCTTTATTATACAAGTCAAAAATTCTACATTATCTACCCAACCACCTAATTCACTTATCTGTCACATTGACTCTATGACTATTTGAAAAATTCCTTGGTATAAAGATATCATTCAATACTTAGAACATCAAACTTATCCTCTTAATCAAGATTTTCATGAAAAAATAAGAATTTATAAACAAGCTTTCAAGTATGTATTTTACATAACATCCTTTACTATCGCAACACCAAAGGTACCTTACTTTATTATGTTATGAAATATGAGGTTCCTCCTCTACTTGAGAAATCACATAGGGGAATTTGTGGTGGTCACTATAGCAAACAGGCTACATCATGTAAATGCCTACATATGGGTGTAGTCATATAACATATAAAAATTGGTATATTGAGTATGGCTTATGACACCTAACCCATAGGTCCCTCGTACATACTCTCATGACCCTTATAGACACCTTTTTTCTTATTCATAGTCATCCATGGACCTTCAAGACCTGATTCTAGATTAACTAGGTTGTATTTCCCATGTTAGTTCTATCCCCCCAGGTTTTGAGCCTATAGGATAGGAGCACTAGGGTTAGACTATAGTGTTAGACCTTAGGGTGTCCCATTTCTAATGCTCCTATCCAATCATAGTTTGAGCGCAAATGACCATTTCTTATTGATTCATATTCTTAATTATGTCAACTTAGTGTGAATACATTTAACCCATGACCAATAGATCTCTATAAAATCTTGTTCAAAGTTCATTTAGAAGGGGTTGGTAGATATTATAAAAGCAAGCAAGACCACTAAGGCAAATTTCCCTACTCTCTAAATATAGCCATCTAATATAGCTACCAGCATATTCAAACCCTCACACTAGTCCCTAGCCATCACAAGCACTCTTAGTTTGGAATTTTTAAATCTGCAAAACACTATTACATAAGGCAAATCAAGTGGGGGAACTACATATGGCTTGATCCCTCTTCTGAGTAGTGATATGCAGGTAGTGTGCCCACACAAGGGGTGTGGATACACATTCAGTGAATCTTACACACATTAACCCCCCCTCTTTTTCAAGTTTTATTTAATAACTATGAAGGTCTAGGTTGGATATTAAATAAGATCTATAAGGATCTCTATCAATATTCAGGATCCAAAATTTCATTGGTAGGATCACATAAGACAGTGGACAAAACCTAGAAAACTCGAATCTTTGTGACCAATTTGGACCATAGTAGTAGGACCTAGACTATAGCACTAGACCCCAAAGTGTCATGTATTCAATGCTTCTATCCTTTCACATAATGAAATCTAGATCTTTTTCATGACACTTAGTCTTGCATAGCCATTTTTAGCCTCTCTCTCAGTCATCTCAATCTAGTCTTAAGCTAAGTTGCATTTCTTCTCTTTCATTACTATTTTTAGAAAGATACGAAAGTCAAATAAATTATAAAAATTAGTAATATAATTATTATAATATTACTTACTAATTTATTATTCTAGACACTTAACTAAATTAAGAATAAGACTTCAATATTCCCAAAATTGTTAAATCATTTGGTGAACCTGACTTACTTCATTTGCACATAAAAACCCTAAGAACCCTAGGTAAAATTCCTTCTAATATTTTTTTGATTTTTATTCAATATTTAAATTATAACTCTAAATTTAAATTTTTAAATTTACCAAATTTTAAAAATCATTTATTCCAAACCCTAGTTGCCTATACTAGGTCCCAGTATTTTCAAACCCTAACCTAGGGTTTCAAAATTAAAATTTTGATTTTTGTATAAATTTTTATTCATTTTTTTTATTATAATTAAAAATCATTTCAACAATTTCAAAATTCTAAAACTCCAACCCAAAAACCCTAGATTTCTAAACTAGGTCCTCAAACCCCAAGCCTTCCTTACAATGTTTAGATAAAAAATTTGAAATTTTGAAAATTGTTAGGAGTGTCAAAAATATTTTTGAAATCTTTATGTTAGTATTTATTCTTGCGTTGATTTTATTAATATTACTTTTACATATTCTCTTTGGTGAAAGAAATAAAATGGCCACTAAGGCACTTCTTCCCTCTCATCCTATAGATCAATTTCTAAATTTTTCTTATAATTATGAAAATGGATGGACAACATTGCAAAATTGCATATTAATGTGGAAAATTATTTAATTTACAATGAAGATAATTACTATTTTTTTAATGAGGAATATGATGATACATATGAAAGTGATAGTGAAGAAAAATTAGATGCATCTTCTTCTCTCAAACCTATCTCTTTTCTTCCCTCTTCTAAAGAAAATTATTTTGATAAATGGGAAAGGTAGTTTTCACCTCATTATCCTAGGCATGATGCATCAAATGAAGAAAATATTCATGCATTTCCAAGTGAACCTCTCATTGGTGATTACT
Organism: Torreya grandis; assembly: GCA_037957365.1. Taxonomy (NCBI): domain Eukaryota; kingdom Viridiplantae; phylum Streptophyta; class Pinopsida; order Cupressales; family Taxaceae; genus Torreya; species Torreya grandis. The sequence goes on along the minus strand of JARHVA010002289.1, from coordinate 1,474,085 downwards.
TTCTTCCACTTGAACCTAATCTCTCTCTCTCTCTCTTTCTACTTCTATGTTCAAATTACAACAATATAAACGTAATAGAATTAAATTTCTAATGCATAGTTCAAATTATCAATCTCATGTTCTTAGTTCTACTTTTTCATCTCAAACTATGGCAAAAGAATGTTTAATTGATAACTGTCTTACTCTTACTTCTCATATTGAAAATGAAAATAATGCATGGACTCTATTTAAGGATAACATAGATGCACATAATATTCCAATTTCACATGATAATTTATTGAATATTCGAAAATAATTAACATCTTATCCTGTACCTCTCCCTAATGATGATGGAAGTGATAATAAATATGATAGTGAAAATGAAAATAAATATGAAAATAAGAATGAATATGAATAAAACTCTGGTTATGGTAATACATGGAATAATGATGATTATTATGCACATAGTGAAGAATAATATGCATCTCATGCTTATAACTCTTCTCTCACTCCTCTCAAACATAGTTCATTACAAAAAATTCTTCTACTTATATACATGGTTCTATTTCAAATTATGCACATGTTAATGATAACATCACATCCTCTACTCAATTGGAATGTGATTCACTAAATAATAAAGATACCAATTAATCTCCCAAGACATCCCCCACTATAGTAGCACCTATTTCTCACTCTTCACCCAAATAGAATGGTAGCCCAAATCCCTTTACTAAGGTCCAAGTTACCATTCCTCCAAAGGTTCAAAAGAGTACACTACCTCTCTATGATCCAATTGATAAATGTAGCATTCCAATGGCTAAAATAAATGATTAAATTCAATAATTAAATGAACCACTTCAAGATACTAATATACCATCCCAGGATATTATTTATTTAATGCATGTAGTTGATGAATTACAACATGAAGTACACCTCCTAACCTTGGAAACTAAGGCTTATAAGTCTTGGATGGATGCTAATTACTTACATGGTAACCCTCTTCCAAAGACACTCTCAAAGCTTCATTGACTAAACATTTCCAAATAACATCATTGCCTCAATTTTATGGAATTGGAAATCCATTTGTACACCTTCAGGCCTTTTTGAAGGATTTTCCATCTCATGTGAGCCTTTTGATTCTACTTAAGTTATACCAATAGACATTAGTGGGTAATGCACAAAATTGGTTCTTTCATCTCCTCCCTATTGGTTCCTTATATACATATGATGACCTATAGGAGGAATTTCTTAGATATTACATGACAAACATGGGCCCTCATGCTACATATGAGAAACTTACCACATTACATCAGAATTCTTTAGATCCAGTTAGTGATTATCTTATGATTCAAGACTCACATGTTATGATTGATCTATAAACCAACAGATCTAGAGACTCATCATATATTTATTAAGGGGCTTTGCTAACCCCTCATAGAGCATATATTATACTAGATATATTCCTCTTTTAGGCATTTATATTATACAGTTCTAGCCTTAGAAAATAAATTGGGATTGATTGAGGTAGATTTAGTGGATCAACTTACTCTAAATTTCATAGCATTACCTCCATCTAAAACTCCTAGCACACAACATCCACCATGTCTTAAACAAGATAGGAGACAACAACCAAAAAATCATCTAGTTAAGGATAGAGAGCTAGTTTTTAGAGAACCACCTACAATATGCACTATAGAGAACAATATTAAGGCACCACTATAGTTTGATTCAAAGCAAGATAGCCCATATGTCATATTATCAGAACTATTAGATCAAAGGTTAATTATATTCCCTTATAATCATCGATGAGATCCACATATCTTACATAGATAGCCACATTGGCCCTTTTGTAACTATCATCAAATCCATAGGCATAGAGATAATGATTATTATGAACTTAGGGATTGAATTTATAGATGTGTTGATAATGGCATCATAGAATTAACACTAGGGGAACTAAGATATCCTCCATCATGGGTCCATAGACCTCATTCCTATATCACTAAGTCATCCCAATACATTCCTTCACAAGAATCATCAGTTGCTCATCATGAGAGTAATTTGGTTTATAAGATAGATCCCCATAGGTGATCTCTTATCCCACCTACTTAGAAGGTTTGGAGACTAGTACAATGAGAGCAACCTACATATAACAGTGTAGTTTAAGGAGTACATAGTTCAGTTCTATATACATATCTAGCATAGTCACCATCACCGCATCAAAGTACCACTCCATAGAGATATTCATTACAACCAAGTTTCATGAGTCCTATCTCATGTAGTAACCCACTGTGGTTAATATTAGATGAACCCACATCATAGATTATTGCTCCAAATATATATTCACTACAGCCAAGTTTTATGGGTCCTATCTCATGTAGCAACCTACTACAATTAAAATTATAGGAACCCACATCATAGAGTATCTCTCCTAAGAGATATTCACTATAGTTGAGTTTTTTGGGTCCTATCTCATGTAGCAACTTGTTATGGTTAAGATTATATGAACCCAAATCATAGAGTACTGATCTTGAGAGATATTCACTATGATTGAGTTTTCAAGGACCTGTTTCATATAGAAACCCACTATAATTGAGATTAGATGAGCCCTTATCATAGGTTACAATTCTAGATCAATCTATTGCTAAGTCATATGCATCATAGTAGATGCCATAAGATGTTATTTCACATAGCATTCTACTATGATTGTAGTTAGATGAGCCTATTTCACAACACATAGTTTTAGTTGCACATCCATTACAGTTTCATCTTATAGAGTCTCCATGCATAACTATAATTAGTTTACCATAAATAGCATCAGATATAATGCATGTTCCTACACAACATGAAAAGTATGGCCACTTATTTAATTGGCCATCAAGATTCAGATAGTGATACAATATCCATAAGGTTGGTATGCATAAAGTTATATCTTACATCCCTTCCACTAACATTCCTAGTTCTAGCTACAATATTCACACCTAGGGTTTTATCATTGAGGTATCATGCTACTACACATAGAGCACATTTTAAGAGAGTTTTTTCTATTACCATATGGGTTCCTAAGATCCCTATAGTTGTATCCACTTTTTAGAGTTACAAAGAGGCCCCACAGTCAATTTCCACTATAGATATTTTAGAGCATTTACAACATACACAACTTTTAGAACCATGGTCTCAAACATTTCATCATGTTTCATGATCACACATGATCCCTCTCCTTGATATAGGACACCATGATAGGGAGTCTCTCATGAGACTCATTGCTTAGTATCATTTCTTCTTATTCTTGCTTATACATAGCTTATTTTTAATTTCTTGTACATAGTCTCCACATGATTGATTGTACATAGTTTATATCAAAATACAAAAACATTTAAATGTTTCAAATATCCAAAAAGAATATAATATTCTAAACTACAAAAACATTCAAATATTTTAAAATACAAAAACATTCAAATAACTCAAAAACACAAAAAAAATTCAATTTTATGCATTATCCATGTTTTACATTTCTACTACCATACTAGACTTATATTTTGTTGTTCTATGGTATTGTTTGTCTATTTATCTACATTACTATGCTTCACTTGATCTTATTTGAGTGTGTGTAATGACATCTAGATCCTTAATTGCCTCACCCTACCCATTAAGGGGGCATCCTACTTCTCTATTTGAGACATACATCAATATATCTACCCACCAGGGGCATCTTCTACATGACTACAACATCTAGGTTATGCCATTCCTACACCACACACTCTAGTTATCATGATGATATACATTACTTACTAGCTTACATAGATTAATCTATCGACATTCACTACTATAGAGCACTTGTGTATTTCTTAGCATATACCTATTCTTGTACTCTATGTCTTACATACATTCACTTCTTGCTTTGATTAGTTATATGCAATTGTATTTCCAATATATTATATGCTTTCCTTTATTTCTTTGCATAGCTAGATGTGATTGTATTTCTTAGTTCCTATTTTGTCTCATGTACGTACGTTAGGACATTTTCTAATGTCCTTTACTTATATTCTTGTGTGTGCCTTAGTAAATTTTCCAATGTCCTTTACTTGTACTCTTCTATGTTCTTGTGGCCCTGGTGCCAACCTTACTTGTTTTCAATTATATGTGTATGTCTAATTTAAACATGCCTTATATGTTTGCTTTTTAGTTTGAGTGGCATGTGCCCATGTCCCTTGTTTGTTTGGCCCTTGACCACTCTTGTATGCTTCTTTATTCTTGCCTTGTGTGCTTGTTGTTTGTTTTCTTATCATTGCTTATGATGCCATGATCCACATCATGCATTACTTTTCTATCTTGGATGCCATGATGGACATCATGTTCCATCCCTCCTTGACAGCTAATAAATAACAACTAACCTTTCCAATTTCAATTTAGAATATTGCACATGTTATTACATTGTTATATCTATCTAGGCATACCCCTATTGATCTAATAATCTCCAATACAAACTATGTTATATCTTGAGACATCATTTTGATTATCATTTCTATATCATGTATTTCATAGCATAACACACTTTCAAAGATTTTTATTTTGAGAGAAGTCATTATAGGGTCTTCATTCCTAACCATAGAAGAGGAGAAAACAAATAGGGGTTTTATCATAGAGATTAAACCCCTTACCAATCGAAAAATCAATTTTTAGAACACTCATAATAATAACTAAAGGTCAAAATAGGAGAATAGACCCAAAAAAAGTGAAGATTATGGAATAGTCATCAAATTCAAGAAAGGACAATAGTTTCAGACAGCAAGGTGTCCTATTTTTGGTGTTCCTATCTAAACAACAAAAAAACCATATTTTCCAAAAATAGGCATAAAGGTCAGCTTAGCAACAGTTTTTTCACATATAAATCAGTTTAGATTTAGAAATTTTAGTACATTTTTTCTTAGAAAATCCAAATACAGGGGGCATCATGCATGGCATGATGGCTCTCACTTATAGTTTTATATTGAGTAGTTGGTATAAATTCTAGATCAAAATCCATGTTACAGACATTAGTGATTGGGGGCAATGTACATGGCACATTGGCTTTCTTTTCTTTTTGAGTTTAGTATATTACCCAAGCATTCTCAGTAGTTGCATGCCTTATTCCATCTGTAGGTGGCTGGCATCATTTTGGAGTGGCTTTCATATAATCCTAACCTCTACATTTTTTAGTGGCTTTCACATAAGTTTATTTCCTAGTTTTGGAGTGGCTTTCATACAAGCCTAATCTCCACCTTTTTGAGTGGCCAAGAATGGCCTAGTTTCCAATATACATTCATCTATACATGCCACATTATCATATTTTAGAGAATTTATGGGTTTCAAGATCCATCTCATATGACACACATTCATACTGATATTAGTTCATAGCTTCACTTAGTGGGCAATGATGGATCCAAAGGACTAAATAACCTTTGTATTATTGAGCCACCTACTTAGAAGGATTGGACACATAGTCTAAACATCAATTAGCATGTGCATGATCACATAGCTTCACTTAGTGGGAAATAATGGAGCCAAAGGGCTATCCTTTACATTCTTCAGCCATTATTAGGGAATTAAGCACTCAGATCCATTCAAGATATTACTTTTGATACAACACATATCTAGCATCGCTCAACATCATAACAAGTTTTGTATTGGTTCATGTACCTAGTGAGGTGTATTCATTCCTTTTCTTCTTCTTCTCTCTTACCTAGCTTAGATATAATGTATCTGGTAATAACTTATTTTATCTTTATTTTCTCTTGTAGATTTACACATCATAATGTGCTCTCTCTATGCACACCTAGCATTACATAACTTCATGGGATTCACCTTTACAGGTAAGTTTAGGTGCACTTTCTACTTTTCCTTTATCCTAGTATTTTGTTTTGTTGCATCACTAGAATAAAAGGGGGGAAATGCAGTCATATAAAATGTCAAAGCTTGAGTGTGGCTTGTGACACCCAACCCATAGGTCCCTCTTGCATGCTCTCATGACCCTTATAGACACCTTTTTACTTATTCCTAGTCATATGTGGACTTTTGAGACCTGATTCTAGCTCAACCAAGTTATATTTCCCATACTAGTTTTATCCCCTAGGTCTTGAGCCTATAAGATAGGAGCACCGAGGTTGGACTATAGTGTTGGTCTGTAGGGTGTCCCATTTCTAGTGCTCCTATCTAATCATATTTTGAGCCCAAATGACCATTTTATTTTGATTCATATTCTTCATTATGTTAGTCTAGCATGAATACATTTAACCCATGACCAATAGATCTCTATAAAATCCCATTCAATTTTCATTTAGAAGGGGTTGTAAAATATTACCAAAGCAATCAAGAATACAAGCAAGACCACTAAGGTAAATTTCCCTATTCTTTGAATATAGCCATCCATTAGAGCTACCAATATATTCAAACCATCACACTAGTCCCTAGCCACCTCAAGCACTCTTAGTTTGGCATTTTTTCATATGTATAACACTATTGCATAAAGCACATCAAGTGAAAGAATTACATATGGCTTGATCCCTCTTTAAAGTATTGGTATGTAGACAGTGTGCCCACATAAGGGGTGTAGATATAAATTTATTGCATCTTACACACATTAACCCCCACCTCTTTCTCAAGTTTTATTCAAGCACTATGAAGGTCTAGGGTTGGAGATTAAATTAGATCTATAAGGATTTCTATCAACATTTAGGATTTGAAATTTCACAGATAAGCTCACACTATGTAGTAGACAAAACACAAAAAACTCAAATCTTTGTGATCAATTTAGACAATAGTGGTAGGACTTGGGCTATAGCACCAGACCCCAAAGTGTCTTATTTTTGGTGCTCTTATCCTTTCACTGAATGAAAGCCAAATCCTAGTTCATGACACTATCCCAATCTTGCACAACCAATTTTAGCCTTTATCTCAGTCATCTTAGTCCAGTCTGAAGATAAGTTACTTTTTTCCTCTTTCATTACTATTTTTGTAAAGTCAAATAAATTATAAAAATTAGTACTATAATTATTTCAATATATTTTACTGATTTATTGTTATAGACCCTTAACGAAATTAAGAATAAGACTCCAATATTCCTAAAATTATTAAATCAATGGGTTACTTTTGGCCTACTCTTGAAAAGGATGTAATTTACTTTGCTAAGAAGTGAAATCCTTGTGAGCTTCACAATGATCTTATCCATTCACCTCCTATAAAACTTAAAACTATCAAATCTCCTTGTCCATATTGCACATGGGGATTTGATCTCATTGGTAAATTTCTTCATTCCTAAGATGGACATGTTTTTATCATCACCACTATCGATTACTTTACCAAGTGGGTATAATATATGCCTCTTGTTAATGTTACTAGTCCTACCATATACAAGTTCATTCTTAACCAAATTATTTATCACTTTGGCATTCCCCATACCATCATTTTAGATAATGGTGGTAATTTCAAAAATAAACATGTTAAACAAATTTTTTCCAAATTTAAGATCAATCATATGTTTTCCATGCCTTATCCATAATGCAATGGTCAAGATAAGGCCACCAATAAAATTCTCTGAAGAATAATTTTTGAAACTTATGTGGATTGACATATTCATCTTTACCCTACACTTTGGGCCTATCAGACTAGCATTCATACTACTATTGGGGCAACTCCATTTTTGCTAGTCTATGATTTTGAGTTAGTCCTTACATTAGAAGTTGAGCTTCCCTCTTTATGTATATCTCTTCATGACCTTATTCCCAATGAATAATTGCATGAAGCTCACCTTCATTCCCTTGATCTTCTTGATGAACATAATTTTTTTTGCATTACAACATAACTGCCAATACAAGGCTTGCATCACCTAATAAAATAGCAAATGTGTTAAAGTCCACATGTTCAACATTGGTGGTCTTGTCCTTGAATTAGATTACACCCATGATAAAGAAGGAAAATATGCCCAAAATGATGGGTTCTATTAGGTGAATATTTTTCACTAGCTGACTGATAGCAAAATAGTTACATCAACCACAGCATAAGGAGATTTATACAGCAAAATGGGTGTGGTGACCATAGCCAGAATGAGATAAATCTCTCCTCTCAGCAAGGGGAGGTTCCCTATAATCTATAGTATATATATAAGCTGAAAATACACACAGGGGTGAAATCATACCATCCATCTCTCTTTTTTTAGAGATGATGTTCACAAAATAGAGGATAATTTGGGTGTAATTACTGAAAGCATTTCTCTTCTTTCAAAAGTGATATTCAGCCAACAGCAGGATCCTTCCTGGGTAGTAACAAAAACCACAAGAAACCCATGAAAGCACAAAGTCTTTCATTTTTCCTCCCACTAATTAAGACAAAGGAACACAGTATTTTGAGGTGTAGCTCAAATTCTCCACTTCAACTACAACAAAGTATAAGGATTACAAAGGATAAAGAGAGCTCAAAGTCTCTCTAGTATCCTTTACACAAAACACAGGCTAAAGACAATTATGGTAGCACAAAGTCTCCCACAGTTCACTTTAGGATATCTTTTAACTTATTTCCACTTATTCTACTTATTTAATTAAATGAATAAGATTGTATTTAGGAAAAAGGCATAAGAATAATTTCCTAAATGACACAAGCTATTTCAACACAAAGTCTGAAAGGTCACTTGCTTTCTCATTCACTTAACAAAATATGATTAATAGTCTGAGCTCAAAGACTCAAGAATGCATTTCATTTTAGGTAGAGCTTCACCTATACTAACAGAGAGATCTCCCCTATACAAAATGAGAGATTACAATATATAGCATCACAAGAAAGACTTGGGTGCTTGTTTTCATGAAAACAGCCCATGTTAAATTGAATGTATTAAATATCTATGAAAGGGCCATGCTAGAATAGGTCATCAGCCTTGACTTTGGCATTCTAAATCATCTCAAATGTCTCCTCCTAATCATGGGTTGTTTGGTCTTCTTTATGATGCTTACACAGCTATCTATTTGCCTTTACTTAATGCAAAAAAATAGGCCGTGCCTTTGAATGTTTGTGTTCTCTGATGTCCATCTGGTAGACTATTCCACCTACTAGAATAAATCTCCTATAGATATTTCTATATTTCCTATCGTTTTTCTCTCTTTCCTTTCCACATTTTGTCTTTTCTTGGTGATCTAAGCTCTTAGGGCTATCTTCTCATTTTCTGTTGGCTCTTTTGGCTCCTTTCTAGGTTGGTCGTTGAGCTTGTTATCAAGTCTTTTGAAAACCAATAGTTATTCCATCACCCTAAAATTAACATCTATGGGGATGTCACAAATTGTTTTTAACCTATTTAAACCTTGAACCTTGAACTCTTTTGGTTCAAAGGTTCAATGGTTCAACAGATTGTTGATTCAATATTTTGTAAAGGGCCATGTTTGCTCTCTTTTTCTTCTTCAATTGAACCATTCCTTTGAACCATTTTCTAGAATATTCTACTTCATCCATTCACTCAAAGCTTCCTTTCAAACTTTGAGCTATTTGAACCCTTTGAACCTTGAACTCGTTGAACCATTTTGGTTCAAGGTTCAATGGTTCAACGGTTCATTCTATTTGTTGGAATCCTTTGAAGCTTCAAACTCTCTAGATCCTTTTATTCTCTAAGTCTTTTGAACTTTTTAAAATCGTTGAACCTTTAAAACTTTGAACTCTTTTGGTTCAAGGTTCAATGGTTTAATGGTTCAATCTTCACTCTTCGAATCCTTTTATTCTTTAAGTCCATCGAAGTCGTTAAACCTTTAAACCTTGCAAAGTCGAGGTTCAATGGTTCAATGGTTTAAAGTGGTTCATTCTATTTTTTTGAAGCCCACTGTTAAGTCTTTTGACCAAACCTTTACATTAAGCCATCCTTAAAGCATTAAGGAAAATCCTTAAGTGTTTTTAACTTCCTTTGAATAAAGCCTGCCTGTCAAACTTGTGACTTCCTTAACTGAAAAGGCTTGAATATTTGAAAAACTTAACTACTCAAAATATTTTGAAAGAAAGAAAGAGACCATTTTAGCTTGCAAGACCAAAATGATTAGCCTGTTGTCCACCAAAAACAAGTGATGGATTTGGTAACAACAGCTAGCTCCAGTTGGGTAACTTCCATCGATTGAAATTGAAGCAATCGAAGGGAGTAGAAACCAAAATCTTAGTGCCTTCATCTATGCCATTGGGCTATGGAGTCATGCTACCCAAAAATAAAGGCACCAAAAATAAATGGCACCAAAAACAAATTGAAAACATAAAACAAAGAAAGACTATACATATATACAAATGGACTTATCTAATACTTCAAGGATTGAAGTGTTTCAGATGCTACCCATTGTGAGGCAGAGTAAATGGCATTCCATCTTGATATCTCAATAAGAAACTATTTTCACCACTTAAACGATGAATGTCAAATGGGCCTCTCCATAAATAATCTAATTTTCCATGCATTCCTTTTGGTTCTCTCCTCTTGTCCCATAATAAGACTTGATCTCTAATCTAAAAATCATGGATCCTTGCTTTTTGGTCGAAGAGTCTCTTTACTAGACTTTGATGCATAGCAATTCAGTCTACCACTATAGTTCATTGCTCATTTAGTTTAGTCAAGCACATGATCCTTTTATTGATGGAACTTTGAAAAGTTGAATCTTCTACTGTCTTTTCTAATTTTAATGCTAGTAATTCTAGGGTGATTGGCATCTCTACATTTAGACCATATAGAAGTTGGAATGGGGACATACCAATTTCCATCTTGGGTGTAATTCTATTTGCCCATAAAAGTGTCAAGTAATGCTTTATGTGAGGTTCTCTAATTATCATCTACCAACTTCTTAATAATGGTCACCAGGTTCTTATTGCTTGATTTTGCTTTACCATTTCCTTATAGATAATAGTCAAAAGAGTGAGAGAGGATAATCCCATAATAGTATCAAAACTAGGTAATCTCATGAGAAGAGAAATAGGCTACATTATTTGTTGCAATCTTGGTTGGGACCCCAAACTTGGAAATGATGTTTTCCTTGAGGAAATTACATGCTAATTCTGAAGTAGCATGCTTAACTAGAATGGCTTCCACCCACTTGGTAAATTAGTCTATGGTTGTAAGGATATAATCATGTCCAGCACTTGAGGATGGATTTACAGTGCTAATGAAATCAATTCCCTATTGCTGAAATGGATCTTCTATCACCACAAGCTTGAGAGGTAATGTAACCAACTTGGGTTTACCAATGAACTATTGACATAACTCGCATCTATGCACCCAAGCATATGAATCTCAAAATAGAGTAGGCTAATAGTACCTAGCTCACAGAATCTTATGTGTAGTCACAGGCATAAAAAAATGTCCTCCATAAGCTAAATTGTGGAAAGACTCCAAAAGTTTATTCTGCTACACTTTATCTATGTAGTGAAGGAATACCCCATCAAGGTTCTTCTTGTACAGACCATTGTCCCATAAGACAAAGTTGGAAACTTTCAACTTAACAATCCTCTTTTCTTTATGAGACAAGTGAGCAGGACACTCACCAAAGGTAAGAAAATGAGCAATATTAAAATACCACTTATTCATAGTGGTGACAAAGAGAACTATTGGCGTGTCTTCAACTTCTATTTTTTCATGCCCTGCTTCTTCTGGTATGTTATCAAAAATTAATTGGTAGAGACCCCTTCCCCACACAAGTTTCTTAGGTTTGATAACAAGATCAAACTCCTAGATTTTGGCAATCTAATTGCCTCTTTTGGTTCTAAACTCCTGTTGAGTTAGTATGGACTTGACTGTTGTATCAAGGATCAAAGAAATGATGTGTGAGTTCAAGATGTAAAAATAGAAGTGATTTACTACATTTACCATAGCATAAGCATGCTTCTCCATGTTTGAATAATTTAGCTCATAAGCTTTGAGAGGATAACTCATGAAAGATATGGAGATTCCACAGCTTCTTTATTCTACTGAACCAAAATGGCTAAAAGTGTGTATTCAAAAGCATAGTTGTACATCATGAAGTCTTTAGTGTAATCAAAACAAATCAGGATTGGGGAATGGGTGATAGCTTCCTTGATGTCTTAAAATGTTGACTTGCCTTCTTCAGTCTAGCTAAAAGTGGCTTTGCCCTTCATCATATTGATAATGTGGTGAGTATTGTCTACGAATTTAGGAATGAACCTTCATGAAAAGTTCACCTTTCTAAAGAAAGAGTGAATTACAGTCTTACTAGCAAGAAGAGAAAGCTCTTGAATGGATTTGACCCTTTATGGGTCAATCTTTATGCCTTCTCAGCACACAGTGTGACTGAGAAGTTTCCCTTCAGTAACCCCAAAAATTGATTTCTTGGAATTAAGAGAAATACCATTCTACCTACATCACTCCGGCACTTGTTGTAGATGATGCACATGATCAAGATGCCACTTAGAAAAGATTTTCAAATTATCAAGGTATACCACAATAAACTTACTCATTTCATTTTTAAAATCAAGATCCATTTCTCTTTGGAAGGTGGTGCTAGCATTGATCAAGCTAAAAGGCATTCTACAATATGCAAAGGTGCCCCAAGGTGTTATGAAAGTGGTCTTATGTTGGTTTGCTTCACCAACTTCCACTTGATTATATCCTAAAAAGCTATCTAACATTGATAACATCTCAGTGCTAGTCACTATCTACAGCAGTTGATCCATGATAGGCAAGGGATAGTTGTCCTTTAAAGATGATTGATTTAGATTTTTGAAATCAACACATAGGTGAATTTATCCATTCTTCTTTCTCACAGGGACTATGTTCACAATCCAGGTGGAATGATGGATTGGGAAAATAATTCTTGCATTCAGCATTTTTTATATCTCAAAAAGAATAGTGCCTGATATCTTAGGGTTGTACTACCTTTGCTTCTACTTGTGAGGCAACAACCCAATCTTGAGAGGAATTTCATGCTAAATTTCTTCAAGTCTAAGAGATTTCAGATCATTATAAGAATATGCCAAAACATCAATGTAATGGCAAACCAGAGTGATAAATTTGAGTTTTTCATCAAGGGTACAACAATTTCCAATGTTGACCATTTTTGGATTGTCTTTTGTACTCAAATTTATTTGATCAAAATCCTTGGAGGATTTTGAATCTATTTGTTGTTCCTTGATAAACATATCATGCTTGTCAAAAAGTTTATCAAGAAAAACTAATCCTTTGGGAATTTTATTCCCTTTGAGCTGAAGGAACTCTTCATTAGCTTTTGAATTTATTTTAGGTGTTGATTTTTGCAGTGGAGATTCACTGCCTTCAAAATGAAGTTTCTCAAAGCTGTCCATCTGTTCTAGAAAAGCAATGATTTTGTTGTCACCATTAAATACCTGCCAATAGTTGGCATTATTTGGTACACTTGGTTGAAAGACTATCTCGATAGTGTACCTATCTTCTTTGAAATCTTGGTGAGGGACCAAGAGAGTTACAAAGATGGCCAATACATCTGCATGACTATTGAATTCTTTGGGCACAGTAGAAATACTGAAAGCATCAAAGATTTTAATTCAGTCCCACACCATATTGCAATAATGTCATAATGTCTCATTCTTGGTTTGATACAGGTTCCTCACCTAACAAACCACCAGCTCATCATCTCCTTTGGCATGAAGGAGCTTAACACCTTTATCTTGAGTATCCTTTAAATCTAAGCAACAGTGATTCATACTTAGCAGTGTTGTTAGTGTTACTAAACTACAACTTATATGCATAGGTGAAAATATCTCCTTAAGGAGATATCAAAACTACTCTAGCTCCAAAACCAGTAGAAGAATTGCTGCCATCAAATTCTAGAATCTAAACATAATCAAAATTTGATCTTCTTTTAGATTTTTCTTCATTAGGAAGGGAAGATCCCTTTTCATGTGTATTGCATCCTACCAATTCTTCTAATGTTTTATCTAAATTTTTTGGATTGTCACTTAGTAAGCTAATAAGAACATCTTCAGTAGACAAAAAGTAATTACCTATTCCTGAAGACTCAAATAGAATTTGAGCTTCAGGGGCTGTTGTTTGGGTTACAATGTACTTTGCCTCCTTCTCAGAAAGTAGCCTTTGCATGACGCCCTTGACAAGGATCCTCACCTTAGATAGGTCCATGTTCAATTCTCCACCAACATCCTTGTAAAAATTTTGCCCAAGAAGAATGTCGTAGGAGGTTGGGATGTCGGCCACTAGGACTGTCATTTTAATTCTTTTATCTGGGAAGGCCACAAATGCAAATTGAGCATCTTTGATTTGTCCCAGTAGAGGCACTTATTTTTTCCATAGAGAAATATCTCCCAAAGGTCTTAGTCAGTGTGAGACCAAGAGAGTCTGCCAACTTGGTGGGCATGACATTGTCAAATGCACCAAAATCAATTATATAATTATTTAACTGATGACTGTTTATTAGCAGGGAGACATAAAATGGTTCTATCTTTTTAGGGGTAGTTGGAGGAGTAATCACAAGATTATTTTGAGTAGGTGTGTTCTTTGGGGGAATAGAAGTCACTTTCTAAATTTCTTATCCTACAGGGATGGTTTTATTATTGATGCATTGAACTAACCTATCCAATTGCTCAGGGTTGGATTGCATGAATTCAAACTCAGACATTTGAATTTTGGTCTTCTCATCATGGTCAATTATATCAAATGACTGAAGTGAATTCAAAATAGAGGAAGGTAGTCCATCAATCTAAGTTTTACTAGGTGTAAGACTGGTCTGTGAATTTGAAGTAGAAGGTGAAGGAATATTTGAGGTACTTACTTTTTTAGTGATCACCAGGTCCTTTGATTGGAAAGGCAACAAAGTTCCTTGTTTAACAATTAAAATTGCTAGTCGAGATTCTTTCCCTATTTTTCTTTTATTCGCTTATTGATCTGACTAATTCTAGGACCTGGTAAATATAGTGTATGATCCATCAAATGCTTCTCTTTTACTTCTAGGTTCATCCTGGTAATTCAAGAAACCAATGTTGGAGTCACCAGCTAATTTTTCTTGGCCTTCTACAAAGAGATCAGTGTCATCTTCTTGGTTCAACTCAGGTTGGAAAGAAAAATTAGAATCAATTTCAAGATAAACAACTACTGAGTTAGTTGGTGTTGCTTCAATGGCAAGCTTCCTTGGTAGGGGATGAAGGTGATTTGGTTGCCCTTGATTTCTAGCAGCATTGCTCTGATACAACTAGTTAGGAAACATCCTCCTTGGTGTATCCTGATAAGAAGGAGGAGTAGACATCTCTTGTACCATTTTTTTTAGAGCTAGCAATTCATTTGCTAGATTTTGCACCATAGGATCAGTGGTACCTGTAGAAGAATATTCAAAAGATGAAGAAGATTTACTTTTGTTAGGATCTCTTCTTATCTTTCCTACCAAGATAAGATCATCTTCAACCTCAGTGGCCAAAATCTGAGATGTAACAAGATCTATGTGGCTAGCCCACCTCAACAAGAAACTCACTTTAGGAATCTAAGAATTGATGAAGAAGCATTTGAGATTTTCAGGTGTCAGCTGAGTAATTATGGGAATCATGTTTTTTAGCTTGTCAAATTTAGCAATGAAGTCCCTCATGGGTTCATGAGGCTCCTTCTTCATTTGTGTAAGGTGGGCTAACAAGGCATGTGCATCTTCTGTAGGTTTGAACCTAGCCTCAAATTTGGCTTTGAGAGTGTTCTAGTCAGTCACTATTTGTGCTTGCAGGTGATAAAACTAGTCTACAGCAACACCTTACAATGTTTCCACAAATAGCCTGACTGTAATGTCTTCATATTCAACACCTATCACACCACAGGCTGTGTAAAAGGCTGCAATATGTTCATTAGGATGAACCTTCCCATCACCATAGAACTTGGAAAAATTCATTCTTGAACCACAGGGTAGTTCATGTAGAGGTGGGGTTAGATTCAGAGGACCAAAAGTATTACCCTAGGGGCCTTAGAATGCCATGATATGGCTGTTGAAAGGAGGGATAATAAATCTCTATGGGATATGTATGACAAATCTCTGCTAGTAAAGGAAAGAGTAGCTTTGCCTGGTATTGGGGACCTGATGTTTGTAGGAGAAAAACTCTTGGTTCACTGAAGGTGAGTTTGTGGAGGGGAAAGATCAAAATTATTTTGCTGCACAAGCTCAAATATAAGGTCAACAATACCTTGATCTCTTCGGCTTCATGTGTACGATGGATCTACCAAAGTGTAAAATGAAAATGGAAAAGAATTGAAACTACTTCAATTTGAAGTTTGAGGCTTCAAGCTGCTTATTCTTCTCTAGTAGAGTTGCCAAAAATAGTTGGGTGAATATTTTGTCACCAACTGATTGACAGCAAAATAGTTACATCAACCATAGCATAAGGATATTTATGCAGTAAAATGGGTGTGGTGACCATAGCCAGAATGAGATAAATCTCTCATATCAGCAAGGGGAGGTTCCCTATATATATATATATATATAAGCTAAAAATATACATAGGGGTGAAATCATACCATCCATCTCTCTTTTTTTAGAGATGATGTTCACAAAATAGAAGAGAATTTTGGTGTAATTACTAAAATCACTTCTCTTCTTTCAGAAGTGATATTCAGCCAATAGCAGGATCCTTTCTAGGTAGTAACAAAAACCACAAAAAACCCACAAAAGCATAAAGTATTTCATTGTTCCTCCCACTAATTAGGACAAAGGAACACAATAGTTTGAAGCATAGCCCAAAGTCTCCACTTCAACTACAATAGAGTAAAAGGATTACAAAGGATAAATAGAGCTTAAAGTCTCTCTAGTATCCTTTACACAAAACATAGGCTAAAGATAATTATGGTAGCCCAATCTCCCATAGTCGGCTTTAGGACATCTTCTAGATTATTTTCACTTGTTCTACTTATTTAATTAAATGAGCAAGACTATATTTAGGAAAAAGATGTAAGAATAATTTCTTAAATGACACAAGCTATTTCAACACAAAGTCTGAAAGGTCACTTGCTTTCTCATTCACTTAACAAAATATGATTAACAGTCTGAGCTCAAAGTCTCAAGAATGTCTTTCAATTTGGGTAGAGCTTTGCTTCTAATAATAGAGAGATCTCTGCTATACAAAATGAGAGATTACAATATATAGCATCACAAGAAAGACTTGGGCACTTATTTTCATGAAAATGGCTCATGCTGAATTGAATGCATCGAATATCTATGAAAGGGCCATGCTAGAATAGGTCATCAGCCTTGACTTTGGCATTTTGAATCATCTCAAATGTCTCCTCTTATGCATGAGTTGTCTGGTCTTATTTATGACACTTACATGGCTGTCTATTCGCCTTTACTTAATGCAAAAAAGTAGGATGTGCCTTTGAATGTTTGTGTTCTCTAATGTCCACCTGGTGGACTATTCCAACTACTGGAATAACTCTCCTACAGATATTTCTATATTTTCTATAGTTGTTCTCTCTTTCCTTGCCACATTTTGTCTCTTCTTGGTGATCTGAGCTCTCAAGGCTATCTTCTCATTTTCTACTGGCTCTTTCAGCTCCTTTCTGGGCTAGTCATTGAGCTTTTTATTAGATATTTTGAAAACCAATGGTTGTTCCATGACCCTAAAATTGATGTCCATGGGGACATCACCAGTTGCTTTGAACCTCTTTGAACCTTAAACCTTGAACTCTTTTAATTCAAAGGTTCAATGGTTCAATGGTTCAATGGTTCGTCGATTTAATATTTTGTAAAGGGCCATGTTCGCTTTTCTTTTTTTTCTTTAGTTGAACCATTCCTTTGAACCATTTTATGGAATCTTCCACTTCATCCATTCACTTGAAGCTTCCTTTTAAACTTTGATATATTTTAACCCTTTGAACCTTGAACTCGTTGAACCATATTGGTTCAAAGTTCAACAATTCAATGGTTCATTCTATTTGTTTGAATCCTTTAAAGCTTCAAACTCTCTAGATCTTTTTATTCTTTAAGTCTTTTGAACTTGTGGAACTCATTGAACCTTTCAACTCTTTTGGTTCAAGGTTACATGGTTCAATGGTTTAATCTTCACTCTTTGAATCCTTTTATTCTTTAAGTCCATCAAAGCCATTGAACCTTTGAACCTTGCGAAGGTGGGGTTCAATGGTTCAATGGTTTAAAGTGGTTCATTCTATTTTTTTGAAGCCCACCATTAAGTCTTTTGACTGAACCTTTGCGTTGAACCATCCTCAAAACACTAAGAAAAATCCTTAAGTGTTTTGAACTTCCTTTGAAGAAAGCCCACCTATCAAACCTGAAACTTCCTTAGCTGAAAAGACTTAAATATTTGAAAAACTTAACTACTCAAAACATTTTTAAAGAAAGAAAGAGACCATTTTGGCCTATAGGACCAAAATGATCAGCCTGTTGTCCACCAAAAACAAGTGACAGATTTTGGGAACAATAGGGTCCATATTTAGTTAAAGACATTCTTAGTCCAAGCACTTATCATCTTCAAACTAATGAAGGCCATGTTTTCAAAGATCCCACCAATGCTTAATTCCTTAAAAATTACTTTGCCTAAACATTTCCTTCTTGTCATGCTTTCTATCTATATCTTTCTAACTATTTTTGTAGGTTACTTAAGCATTGATCTCTCATTTTACAATAGTTTCCTTCCTTTCACAAACCTTTAGTCCTCCCTTTTGGTATTTTGGTTTCTTGATGTACCATAATCTTCTTTATCTTATTGTATTTTCTCTTATTTTTTCACCCCTTGAGTTTTTATTTTAATTTGCTTTGTAAAACTGTAGATAGGACCCAACATCTCTCACAAAATCACCGTCTTTTAAACATTTTTTTTTTCTTTTTACTACTTGCCAATGTTGTTTTGGCATCCTTTGTGTTTTTATTTGTGATGTGCTTTGTAAAAAGGCTCTGTCACTTTACTTTTCTCTTTAATATTATCACCCTTGTGGGTCTCTCTTTTATGAGTTGCTTTGTAAGACCATGGATAGGACCCGACCATCCTCATAAAATTGCCATTCTTGATCCTAGTTCTCCACTTTAGCTTTTACTTCTTTTGCTAGATGGAATATGTACAACAATCTATGCTATCATTTTTTCATTCACTTCCCTTTTTCTTATGATAAGGAATCACACTTTTCTATCATTGTATCCCTTTTTTTGCCCTTTGTTACATTTTTTTGCAATTTGACGCAGTTTAAATTGTCCCATGCATCATTCTTCTTGATTTCCCCTTTTCTTTCATCTCCACTTTGGATAAAATAAGATAGAATTCAAGATAGCACTTTTATTTCATCTCGATTTATGAGACTCTTAGACCCAATGTTCTTTAAAGTTTCTCTCTCTTAGCAACCTTATCCCAAGTTTTTTAATGGAATTCATCTTTAGCACTCATGTTTGGTTTTCCAAATCCATATGGAGGAGGAATAAAAAAAGCCATCAAAAGAAAGTTAAAAGCTAAATCATTTTAAATAAAATGTAGTTATATTTAAAAGGTAACATGAAAATCTCAAGAGTCAAAATCAAACCAAAAGACATGATTCCAAGCACATCTCCTATCTCCAATTGAAGCTCAAACTCCACAGTCATCTTCACATAGAGCCAAAGTCCTTTGGGGTATGGTAGGCTAGTATATTGGAATAGGGGATTTCAAAAAACTCTATAGTCCTACCCACTTTATCACATAAGTACCCAATCTTCACAATAGTGTGATGACTATGTAAGGGGTCCTAAAGAACAAGGAACACATCTAGGAAAAGTAGGTCCATTTTACTTTTCATGCATATAGCCTTCATGAGATGATCTATATACTCCATTTATTTACCTAATATTTTTATCACTAAGATAAATTCTTCATATTCCTTAAGGTTGAAAGTCCTCTTATTTTAACAAACCTAATTTTAGTGTCTTGACTTCAATTAAGAGTTATCTCTACCTTGGTTTTTCCTTCATTTTCCCATCCACCCATTTCATTTTCCCCCCTTGATAAACAAATTGTGATTCCAATTTTTTCCCTCTTCTTCTAATAACTTCTTCTTCATCTCTTTAAAACATGCTAGCACTACTTTGTTTCAGTTTTATCTATCCTTAAAGTGAAACATGTTTGAGTAACTTTGGATCATTTTATTTACATCACTTTATATTTACTAAACTTACTTTACCTTCCTTTTACCATTTATCATGATTTTGTTATCTTGCCATTATGGACACCTAAGTCTGTACCCATTTTCCATTGTTGAGTGAGATGTGGATTGTTACTGCTTACACATCAATGTTGTTTTCCCTTTTATGCATCCTTTTTTCATTGATGATTGAGATGTGGATTGTCACTGCTCACTCATAAATGTTTTATTATTTTGTATTTTTAGTTAGTCTTTTTACCATTTATTTCATTTTTTATTTTATCATCCTATTTGACATGTATCCTTGGTTTGATTTGGTGAGTTTTCCTTTCTTACTCTAGGATAGCTTGTTTGAGTTTTTTTGTCTTTATTAGCCTTAGCTTTTTAATTACCTAATTTGCTCTTATTGTTTGACTTGGTCATTTGGTCTAACATAGCACCTATCACCCTAGCTTGCTAAATTTCTCATGTACATCCCATCCTCATACCACCATCTATCTTGGCTTTTCTTGCATTTGTTTTTTTTTAGTCTTTAGTTTTGCATTCTAGGGTTTGTTGAAAGTAGTCTATGCACCCTACATAATCAAAACTAACAACACAGTAGATAATCATGTTGTGATAAAAGGTAAGTCAAGGTAGGCATTATATTTACTTTTTTTTTATTTTTTTTAGATTAGTTTAACTTTTAGTCATTTACTTTCAGGTATTTTTTGCTTTTAAAATACTATAACTTTTTTTAGCATCAATGTTATGTGTGTACTTATGTTCCTTATCAAATCAATATTCCCTATTACACCTTAGTAACATTTAATGATATTTGAGTGGGGCATATGTATACACATAATATTTCCACACTTCTATCAAATATTGATGTTTTACATCTTGTAGGAACCTGTCAAGACTCAATCTCTCTGAGTGCACACCCTAAGGGGTACACCAAGAAAGGGGTGGGTATACCTTTGGTGATTCACAAGATTGTTGTCCCTATTTAACACATTATTACTAATTCAACTAGTTTGTAAAACCTTTCCCTGAGTAGTTTCTCGTCCCTTCCATAATATTCTAATCCGTTTCCTCTTTCTATCCTCAATTTGCTTGTTTGGCACCCTTTTGACCTATTCAACATACTAGGTTTATTTGGTTGACCTAGTACAATTTGTTGACCCTTTCTCTCTTTTGGTTTTTTAGCCTCTTGATTGACCTAGCACAGACCTAGTGAGTTAGCCTAAAAACATGCTAGATTGATCAGGTTGACATAGCACAGTTGATATAACCAAATGATTTTAGGGTAAGTTATACCTATAAATAATGGGTCATTTTGGTCACTATTAGAATATGTAATTAAGATTTATTTATTTTCTCATGCTTCTTAACAATATGTTCTTCCACCATTCTACTTGAGGATACTTAGCTTAGGTTTCTTATTTTGGAGAATCTAGTCTTATGGATAAGTCTTGGATGATTTGGCCTAACAAAGTGATCCTTATGAACAACAACAACCTCTTACAAATTTCCTTTATCCAAGGGAGAGATTGAGTCTTGACATGTTCACATTCAATTAAGTATATTCTAATATTTTTCTCCTCTCTTCTAGTAGATAGAAGTAGCATAAGTGTTGGCTCGAATCATATTACTCTTCATATTCTATGTATTAGGGTGTCACTCATACTTACTTCTTTTGAAGTTCCCTATACATATTTTGATTGATTTGGTTTACTAACACCCACTTTGTGCCACAAACTTTGGTGCACACTAGATTAGATTTACTTTTCTCTTTATTATATTAGTGAAATATTAAATCATAGGACTCTTTTAGGGTTATTGTGCGATTGTGTTAGACTATATACTTTAGAACCCTACCTCACATGGTGTGTTGTGACCAGTGATCCCCTAATCAGGTATAGCAAATCCTCACATTGGTCATGTTATTACTTAACAATTATATGATCCCAAATTACAAGTGTAGGTGTGATATATCCCATTTGATCTAAGATTTATTTATGGACATGATGCATTTTTGATTTCATACAAGCCTTAGTACTACTAGTTCAAATTTATCATGAGCTCTAGGGTTATAATGTGCACACATATTATGGGATGAGTGTAGGATTCATATTGAATTATTGGGCATATTATCATATCACCATGTTATGACAAATTAAATTATCATGGCACACATAATACCAAGCTAGGTATAGAGATGGATTCATGAGATGGAGGGTAAATCATGCACTACCATTAGTAGGGATAGAGGGGCAAGATTTAGAGTGGTTCAGAGATTGATTGGATGCACTGGTTGATAAGGAGGTGATATGGAGGCTATATATAAGATTTCCTTCATGGTTGAGACTTATCAGACATACTTAGACCGATTTAGGAGATAGTTTAGATTGGTGCAAGGTGTCCTAGGGACGTTCCTTGGGTATGGCAAGAGGATGCAAAGGCACCATTACCTCTACCATAGCCAGTTGATGAGGAGATTGAGTATGAGGAGATATTAATGGTAGTAGGTGTTGATAATATGGGCATCACATATGATTATATTATATGGTGATAGGGACAATATGTCATTATATATTTTTGGGGAGATGGGGGACAAGATTAGGGTGGAGACATAGGTAGATAGTAATAGGTTGTGGATGTAAAAATGCAATATCTAGGTGATCAAATGGATGTTGATGCCCCAAATAGATAGGTGTAGTCATATAAAATGTCTAAATTGGTAGTTTGAGTTTGGCTTGTGACACCTAATCCATAGGTCCCTTTTGCATGCTCTTGTGACCCTTCTAGACACCTTTTCAATCATTCCCAATTATCCTGAGCCTTTGAAATGATCATTCCACCTCATCCAAACTATATTTCCTAGGCCAATCTTATCCCCCTAAATCTTGAGCTTGTAGTACAAGAGTTCCATATTCATACTATAGTGCAAGACCCTAAGGTGTCTCATTTTCAACACTCCTATCCAATTACACTTTAAGCCCAAATAGTCATTTGCATCTGATTCCTATCCTTCATTATGTCAACCTAGCATGAATACATCTAACTCATGACCAATAGTTCCCTATAAAAACCCATCCAAAGGTCATTTATAAATGGAGGTGATAAATCTTAAAAATCAAGTAAGAATAAAAGAAAAATACTAAGGCAAACTTCCCTATTCTATGCATACAATCACCCAACACAACTGCAAACATATTCAAACTCTCATACAAGTATCTAGCCACCTCAAACACTCTTAATTTTTCATTATTGCATCTTCATCACATTACTTCACAAAACACATTAGGTGGGAGAACTACATATATCTTGATCCCTCTTTGGAGTATTGGTATGTAGGCAATGTGCCCACTTAAGGGGTGTGGATCACACGTTTAGTACATCTTACACACACTAACTCCCCCTTTCCCAAGTGATTCAAAAATTGTTTATCAAACATGATAGAGGGTTAGGGATTGAAGATAAAATAAACTCTACAAGGATCTTCATTGATATTCATCACTCAATATTTCATAGACAGGGTCATACAGGCATAGCAGACAAACCTAGAAAGTTTTAGGTTTCTATGAGCAATTTGGAAAATAGTGGTAGAAGTGGACAATAATGTCAGACCCCAAAGTGTCCTATTTTTGGTGCTCCTATCCTTTCACCAAATAAAAGCCAAATCTAGATTCAAGACACTGTCCCAATTTTACACAGTCAATTTTAGACCCTACATCAACCATCTTAGCCTATTTCCAGCTAAGTCATTTCTCCTTATTTATTGTTATTTTTAGAAAGGTTTAAAAGACAAATAAATTATATAAATCAAGACTGTAATTATTTCAATAGTTTGGATTGATTTATTAATCCAAACCCTTAATTAAAATAGTAATAAAACTCCATTATTCCCAAAAAAATATATTATTTGGTCAACTGACTTATTTCAAACAAATCTCAAACTCTAAGTACCCCTAGGGTTTTTCCTTCACATTTTTGTGCAAAAATTCAATTTCAAAATTTTGATTTTTATATGGTCTTTGTATGATTTTTGTATAATTTTTGTACATTTTCAAATTTATTTTAGAATTTAAATTATTATAATAATTTTAAAATTCTAAAACTCCAACCCAAAACCCTAGATTTCAAAACTAGGTTCTCAAACCCCAAGCCTTTCGCCCTTACAATTTTTGGATAAAAATTTTAGAATTTTTACAAATTATTTGAAGTGTCAAAAATATTTTCAAAATCCCTATGTTAGTAGGCATTATTTTATTTATTTGCTTAATAGTATTTTACATACTCTCTTTGGTGAAAACAATAAAATGGCCACTAAGACACTTCTTCCCTCTCATCTTATAGATAAATTTCTAAATTTTTCTCATAGCTATGACAATGAATGGACAAATTTGCAAAATTGCACATTAGCCAAAAATGAGGAAAATGATTTTATTTACAATGAAGACAATTACTATTATTGTAATGAGGAATATGATGATGCATATGAAAGGGACAATGAAGAAAAATTAGATGCATTGTCTTCTCTCAAACCTCTCTCTTTTCTTCCTTCTTCCAAAGAAAATAATTTTGATAAATACAAAAGTTACTTTTCACCTCATTATCCTATGCACAATGCATCAAATGTATAAATTAGTCATGAAATGCCAACTAAAACTCTTATTGGTGATAATTTGATTGCATTCAAACCTAATTTCTCCCTCATTTTTTCTATTTCTATGTTCAAATTATAGCAATAAAAATGAAATACAATCAAATTCCCAATGCATAGTTTAAATGATCAATCTCATGTTCTTAAATATACTTTTTCATCTCAAAAAATGATAAAAGAATGTCTAAATGATAAGTATCTTACTCTTACTTCTCATATTGCAAATGAAAATAATGCATGTACTCCATTCAAGGATAACATATATGCACATAGTATTCCAATTTCACATGACAATTTATTACATATTAAAAAATAATTAACATCTTCTCTTACCCCTCTCCCTAGTGATAATGAGTATGATAGTGAACATGAAAATGAATATGATACTAAGAGTGAATATGAAAGTGATACTTCTACTTCTTATCTTTCAAATGAACAAAATAATGATTGTGATAATGCATGGAATAATGATGACTATTATGCATATAGTGAAGAATAAAATGCATCTCATGCTTCTAACTCTTCTCTCACTCCTTCTCTCAAAAATAATGCATTACAAAATTTTGCTTCTACTTTTATGCATGATTCTATTTCAAATGATGCACATGTCAATAATAACATCACATTATCTATTCAATTATAATGTCATTCACTAAAAATTAAAGATACCAATGAATCTCCCAAGCCACCCCTACTATAGTAGGACCTATTTCTCACTCTCCACCCAAAGAGAATGGTTTCCCACATCCCTCTACTAAGGTCTAAGTTACCATTCTTCCAAAGGTTCAAGTGAGAACACCCCTTCTTTATGATCCAATTACTAAATGTATCATTCCCATGGCTAAAATAAATGATCAATTTCAACATCTAAATGAACCACTTCAAGATACTAATATACCATCAAAAGAGATTATTTTTTTAATGCATGTAATTGGTGAATTAAAACACCAAGTAAAACTCTTTACTTTGGAAAACAAGGCTTATAAGTCTTACATGGATGCTAATGACTTACATGGCAACCCTCTTTCGAAGACATTTGTCAAAGCTTCATTACTTAAACATTTCCAGTTACCATCATTGCCTCAATTTTATGGAATTATAAATCCATTTGTACACCTTCAATCCTTTTAGAAGGCTTTTCCATCTCATGTGAGTCCTTTAATTCTAATTAAGTTGTTTTAATATAAATTATGGGTAATGCATAGAATTGGTTCTTTCATTTACTCCTCATTGGTTCCTTGCATACATATGATGAGTTAGAGGAGGAATTTCTAAGGTATTACATAGAAAACATGGGCCCTCATATTATATATGAGAAACTTGCCACATTGCATCAAAATCCTTCAGAGCCAGTTAGTGATTATATCTTATGATTTAAGACTTATGTGTTACACTGTATCTATAAACTAATAGGTTTAGATGTTCATGATATCTTTATTAAGTGGATTCACTAACCACTCTTAGAGCATATATTATATCAAATAGAGTCCTCATTTAGGCACTTATGTTGTACAGTTTTAGCCTTGGAGAAGAAATTAGGATTGATTGAGTCAAATTCAATTGATCAGCTTACTCTAGATTTGATAGCATTACCTCCATCTATAGCTCCTAGCACACAACATCCACCATGTCCCAAACAAGATAGGATACCATAGCCAAAAAATTAACTAGTTAAGAATAGAGAGTTAGTTTCCAAAGCACCACCTATAGTATGCACTATAGAGAATAGAAATAGGGCACCACTATAGTTTTATTCAGATCAGGATAGCCCATATGTCATATTATTAGCACTATTAGATAGGAAGCTAATCACATTACCTTCTACTCATCATCGAGATCCACATCTCTTACACAGACATCCACATCAGCCCTTTTATACCTATCATCATATTCATGACATAGAGAATGATTGTTATGTATTTAGGAACTATATTAATATATGTGTTGATAAAAACATCATAGCATTCACATCCAGGGCACTGAGATATCCTCCATCATAGATCTATAGACCTCATTCCTCCATGACTGAGTCATCCCATGACATTCCTTCATAGGATTCATTAGTTACTCATCATGAGAGTAATATGGTTTTTAGGATAAAGCCTCATAGGAGATATCTTATCCCACCTACTCAAAGGGTTTGGAGACTAGAATAATGAGAGCAACCTACACATACTGGTGTACTATATGGATTACATAGTGAAGTTCCATATACATATCCAACACTGTCACAAGTACCAAAATAGAGTTTTTAGGGTCCTATCTCATTTAGAAACCCAATAAGGTTAAGATTATATAAACCCACATCATAGATTAATAATACAAATAGATATTCACTACAATCAAGTTTTTAGGGTCCTATCTCACATAGCAACTTGCTATGGTTAAGATAAGATGAACCCACATCATAGGGTACTACTCCAAATAGATATTCACTACAACTAAGTTTTCAAGGACCTAGTTCCTATAGCAACCCAATATGATTGAGATTAGATGAGCCCCCATCATACATTATAGTTCTATCTTAATCTATTTCTTATTCATATGCATCAAAGCAAAGACCACAGGGTGTTATTCCATGTAGCAATCCACTATGATTTCAAATAAATGATCCTCCTTCATAACACATAGTTTTAGTTATGCATCATTGAGGTTGTGTCTTATAAAGTCTCCACATATAGCCATAGTTAGTACACTATTGATAGCATCAAATATAGGGCATGTTCCTACATAGCATGAGCAGTATGGTCACTTGTTCAGTTGGCCATCAGGGTTTAGATAGTGATATAATACTCATGGGGCTGATATGCATAGAGTGATATCTTATATCCCATTCTAATAACAACTAACATTCTTACACATAGAGAACCTATTTAGAGAGTTTATTTTACTACCAAATGGGTCCCTAAGAGCCCCATAGTTGCATCTACTTCTTAGAGTTTCAGAGGGACCCCATAGTTGGTTTTTATTATAGATATTTTAGAGCACTTATAACATATGCAACTTTTAGAGCCATAGTCTCAACACTTCCATCACGCTTCAAAATCACACATGATCCCACTCCTTGATATAGGACACCATGATAGGGAGTCTCTTATGAGACTCGTCGATTAGTATCATTTCTTATCAGTCTTTATTATACGTAGTTTTTTTTTGCTTTCTTGTACATAGTTTATTTATGCTTACTTGTACATAATTTCATTATGATTACTTTTAAATAGCTTATTTCAAAATATAAAAAAATTCAAATAACTCAAAATACAAAAACATTTAAATAATTCAAAACACCAAAAACTTTTCAATTGTATGCATTATCCATGATTTACATTTATACTACCATGCTAGACTTACATTTTATTATTCTATGATATTGTTTGTCAATTTATCTAGATTACCATTCTTCACTTGATCTTATTTGAGTGTGTGTAGTGACACCCAGATCCTTGATAGCTTCACTCTACCCATTGAGGAGGCATCCTATTTCTACATTTGAGACACACATTAGCATATTTACTCACTGAGGGCATCTTCTACATGACTACATCACCCAAGTTATGTCATTCCTACACCACACACTCTAGTTATTATGTTGACATACATTACTTACTAACTTACATAGATTATTCTATTGACACTCGCTAGTATATAGCACTTGTGTATTTCTTAGCATCTGCCTAGTTTTGTACTAGATATTTTGCATACTTTCACTTCTTCTTTTGATTAGTTAGGTACGATAGTATTTATAGCATTCACATACATTTATTTTTTACTTTGAGTAGCTAGGTGTGATTGTATTTCTTAGTTCTTATTTTTTACTTGTGTGTGCCTTAGGATATTTTTCAATGTCCTTTGCTTGTACTCTTGTATGTGTTTGTGGCCCTCATGCTAATCTTGATTGTTTGTAATTGTATGTGTATGTAGGCATTTTAACATGCCTTATATGGTTGCTTTTCCCAATTTGAGTGACATTTTCCCATGTCCTTTTTTTTTTCTTGGCCCCTTGGCCACTTTTGTATGCTTCGTTCTATGTGTGCTTGTGTGTTTGTTTGCTTCTCAATTATTTACAATGCCATGATCCACATCATACATTATCTTGCCTTCTTGGATGCCATGATGAACATCATGCTACATGCCTCCTTAAAACTAACAACTAACCAAAATTATAATTCTAGTTCAATATATTACACATGTTATTACATTGTTACATCTATCTAGGCATACCTATGTTGATCTAACAATCTCTAATACAAACTATGTTATATCTTGAGACATATTTTCAATTATCATTACTTTATCATGTATTTTACATCATAATACACTTGTAGGGATATTTTTTTTAGGGAAATAATTACAGTGTCTTCATTCCTACCCTCAGAAGAGGGGGAAAAAATAAGGGTTTTATCATAGAGATTAGAGCCCTTTATCAATCAAAAATTAATTTTTAGAACACTCTGAACAACACTTAGAATCCCAAATAGGCAGAGCAAACCAAAAACAAAGTGATGAATATAAAATAGTGATAAAAATAGTAAAAGATAAGAGCATCATATTTGGACTACAGTACCAGATAGCAAAGTGTCCTATTTTTGGTACTCCTATCCAAATAATAGAAAACCCAAGTTTTCTAGAAATAGACAAAAAGGTAAGTTTAGTTATAGTTTTTTCAGCTACAGTTTAGTTCAGATTGGGAAGTTTCAACATATTTTTTCTTAGAGAATCCAAATATAGGGGGATCATGCATGGCATGATGGCTCTCACTTCTAGTTTTAGATTGGATAGTTGGTATAACTTCTAGATCAAAATCCATGTTATAAAAACTAGTGATTGGGGGCAATGTGCATGACACATTTATCTTATTTTCTTTCTAGTTCATTACATTACCTAGTTATTTTCAATAGTTGCATTCCTTATTCCATCTTTTAGTGGTTGGCATCATTTTAGAGTGGCTTTCATATAAGCCTAGTTTCCAATTTTGGAGTGGCTTTCATACAAGCCTAATCTCTACCTTTCAGAGTGGCCAAGATTAGCCTAGTTCTTAGTACACATTTGGTTATCCATGACACATTGTTAGATTTCAAAGCATTTATGAGCTTTAGGAGCCATTTCATATGACATACATTCATACTGGTATCAGTTCATAGCTTCACACTTCATGGGTAATGATGGAGCCAAAGGATTAGCTAGCCTTTATATTCTTAAGCCACCTCCTTAGAGGGATTAAACACATAATATAAACATCGATCAACACATGCATAATCACATAGCTTCACTTATTGGGTGATGATGGATTTAAAGGGATAGCCTTTGCATTCTTGAGCCACTCTCAGGGAATTGAGCACTCAGCTCCTTTCATGATATTACTCTTGGTTCAGCACATACCTAGCATCATTCACCATCACAATAGATTTACACTTCATGATGTGTTCTCTCTACACACACTCAGCATCACACACCTTCATGGGCTTCACCCTTGTAGGTAAGTTCAGGTATATTGTCTACTTTTCCTTTATCCTAGTATTTCACTTTGATGCATCACTAGAATAAAGGGGGGAAATGTACTCATATAAAATGTCCAAATTGGTAGTTTTAGTGTGGCTTGTGATACCTAATCCATAGGTACCTTTTTCATGATCTTATGACCCTTATAGACACATTTTTTATCATTTCCAATTAGCTCGAGCATTTTGAATGATCATTCCACCTCAGCTAGGCTATATTTCCCAAGCCAGTCCTATCCCCCTAGGTCTTGAGCCTGTAAGATAGGATTGCCATATTCAAACTATAGCGTCGGACCCTAGGGTGTCCCATTTTTGGTGATCTTGTCTAATTAAACTTTAAGCCTAAATGATCATTTTCATCTAATTCCTATCCTTTATTGTGTCAGCCTAGCATGAATAAATCTAACCCATGACCAATAGTTCCCTATAAAATCCCATCCAAAGGTCATTTACAAAATGAGGTGATAAATCTTATAAAGCAAACAATAATACAAGCAAACTACTAAGGTAAACTTCCCTATTCTCTGCATACAGTCACCCAACATAGCTACAAACATATTCAAACTCTCATACCAATCCTTAACCACCTCAAACACTCTCAATTTGGCATTATTACATCTACATCACACTATTTCACAAATCACATTAGGTGGGAGAACTACATATGGCTTGATCCCTCTTCAGAGTATTGGTATGTAGGAAGTGTGCCCACACAAGGGTTGTGGATCACACATTTAGTAAATCTTACACACACTAAGCCCCCTATTCTCAAGTGATTCAAACATTATTCATCAATCATGATAGACCATTAGGGTTTGAAGATAAAATCAATTCTATAAGGAGCTCCATCAACATTCAATACTCAAGATTTCGTAGATAAGCTCACATGGCACAACAGACAAACCCAAAAAGTTTCATGTCTCTATGAGCAGTTTGGATAATATAGGTAGAAGTGGAAAATAGTGTCAGACCCCAAAGTGTCCTAGTTTTGGTAATCCTATCCTTTTTTCCAAATGAAAGATAGATATAGATTCATGACACTATCATAGTCCTACACAACCAATTTCAGACCATGTATTAGTCATCTCATCCTATTTCTAGTTAAGTCATTATTTCTCCTTATTTATTACTATTTTTAGAGAGCTTTAAAAGACAAATAAATTATATAAATCAGGACTGTAATTATTGAAATATTTTGGACTGATTTATTAATCTAAACCCTTAACTAAATTAGGAATAAAACTCCATTATTCCTAAAAAAGTTAAATCAATCAACATTTATCACTGAGTAAGACCAAGCTAGAGTGGAATTATCCATATCACAGGAAGCACTAGTAGCTATGACATTAAAGAGGAACATAGCATAGGGATAGTTGTCTATGAAGATGTAAGAGAGAGGTCCTCTTCAAAGATAGGTTGATACTCTTACTTAGGAGAGAGACCAGGCATGGGGATAGGTGGTGACCCTTACTTAGGAGAGGGATCATACACAAGTTCATCTATCCTTGGTTACTTAGGAGAGGAATTAAGCACAGGGATAAGTCACCCTGATATATGTGAAGAGGGATGTTATGAGACATGCAGGACTGTGGGCACCTATAGGACCAATGAGGACCATCCTTATGTCCAAATATGTGGCCACAGTAGAGGAGTTATGATAATAAGAGGCACTTTTATTCACCCATATTCTAGATGAGCCTTGATATGTTGAGTATGTAGTAGAGTGGGTCATGGGAGGGAGAATTAGAAGCATGAATCCTAGTTAGTGGGTAGCATCTTTAGGTGCACAAAGAAGTCTAATAAATGGATAGGCTCCAAGGGGTAGTAGTACCCTTGAACCATAGACTCTACTGCAGACTTATTTTACTTATATGACTTTGATACTAGCCTATTGATGTAGTAAGATGTACATATCATTTTGAGAGACATGAACATTTGATATATATATATATATATATATATATATATATATATATATATATATATATATATATATATATATATATATATATATATATGGCATTTTGATTAAGACTTATGAGGTGATGATCATGATTTTATTGTTTATGCTTATGGGCGATGTGATGTTTAACTTATGTTTACATGATGATGATGTTTATTATATTTAGGATGTTTACATGATGCTATGATATATGGTGATTTATAGTTATGAATGTTTTAGCATTTTCCTATTCAGTAGGTGTATGCTTATTTGAATATTGGTAAATGTGGTTATCTAAATGAATGTTATGAATCTATGTGCTCTCATACTTAGATAGATATATGATAGATAACATAATGGATTGATTCATTTATTTATGAAAAATGATTAATGTGGTTAATATCTTTATGACAAAATTTAAAATGGATTAGATGTGATAGAATAAATATGATTGATGTGATGGTTGTTTAGATAAATGTGATGGAAATTAACATATGATGATGGTGATTTCTAATTTGAATGGTTTCATGATTAAAAACACCTATATAAATGATGTGAATGTATAATGACAATCACTTAATAAAACATATAATGGATTAAATGTTATGATCATAATTAGAGGTGATTGAATAATATATTAACACATAGATTAAGCGTGGACAACAAAACTATACTTAAGAAAAGAGAATCAAGTCAAAATAAATGAAAGATAAACATCTTTAATAAATCCATAAACAAGTAGGTATGAAAAGGAAGAAGGAGACATGATGATCTTTCATTGGGGAAGACCACAAATAGGAAATTTAGATCATCTTGTAAACATAAGCCTATCATATGCTTCACATTAGCATTCATTGGTTTTTCAATAAATTTTTGATCACATTATGTCAAGTAAGTTTGAAATCCCTGATCAATGTGAGAAGCTTCCAAGAAATTGTTTGCTTTGACAAATGTTAGACTTAACCATCCTTCAAGGGAGTGATATAAGTTTTGTGGTTTGTTTTAGGAATGGATATTTATCCTTAAAGGGAGTATTCTACCTAATTTAAGAAATTATTGAGTTGTTTTGGTAGTTGTCTTTCAAGGGAGCAGTCTACGAGTGCTAGAGATGACCCATAGGATATATGATTGTTATTTTTATTTTTGTAGACATAGACTTACTTATATAGCTTAATTCTTAACTTTATGAAGGCAAAAATATAGCACAAAAATTTTGAATATTGGGTGAGAGGATGATTTAATAGACAATAACCATGGGACTTCATCCTATTAGGTATGAAAAGTATCCATGAGAATCATGCCATCGATAGAGCCATGGTACCCATAATTAGGATTGAGACTAATGTTGTGATGGATAATCACATGATTCTATGCTTTAATTATTTATCCTCAAAGTGAGGGGATGAATTTGATAATGTCTTAAAATAATGGATGAGATTAAATTAGATAGAAGGTGAGTTTGAACTCATTTAACAAAAGAATGGATGCAAATGTGAAGCATTGAGAGGCTCATGTTCTAATTTTATTTCAAGAGATGATAACCAGTAAGCTCCTGACCCATATTTATGCATTATTATATATGGTCCAAGATAATTGAAATCAAACTTACCCTATTTGCTCCTTTTCATATTGGTTACACGTTGATTTTCCTTTAAGATGAGATCTTCAATATTGAATTCTTGTTCTTTTAGGTGCTTGTTATAAGCATACATGATTCATTCCTGATATACATGAAGATGGTTAAGTACAACCAAATGATGCTTATCAAGCGTCTCAAATTGGGCTAAATTTTATTGACGATAATCACCCTCTAAAATGATATCTTATAGGGATATACGAAGAGAGGGAATTTGGACTTTGAGAGGTAAGATAGCCTCTACCCCAAAAATAAGAGAAAAAGGGGTAGCACCCATATGATTTCAAATGTTGGTTCAATATGCCCATAAGGTAAAGGGAAAGTGTAAGTGCCAATCTTGACTAGATGTATTGACCATTTTAGTTAGCATTTTGTTAATGGTTTTGTTAGAAGCTTTAGCCTATCCATTAGATTTTGGATGATAAGGTGATGAGAAATTTAACTTAATGCCAAATATATTGTAAAGGCCTTATACTTTTTTATTTTTAAAATATTTACCATTATTGGTGATAATTTTATGAGGAACACCAAAATGGTAGATAATGTGATGGTTAATAAAGTCAATAATCTTATCAGATTTGGCTAAAACAAGGAGAATAGCCTCCACCCATTTGGTAAAATATTCTATTTTAATGATGATAAAATGATGTTATTGTGAAGAATGAGGGTTATTTTCACCAATGGTATCTAATACCCATTGTGATAAGGGCCATAAATCATTAGAAACTTGAAGGCCATGATTAGTTACACGATGCAAATTAGCATGTTGCTAAAACATGACACACTTATTTACATAATTATAACAGTTTTGGTTATAGGTGGACCAATAATAATTAAGGAAAAGGATACATTTAGATACATCTAGTCCACGAAAGTGTCCCCCACAAATCCCATCATGCATTTTCTTGATAGCGTGAGAGATTTCATGGCTACATAGGCATCAAAAGAGGATATTGTTAAATCCTTACTTATAAAAAATTACCCTAGTATGGTGTAATGAGAGGTACCTTACATAAATGCTCTTTGACCACTTTTGGAGATATCAAAAGGAACAATGGCTAGGTTTAGATAGTCAAATATTTTCTTATACCAAATGTCAGATTGGGCCTCTTCGAGGTGACAAATGGAAGGAAGGTTTGATTTGGTGTAATAGGGTTCATTAAGGTGATAGATAGTGATAAAGATATTATAATTAGAAGGTTTAGATGGGATTTGGGAGGCAAGAGAGGCCATGGAATTGATGAAATTATTCATGGAATGCAGAGTGGCTAGGTTAAGGTAATGATCAAATGATGCTAAAATTACATCTACCAACTGTTTATACTATTGTAAGTTATCATTTTTACATTGATAAGATCAATTGACTTGGTTGACAACAAGTTGGGAGTCACTAAAAATGATGATTGATTTGACATCCAAAGATAAAGTTGTTTGGAGACCTATCACTAGGGCTTCATACTCAACCATATTATTGGTACAATTAAAATCAAGTTTAAAGGATAAAGGAAGGGTTTCACCATGAAGGGGATTAAGGATGATATAGACTCCCCCACCACATTAACACTTTGATCCATCGAATAACATGGTCATCTGATAAGCAGAGTCCTCTTCAGAGAGTGTTATGATGGATTAATTAGGGAACTCAAGAGGAGAATGTTGGTTGTTTGCTAAAGGTGTTTTAGATAATTGATCAGCAATGACTTGACCTTTAATTGACTTTTGCTAGAGGAACTCAAGATCAAACTCAGCTAGAAGCATGATCCATTTATCCATATGTTGATTTTGATATGGCTTAGAATGCATATACTTGAGTGGGTCAGTGTTATTTATGATGAAAGTTTTGTGATTAAGAAGGTAATGATGGAGTTTAGAATCCACAAAGACTAATATGAGGCATAATTTCCTAGTATAGGTGTATTGAGTTTCATACTCTATAAGTGTTCAACTTATATAATAGACTACTTGCCATTTATACTGATAAGTGTTTCATACTCTACAAGTGTTAAGGCATGGTCGGTGGCTTAAATATAGAGGTAAAAGGGTTGGTCTTATTTTAGAGGAACAAAACTAGGTAGGGAAATAAGAAACTATTTAAGTGAGTCAAAGGCCTATTCACAATCTTTGTTCCACTTAAAGGAGATATCCTTCTTAATAAGGTGATGGAAAGGTTGACATCTATCAAATAGTTGAGAGATGAAATGGTGAATGGATTGGAGCTTCCCCTATAGACTATAGAGTTGATTGAGGTTAGTCAGTGGAGGCATGTCAAGGATTGCCTTTACTTTAGAGGGATTGACTTGGATTCCATGGAGAGAGATGATAAAGCCAAGAAGCTTTCCTTATAAGATTCCAAAGATGCACTTATTGGGGTTAATTTAGACATGAAAGTAAATAAGAATCTTGAATATAACCTTAAGAATGGTCAAATTATCCTTAAAATTTTTAAACTTTCCAAGGAGTTCATAGATGTAGTCTATAGTTTTATGAATAAGGTCATAAAAGATATAGATCACAACACATTGGTAGGTTGCACTAGTATTCTTTAGACTAAAAGGCATGACCCTATAGTAGAAAATTCCCCATTGGGTGATAAATGTGCTTTTATGTTGATATTTAGGGGTAATCAATATTTGATTATATCTCAAGAACCCATCCATAAGAGATAACATCTCATGGCTAGCTATAAGATCAACAAGTTGGTCAATGCTTCATAAAGAGAAGTCATATTTTGGGAAAGTAGGATTAAAATCATGAAATTTAATACAAATACAAAGTCCCCCTATCACTTTGGTGATAAGAATGACATTCAAGACCCATTAGGGGTAGTCAATGGGTTGGATGAAGTTGATAGATAAGAGGTATTGGAGTTCTTCTTTGACAAGAAGGGCTATATGAGGGTGCATCCTACAAAGCTTTTACCTAATAGGCTTAACATAGAGGGTGATAATGATGTTAGGTATGACTATGATATGGTTAATTCATGGCATATCATTGTAAGACTAAACAAACTATATGCTACAGTCTTACAAAAAGGAAGAAAAATCCTAATATTTTGAGAAATCTAAGGATTGGATTATTTTGATAATGTGAGGGCTATCCTGAGTACCCAAGTTGACATCAAAAGTGGCTTAATTCAACATGGTTGAATTATCAGGTGGAAGGGATTTGTGTATGGAATAATCTTTAGAACTAAGTAAGGTGAGAAAGAATTCATCATCCTGGCAATGAATAGTATTAATGGTATGAGAATCGTCTTCTACCATCTCAGGATGAGTCAGAGGAAGGTAATGGTTTTCCACCCTTTTGATAAGTTAGGGGTCCCAAATTAATTATGTTGATAAAAAAAATTTAGAGGGAATGATATCAAGATCTTCAGATTTCAATATAGAATGGGTTGGTGAGGATAGGATTTCTTCCTCAATGACTATGATGGGGGGTGGGTTGGTTGGCTCCTCTACTGGAATGATTCTAAGACCAAATCATTCATGAGGTTTTTGGGTTTTTCATGGTACTAACTCATGTGGTCTATGCTCATAGCATCCTAGATCAAATCCCTTGCAAGAACACTTATGGATGTATGTCTTCGCAAACTCTAGTTTATCCAAGTAAGAGAAATTAGAGGTGAACGGTTTAGGAGATGAGGAGGTAGTGGAGGTAGAAAGTGGTCAATTGAGTCCCCCATAAATAAGATTAGTTTGGAAATTAGGAGGTCCAAAGGGAATAAAGGTTCCAATACTTAAATCATAGCTAGACTATTGGTCAAGATTCCCATATTTTATGGGGTAGGGAAGGTATCTAAGGTCAAAAGGTGATAATCCCCAAGTGAGAGATGTTGAAATGTTGATTCCAAAGGGTCCTTCATGGGGATTTGGGTGGAAGGTATGGATGAGATGGTAGAAGCTTGGTTGATGGAAGAAGAAGAGGATTCATCTTTAGTTTGTAGAAGCTTGGTCGATGGAAGGAGGAGAACATTATTGGGTTGGTAAGTCATATTGCATGACTCAAAATGACTAGGGTCAGCTAGTATGGTGTGGACTTGACCCTCATACTCAAAATTAATGCACTAATGTAAGGTCGATGGCACACAACCCATGGAATAGATCCAAGGGCTTCCAAGTAAAATGTTATATTAGAACTCACCTTATACCATGTAGAAGAGCTCAGGAAGAGTGTGAGTTCCTAAATGAATATGAAGGATGATTATCCATAAGGTTGTAACCATGGTATCATTAAAGGATCAAAGAACTGTTATAGTTTCTGACATGATGTTCTCTGGTAGTTTTAATTGGTTATATGCATGAGAATAAATAATGTTAATATTGTCTCCCCCATTAATCATAACCCTCTTGGCATGGGTTTGGTTGATATAGGTGGTAATGAAAAGGGGAGGATCTACATTATCTAGATGAACTGGGGGTATCTCTAAATCCTTGAAGGTCACAAGGGTGGAAAGCTAAAGGGCTCTAATGAAGGTTTCTAGAGATTATGTATATGTAGCTTGAACCTCTATGGACTACAAGGCCTCCATTATGGCTTGATGGTGATTGAGTGAGGTGTTGATTAGCTCATATAAAGTCATTTTCACTAGTGTTTGGTAAAATTATTTTAGAACTACCCTTTGTATTGACTTAGAGGGATTGGATTGGGATGCTCCCAAGATAGAAATATTGGGCTTAGGTGAAGGTGTTTGGGCTTGGTTGGGTGTTGTGGTGGTGGAATAATGGTATGTCCATGAGATGGACACCTTTATTTTCCCTTTATCCTTTTGTTGGGCTTGTGATCGGGTGACCACATGAATGGTATGGATTTGACAAGGAGTTAGTCTAGTGGACTAATTTAGTTCCTCCTAATTCTTAGATGAGATTTTGGGGGTAGGTAAGTGTGGGGTAGTTTCTCTTGGATCTTATCTTGATGTTGGGCTCATGGGAGGTTCTTCTGTCAGTAAGTCATCCTCATCACATAGTTTATGGACTATAAATTGGAGAGATTTGTAGTTATATGTATCATTCCTGAGTTTTCTATGGTATGAGTAAATCATATTTTCATTAAACCAATATGGATTAGGACTAATGGGATAAAATGTTTTGACAAGAGTAAATACCAAGTAGCAAACTTAGAGAAAACCTTGCAATATGGTCGAATATGACTCTATAAAATGTGGTAAGGGAGTAGAGGTTTTAGCTTTAAAAACTAAGGTGTAATGCCTTCTTATGGGTATGCTTGTCAATAGGAGCTTTGGATGGTAGAATGTTCTTGCTGGGTGGTTTTGGTGTAGATGATTTGGAATTTAAAGGCTTAAAAGTAGATGGTTTTGGATTAGAAGGTTTGGAAGTGGAAGGTTTGGAGGTAAGAGGCATGGTAAGAATAGGTGGAGTATCTTGAAGTAGAGGTTGGGTTTGGGATTTCTTTGGGAGACTTGGTTTCTTAATCAAGGTGGAAGGGTGAGGTCCTACGATGGAATAAGGATGCAGTCCTAAAATGGAAGACAAAGTGTAAATGAGTAACAAGTTTTTAGATTTTGGAATCCTAGATGGTTCCACTTTTTTGGTTGGTTTGACTTGTGGTTTCTTAGGTGGGTTTGGCAGTGTTAAATCTAACTTCAATAGAGGATGGAAAAGATTATAAGTGGGGATCACACCTATTTTATTGATGGGATTTATGAGGATAATAGAAGGTATCTTGGTTACTTTGGAGGATTTAGATTGGATGGTTTATCTAAGTTTTGGGAGGTCTATTAATTTGGTTGGGGTGATAGTGGTTACACTAGTGGAAGTGGAAGGTTGGGTAGACAAGGTAAAGGTTTATGACCCTTTCTTAGTTGGATAAGGGATTCTAATGTGATGCCAAAATGTGGCTTGATTGTTTTTTGGTTGGGATTAAAAATTTAAGTCTTGGACCAACCTAGAAAAGGGCTTATAGATGGGTTTAATTCCTTTGGTGTTGGACTCAAAGGATAAACCAAAGGGATGAGAAAGAGGGAAAACCATGTTATCTTTTTTCTCTATCAAAGGCTCCAAGGCCTCAATAGATGATTCTTACATACAAGGAATAGGTGAATCAATCTTTTCCTTAGGAATGCTTTCTAGAAGAAGGGTGTATAGCTCTACATGGAATAAAAAGGGATGGAAGTAATGGTTTCCTCATTTGCTATGCTTTCCAAAAGAGAGGTTGGTGACTCCACTACCTCAATAAGTGGAGAAGGGATGACAATTTCTTCATTTGTTTCATTTTCCAAAGAAAGTTAAGTGACTCCACTACCTCAATAAGTGGAGATGAGATGGTAGTTTGGGACATGGGTTCATTAACAATTAGTTCACTAAGAACAACATTAACTATGTGGACCTCATGTTTATGAGAAGATTATACATTATTTTATTCAATATTCATGGAATGTGAATGGTTGGGGAATGGTTGTTTGAAAATATGAAGTGATTGATTTGGAGGTGCATTCAAATTTTCCATCACAAGTTATCTCTTATCAATCAAATCTTGGACAATGCTTTTGAATGTCTTACATTTACTAACATCATGTCCAATGACATGGTGGAAAGAAGACAATTTTTTTCCTTATACCAACTAGGTATAGGATTTGAGGAATCAAATTATTGGGGTGGTTTAATATAAGGAAGCTAGATGATAAAGGCTTTTAATAACTTTTCCAAAACTGAAGCATATGACTCCCCTAGTGGAGTATACTATTTTTGGATGTAGCAATTTTGAGTTTTGGCATTTTGGTTGGAGGAGATAGACTAATTTGGTTGGTTGATAGCTAGAGGAGGAGCCATTTTAAACACAACTACATTTGTGGTTTCTTTATCTTTGGTGTTGGTGTTGGTAAGGTTGGTGGTTTTGGAGGAAGAAGCTTCGTTTGATTTAAAAATAGAATTTGTATTCCTCAATTTAAGATTTCCCTTGATAATAGCTCTCTAATCTCTAACTTCTAAGCCATGGTGAATTCCTCATCAAAGGTTCAAAAATTTTGAACCTATAAGGTTGATGATATATGCTTGGCATAAGCCAAAGAGAAAATCTCAATCAACTCAGGTTGGGGCGAAGAGAAAGAGAGTTGATTAATCAACCTATCCAATAGGCCATATATTTGACAATTGACTCATCCTCAAATTGCCTAATAGAATAGAGGTTGGTGATAGAAACTTTCTTAAAAATATATATAGAGATATTGTCTAAGAAATTTTGGGCTAGTTGGGCAAAAGATAAGATAGAGTGCTTGGTAATAGCATTATACCAATCTAATGTTGGATCAACTAAGGACATAGGGAAAGTGCAGAGAAGGAGGTATCATAGTAAGAAATAAAATAACATGAATTCCTAAACCCTCTAAGATGTTGTTGGGGATATTATTTGATTTGAAACTTAGAAAATTTTGGAAGCTCCCACTGTGTGAGGTATGGTTGGATTGGGATGAATGGGTGGATTAGCTCATTTAAAATTTGGTCATATGATAAGATGTTGTGGGCACCAAAAATAGATAACTCTAGATTGGTCATCTTATCCATAAACATCTTGATAAGATTAGTTTGTAGTTATGCACCCCCATAATTATAAGGTATATTTTGTTGGGGTTGTGAAGGTACCACATATGGGTAACTAGTTGAGGGTTGGGAAGATGCAATGTATTGGTAAGTAGGCATGGAAGGTTAGGAAGAAGGTGGAGGAATGTACCCTTGTAGGCTTGGGACATACCCTAGGTTTGGTGAAATAGACATTGTTTGGGTAAGAGACATAGTTGGATTAGTGGGTTAAGGGTGTGTAGTTACCCTAGTGCTAATAGGTGGGAGCATAGAAGGTATGGAAACTACTAAATTTTGGAAAGGACTAGAAGTTGTTGGATTAGAAATGACAAGTGGTAGGGTAGTAACACTAGTGGAAGGTACTCCAATGGTAAGTGGTGTATGGATTACTAAAGGTTGGGTTGATCCTACATTGGAAGGGTTATTGGTTAGGGTAGGAGGTGTTTGGGTATTGTTTGGTGGAATGTATTGGTTTTAGGTGGTGGTGTTGGAAGGGTTGCTGGTGGAGGAAGAGTCTTGTGTCACCAAAGGTTGGGTGGAGATAGTGGTAATAGAGGTACTACCCATAAGGTGAGGTAACATGCCATAAGATGTTTCAATGATAGGAACTGAATTAGAGGTACGTTGAGCCTTGGTGGTAAGGTAATGTTGGAGAGATATGGGATTTTTATCAAGGGTGTTGAAATCCATATCTCCTTAGGCAATTATCCAAGGCATCAAGATATAATCCATATATGAGGAAGAAGAGGATGGGTGGTTGGGAGGTAGACCTTGGCTTGCTTGGTTTCTAAGTTGTTGTCTTTTCAAAACCATGCAAATAAAGATGAAAGAAGGGTGAAAGAGATCTCACACACTCAAAAGAGAAGTTAAAAAAATAAAAGATTCAAGGAACACAAGCATACACTAAGAGTATGTTTAAGTCCTAGAATACTTTTTTATCTTTTTTTGGGGTTATGCCTCAATTTTTAAGAAGTTATGAGACTCAACTTGGGATTGTAGAGTAAGAACTAGAAAAATATGTCTCAATATGGTTTCAAGTTGTTAAAGGCTCTCAAAATATGTATTATAATTTGGTATGTGGCTTGATATTGGGGCCTACCCTCTCACTTCATGCATCATAGTGATAAGGGTGTCAGGTGCTTAGCTAAAATATACCAAATTGATAGAGATTATACTCAACAATCAAATTGAGTTTTGGTTTCTCCCCTTGGTAATGAATTCTAAGTGGGATAGCCAAGGGAAAGGTTTACTGCTAGGTAATGAAATGCTAGTCGGGCCTTATGTTAATGTTTGATGTTTGATTTGAATGCATGGTTTGGTATTATGTGTGTGATAAGAATTGAATTTCTATGATTAATTTCACCATTTAAAATAACCTATGTGAAATAAAAAAGAAAGAAAATAATGGATACAAACAATTTTAAACCCAAAGGAAAATTTTGATTTCTTTTCAATGAGTACAAGAATAACTAAGATGCAACTAAATGCAGTATGTAGATGCAAGTCCTAATCCTAGGATGAATGTTTTTTATTTTTAGAAATGAAGGAAAAATGAAATTTTTAACCTTTTCTAAGAATGTAAAGAAAGACTAAAACTTGATTTTGTAAAATAAGAAATTGAAACTAAGATTTACAATGCAATAATGAAATAAAGAACATTTAATTTTCAGAAATGAAATTTGCAAATGGATGAAAATTTCACTAACATAGCTAAATGTCCTAAATAACTAAGAACCCAAGAAAAATATCAAGGGTCCCACCAGGTGTGTTAGAATGTATCACTATTTTTCTCATGTTTATTTTCTTTTTATAAGAGAGTAAAAATTGAAGGGTGAGGTAAGAAGAACCCAGATGTAATGCACTCTGTAATCTAGTCAATTGTTGAGAACTCCTCTTTGTTTGTGGAGGATGACCTGCAGATAAGATATAAAATACAAAATGGTTGATTAGTAAGGTAGATTGATGGATTTCCAAGCATGAGCTAGATCCAAGAAAAACTAGACTTCCTTGGAAGCTATCAATCCACTCTTTGAGACAAGTTAAGTCCTGAAATTCAAAAATAGATATTACATGAAATGAAAGAAAGTACTAAAATCAATACAATAGATACTTGAAGGGAAATAAGTGTTTTATATTATAATAGCGATAGTGTATTGAAAACTAATACTAAAATTTTCAAACTTGTTTCAAAAAATAACTTAGGCCTCTGTGATGTAATAGGAGATTAAAAATAAGAATTTGGGTATGAGTTAATGGGTGAAAATGGCTTATTGTTTTGAGAAAATAAAATACATAGTGATCATTGATGGTCATTATGAAACCACTACCAATTAAGGCAACTATTACCAGTTGAAGGATGACTAATGTTGGTTAGAGATGTTCAGTGTTGGTCATTGTAAGTTTTGGTTTGGGAAAAAATGGGTGCTGGGGTGAGTTGCATAAGGGATCTAAAGGTCATTTTTGGGTGATATGTTGGTCGTGAGGGAAAAATGGGTTCTCATAAGTACCTAACTTGTAGGTTGTATATTTAGGTGATTGGGAATGATTCGTGGGTGGTTTGGGGAAGAAGGTGAAGTGCCTAGAGTTGAAAAACTCCAACACAAGGAATGGAATTTTGGGAGATGAAATGGATACAAGCAATGAAACAACTAAAACTAAATATTGAACTTGATAAAAGTGTAGATACTTAGCTTTGGAGTTTGCTATCCTGTAAGAGTGTTGAGGTTAAGTGTAAGCTATGTGATATCCTAGAGAAATACAGGTAGAGTAATGGTACTTAGGCTCTTTGTGATGAGTTGCTAAAGCACTTGATGTCTCTAGTTTGGTTCTTGGTTCACCTAGGAACTTTGATTCTCTTGAGAGTTAGAGAGTCTCATGCAAAGGATCAATTCAACCTTTTTAATGCTATATTAATTAACCATCATCAATCCTAGTCAACCAGTGTCGGTTGAGGGGTGATCATCTTTGGTCAAAGGATGAATGGTCAAAATGGCTAAAATTATCCATTTGCACTTATGTTTGGTGGTTTAGACATTGGGAAGTGGTTTGAGATTAATAAAGACTGCATTGGGATGCATAAAGAATAAGTCTAGGAGGTTAGGGCATTAAATGCTAATGTATAAATGGTCTTTAGGCTAGGTGTCAACTTATTAGCCATGGGTTTGGGTGAGGAGGTGTAAATAGGCCTTATTTAATTAATTAACTTAATTAATTTATCCAAAAGGGGGTAAATAGATGTGTTCA
This sequence comes from Torreya grandis, assembly GCA_037957365.1. Classification (NCBI taxonomy): domain Eukaryota; kingdom Viridiplantae; phylum Streptophyta; class Pinopsida; order Cupressales; family Taxaceae; genus Torreya; species Torreya grandis. Next base: position 1,429,533 of record JARHVA010002289.1, on the reverse strand, counting down.
AAGATTATACTAATTAATCCTAACCCAAGGGGGACCAAGAGGTGCTTTATGATGACTTAGAACCATGCAGTTTTCTAGCATCTACATTAATAACCCCCACTTTGTGCCACAAGCTTTGGTGAGCACTAAATTAGATTTATTTACTTTACTTGTTATTAGCATAGTGAATATGAAAACATATGACTTAATTAGGGTTATTGTGTGATTTTTCTTGACTAGAGGCTTTAGAACCCTCCCTAGTGATATTATATGTGATAAGAGATCCCTTAATTGGGTCTAGCAAATCTATATTGGTCATGTTCCCAATTATCTAATTTATCCCCAATCAAAAGTGTAAGTAGGATCTATCTGCTTCGAGCTAGCATTGATTTGTAGATCTAATGCATTTATGATTGTGTATAGTTGTTATGTATATTGTTATATCTATCTTAACACCCTTGTGAATGTTAGACATGACATACATCTTACATTAAAAACTTATCCTCTGATTATCTTACATTTTGATGTTATGTATGAATATTATATTGGATTATTATGCAAATATCATATATGCTTCGGCTAACACATCTTATAGAGCATTTCCTTTTGAGGACATTTTTTCACAAGCTCAAAAACTCCCACAAAAAAAGGGTGAATTCACAAGGTTTTCTCACAAATATCATGCTCCTATATTTCACTCACAATACATTTTTAAGCACATAGGCTCAGATTATAAAAAATCAGATTTAGGTAAACACATTGGGAAAATAGTGACATAGAAAGCAGTACAGTTGCATAGAAATCAAACCATAAGGACACTAGTGCCCAAATTGGGACACTAATGACACATTTCTAATAATGGAACTACTATCCAATACATGGTGCTACTATCCAATAGCCTTAATTTCATAAAAACCTAGATTGGCTAGAAAAATATAGTAGGTACAATACATGTTTGGAAAAGTTCAATTATAGATTTATTAGTTTTGCTCGGATTCATACTAGTTCAACTCAGATTCATACTAGTTTGTTTAGATTGGGGTCATTATACATGGCATGATCATTCCCATATTTATTTTATATACCCAAATACATATTATTACAACTCAGTCTAGAATCCATATGCTTAGATATCATATTTGGGGGGTATGTGCATGGCACATTATTTTCGTATGCTCACTTACACATCGGTTGATTAGATGGAATGAAAAATTCCATGTTATTCTCTATATTGTATACATCCAAAATCATATTCTAGGTTTCATACTGGTTTCATGCCTTACTCCATCTATATGTTTGGCATTCTTAGGTGCTCTTGAGCCACCTAATATACTTGAGTGGCTATAGGGCCGACATCTTCAATTAGATATATCTAGTTTGACATTTGTAGTTACATCATGCAATTTTAGTTTTAGATGCATCTACTATACATGAGTAAGTAATAATGGAGTCATAGTATAATTGAGTTCTTGATCCACATATATGAGAGGGTTAGACACACTACCAATCTAATCTAAGTTATTCATTGGTCATGATCCACCATACATGGGTGGGAAATGATGGAGTCAAAACTGGATTGAATTCTTGAGACACCCACACATAAGAATTGAGAAAGCCATCAACTCAATCTAGGCTATTCAGTGATTAATCATTATATGCATGCATACGCATAGGTTATCACCAAGTTTATGCATTGTTTCACGTACCTAGTGAGGTGTATTCATTCCTTTTTTCTCTCCTATCTCTTTACCTAATTTTACTTATTTACTAATTTTAGTCTTTTGCTTTTGATATCTCTTAAGTAAGGACTCATTTATGCACTTTTCAGTTGTAGGACAAGCATTGAAGCATGATTCACATACTTAGACCCAACTTCATATACTCAGACCTAGATTCATGGGCTTCACCTCTTAGGTAAGTCCAAGTACACTTCTTTTTCCTTTATCCTAGTCATTTTTATTTGTTGCATTTATATAATAAAGGGGGGGAACAAATTTAATCACCTAAAATTGGTATTTGAGTGCTACTTGAGACTACCTATCCCATCTTATCCCTACACCTATCCTGAAGCCTATAATCACACTTATCTAACATTCATACAGGACACAGGCATTGCTAGTCATCCCTAAGGCAATCCCAAACCCTCATTTCCTAATCTTATCCCTTATGCCTAGTGTTATGCCACTTGGACACTAGTTCCATAATAAGGACACTAGCACCACATGGTGCTAGTGTCTTGTAAATGGCGTTAATGTCCTTTCCCTCTCTTTTCCACAATTGAATATTTTTTCAAAAGTATATCCTCAAGGGTCAGCCTAGACCTCTTTTAGCACTCACAAAAGTATCAATACAATATATATACATGAATTTTAGCCCTATAACCACTAGATGGAAATTAGATGCAAAATACACATTCAAACTTAGAATAATTTATGCACAATTAAGGTTATTAATCCCTATTTTTCCTTACTTCTACATACTTCCATCTACAATAGTTCGAAGCTCAATATACCCATATTTACAATCTCAATCACATTCAGGCCACTCAAGGCCATTATCATACTAGTTTCACTTGCACTTACACCAACACTTAGGTGGGGAGAACTACATTGGGCTTGATCCCTCCACAGAATATTGGTATGTAGGCAAATCTCATCACACTAGGGTATTGAAGATGTCCAGCCTACCCCACTAACAAACACACTTTTTAGCTTATATCAATCAAATGCCCTATCCACATGGAGGATTAGGGTTTGCTCACAAATTTAATCAAAATAGTAAATATATAGGGTTTTGGAACTCATGCACGTAGGAATAAATCTCAAATATCCAAACACATGTGCACCAAGAATGTCAGGATAGTCTTACACAGAGGACACTACTACCAATACCAAACACTACCACCACATTTATAATAATGATGCTACTATCTAATTAGGGCACTACTATCCAGGAGGAGTTATGACACTAAGATCCTATTTACAACACTTAGACTAGATTCTACTTTAATTTTCAACCTCCAAATCATTTGTCTCGAGTTTTTTCTAGATAAGTTCTTACTTGTACTATTTATTACTAGTTTTAGAAAGGTCAAATCTAGTCAATTTTGTAACAAAGATTTTTTAAAAACATAGGATTTACACTTGTTAATTCCTAAAAGGTTAAAATACAAAGTCATTGTAATATAATCAGGTTTTCATAAAGATTTACTATCAAAGACTTACATCATAGGGGACATTGGAAATACTCTTTGGGATACATTATATTGTTAATTGCTTATGGACCCAAGGTTGTCCTCACAAAGGTTTGGATCATGCTTCATTCATATCAACACACCTTTACTTTGCAAAAAAAATGGTTGTACCAAATATAGGCCATAATATATCCTAATCAATGAGGCACTACATTTTCCCATAAAGGATGCTTACTTCACATACCACATGATAGTGATACAAATCAAATAGTAGCTAGAGAATAAAATCATGTTATCTACCTATATGACTCCAAAAGATTCAATCCTGATGAATATTATTTATTCAATCAACCCTAATCATTAAATTCTTATAAAGTTTCAGAAATTCAAAAATATACAAAAAAATACAAAAATTAATCAAGAAAATACAAAAACATTCAAATAAAGAAAAAATACTTAACATTTACATGTTTACTAGCTTTTGGAATATGTTGTTTAGTTTATGTTAGTTGATAACATACCATTTTACTTTATATACACACATATTTTTCATGAATACTTGAGTGTGATACATGTATACAATATATCCATGATACATGAGTAAACAAATGTTGGACCTTTCCCCCACCTACATGATACACTATGATGGGGTCATCTACTTCTTTTGTTCATGATTGATACAGGTTAAAATTTTTATGATAACTTTACACTATCATGTTAAGCTTATATACTAACACTTACACATGTCTATACTCACACTTACATCTTACACAATGTGCTAGATATTTTATTCTACATAACATTTTTATAAAATGTGTATGTAAGGACTAGTATGATATTCTTAGGCTATTTACTTATATTTCACCTATTCATCTTATCACATGGCTTACTTGAGTGTACTTATTTTCTACCTTATCTTGATTATGGAACATTTAAACATGTGTTCCTTGTTTATTAGCCATAGTGCCCCTGAGTGTTATTTATTTGGTGTTCAGACATTTGAACATGTCTTCCCTTTGAGTGTGTGGCATTTAAACATGCCCCTTATTTTTGGCCTCCTTAGTCCCCTTTTGTGTGAAATTGAGTGCTCTTTTGTGTATTCTTGATTATTTTTTGAGTTTTTTCTTATTACTTTTAGAAATTGACATGTTCTATATCATGCATCTTAGGGCTTGTTGTGATTGGAAATTGTGATATTTATTGATATGTCTACTTAGACATGACACCACTATATGATTCATTACTACATGATTGATACAGATATGGCACGGTTATATTATCATTTTGAGATAAGGTGACTACTAGGTTGCATTCCCCTCACCTCATAGTGCGGGGATGGGGGGTGTAGGTACATATCAGTGGGGGCATGCAATAGAGATATGAGTCCACATACATATAATTGATAAAATTTAATATAGTTTATATGACTCATATATACACTTGGGTCAAAATATTATGCACTTGGCACCAATTTTATATATTTAGGATAGATTTTTTTAGATTTGTGATATATATTATACATAATTTATATACCAGAGTTTGCATTTTGAGATATAATTCAGCTTGAAACACATTAGAGGTGCATATGCCATGAAAATGCACCAAATTATATATACAAATTCATATTATATACACATTTATGCAATGAAATTACTAAGATACACTAATTGAGCCTTTATATATCTACTATAGTTGGCTCCCTTGAGTGCTGAAGTTGAGACTCAACACCATTAACAACCTTGGCACTACTTCCATTTTATAGGTTGAGATGGTTACACCTCTTGACCTAGTCAAAATTGGATATATTATGTATACACTTGAGTTATGCAATTGATATTTAGTTATCTTGATGGCCTTGGAATAACTCACCCTTACACCAGATTGGGGGCATGATCACCCTCCAATTCTCCTCTTCATATATCCAAGATTAAATTTTAAACATGTTTCTCTAATGTTTCATCAAATAAATATCATTACTAAAGCAAACTACCAAGGGGAAACATGGTTGCATCAACACACTAAAGTACTCCTTCCTTGCCCTCTTTTCTTTTAAGTATCTTAATTATTCAATTTTCATATTATATACACTAATTACATTATAACATGCTCTTGCTTACATGTAATACATAAATTAACAAATTTAAATAGGACTTATCAAAAGTTAAGGTGCGGTGTACACACCAAGGTACATATTTCTTTCATTTAAATGATTAATTTCATCCTTATGTATTACTAATCAAATATAGATACTAATATCTAATTATATATGATAAACTAATCTTGTAAACTTGAAAAGTACCACTAATGGCTCAACCCTTTAGTTCATGACCTCCTCACTTCCAAAAGGCTTGTGTTCTCTATCTCATTGTGCCTAATTGCTTATCCCATAGTCTAACCTTGATATTTTAATTACCCAAATCACCTATAGTCCATAGTATACATAAAACATGATTTATATCATACTCTAGTAGTTAAAATTCTTTAATAAATTTATATCCTCCTGGACACTCCCATCTAGACTATGGTACTAACATCAATGTTAGTTTCTTAGATTTGATGTTAATGTCTAAATGTTACAAAAAATAAGATTTGTAAATATTTTGACATGTATGGGTTGGAATATTTTTCTTAATTTAATCATCCTTAGATAATTTCAAAATGTATGGTATAACTATATAATAAAAATTCCTTTATTATAATTTGGCAATTATCAAGGAAACATCTATGAAGCTCACTTAATCATTTGCAGCACTAAGTTATACTATCTTATTCTCTATTATTTCAAAATTAGTCATAGGATTATTCTTCTTACAAGTCTAAAACAATCAAAGGGCATCCCATGAGTAGTATTTGTCCAGTTATGGTCTAGATCACTACATGCACTCCCATATAACATATTTCACAATTTTTCACACACAAGCCCACATACAGGGGAGAAATACATCGGTCTAAGGCCCTATTCATAATATATGGCCATGTAGGTATCAATCATTTACAAAAGGGTCTTTGAGGTCATCTTGAATTCAATTAAGCCCACTAACCCCAATTTGTAAGGTGACATGCCCAAGTTAAAGGACATAGGGTTTTGAGCAAAAGACTAATATCTAGAACATGTGTGCATGATTTGAGTTGATAATCTGCAAGGTGCCAATGAAACCTAACAAATGCATTTGGTTATTCCATAAAATGACATGTATTATGTACTAGACAAAAGCATCAGATTAAGGACAGACTCATTGATGGTAGTGTCTAAAATCTAGACAATATTGTCTAATATGATAGAAAGCAAATATGATGAATCACTCTAGAGCATCATCTTGTCCTCTCCTATACTTACATTTGGTAGATCCAATTTCACATGAAAAAATAACTTAAGTATTGTTTATTCTTCATCTTTCTACATTAAAATTATTGTTGGCATTGTACCTTCTATAATTAATACACTTTGATAATTTAGCATTGTATCATAATATTGTGAATCTAAATTATTTAATTGACTTAATTTTAGAATAGTTTAGCCATTTGTGTGATTATTTTAATATCTTTTCTAATCAGAGTATTCATAGTTTTATGTTATTTATATCACAATAATAAATAAATAAATAAAACGTATAGTTTTGGGTATTATAAATTAAAAAATACAAAAATGTCAGAACTGTATAGTACTTTCCAGGATCATAAAGGTCCCAATTTGGGGGACAATGTTTCACTTTTCTAGTTGGGCATATTTTAGAATTTAAAAAATAAGAATAAGTAAAAAAACTCTTAATGGAATCAATTTATCAGTTATCATCGTGGATTCTCCCATGTCATCCAATGGGTGTGTTAAGAGATTTGATTAACCCATCATGGTTATCATGGTGGATTCTCCCATGTTATCCAATGGGTGTGCTAAGAGATTTGATTAACCCATCATGATTAAACTATCTCACATATCTATTTTTAAAATATGTAAGAATTAGCTAAGTTTTGTTTGTTTACTTTCACTTTATAAATGTTGGAAAAAACCTTAAAAATTCATTACTATTCATTTGTTACTAGTTTTCATGTTTTATTAAATTACAAATGATATGATCAAATTGATTTAGAATATTAATTCATGAGGTGATAAGGTGATATCTAATACATATTTTTTCATAGTTGTTGATAGTGTTATGTCATGCAATGCTATATATTTATCGATTATAAATGATGTTTATATAATTACTCCATACAAACAATATTATTAGCTAACTCAACATCTAATTTTCAATATGTTTCATACACTCTTCTTGAATCTTGAGGGGATAGCCATATTTTATAATTATTATTATTGTTACTTTGATTATCGTACATGTTTTAGTATACATGCTTGCTTGTGATGATAAGGATTGGAGGATCATGACTATCACAATGTCTAAATTCAATTTTTGGTGACTTGAGCCTTATTCAAACTTTAGTTAGATTTCACTCTAGATGTACTCAAATTATAATTATATTTGGTTTATACTCAACTCTTATGTTCATTTCGAAGAAACCCATAGATTGATAAAGAATGCATTTTTCAGCGAGCTAATTCTAAAAAAATAAGGTCAGTGTCTTTATTGATTATGTTCTATGTTGTTTCTAATTGGTCGTTGTCTCAATGGATGTTTTATTTTTTGGGTGGTATATCATTTTGGTAGTGGTCAAGCTCTATTGAACATTTTTTAGTTTACTATGTGTTATTTAAGATATCTAGTCAAAACCCGCTAAGGTTGTACCTTGATGTTTACTTTTTGATTCCTTCAGAGTTTTGTTTCAGCTGTTAGTAAGTTGATGTTTCGTCATTTAGGCTTAGTGACCCTATTTTTTGTTTATGAGCTATATTGAATCTCTTATGTAATATTGTAACAGGTTGAGGGCTCTGTCAAAACCCTCACCCCTAGTTCATAGCTCCGATTTTAAAAGTGTTTACCATTGATATAAATAAATAAAATACCTCATCATATTGTATTTTATTTTTTCAACATTCATTATGATTATTTAGTGAAACCCCATTTATTTAGAAAAATAAAAATGGTTTTACAGGTTCTTAGGTATATTAGCATGTATTCTTGACCTGCAATTATATATATATATATATATATATATATATATATATATATATATATATATATATATATATTGAAGTTTGTGCTTACAAATACACCTCAAAGTAAGGAAAAATGTAAACACCTACAAATTATCCCAAGGCATTTATTAGTTGTTGATTAGCAATTTTTGGTGGTCCTTATCTATTTATCAACTATTGGTCCAAATTGGGCATTATTATCACATTTTTCAATTGGCATCATATCTCCCCCTTCTAATCCCCCCATGGTTCTCTCACTCCCATGTATTTTTGGATCTATATCTAGAGAACCCACAACATCATTAGGTATTTCTTTTGGTCTTCAACATGGCAAGGTGCTCTTGTCCCTTTGTCTCTATTTTTTGTTTTTAGTTATTAGATATCACTTTCCATACTAATAGGGTCATAATTTGAATATAATTGTCTATATATACATAATCATTGTAGTTAATTTAGCTTCAAGTACACACAATATCTATAAATCATTCACAGAGGAACTATTGAGCATTCATAGACATTCTAGAAATATCAAATAGTCGTTAGAGAACTTATTGTTTTTTGAAGCTAGCATTTTCTATGGAGAAATTTCAATGCATGATCTAGGGTTTTATCTATAGAAATTATATTTTGCATTCATATTTCTTATATAATTTATTACTTTTTGACATTATTTATATTGCAACCCTCACCATTTAGGAGTCTAATAAATATCAAGATATTTTTGTTAGTCACCCAATTTATAACATGCCCCTAAACATCAAGTTCTTTTCACTATACCTCAAACATTTCAAGTGCATTGTAGTTTCGATATATGTTGTGTTCCGGGTATACAAGTGTCACAAAAAGTAGTTCAGAGTCAGAAAAATAGAGGTCAAGACTAGGTGAACCTAGTTTTCAATTCTTTTTGGAGCATCTATGTTACTTGCCTAAAGTGTACCCAATGCTTTGTACACTTTAGACACTTTGTATCTAGTTGCAGTGCCCCCAACTCTCTATGCAGGGTTTAAGTACTTTAAACACTTTGTACCTAGCTGAAGTACTCTCAACACTCTATAAGTCTGGTGTGTATTTTTAAGTTCAAAATTAAATGATTTCCACTGAATTATAATTTATTCTAGATGAAGACGAAATTAGAATCACTACTAATTAAAAGACTATATGAATTGTTTACTAATTAACTATAATGTCCCATACTTAGGGGTTCTTTTTTCTAAGCAAAAGCTCTGATACCACTGTAATGTCCCTTTCAAACAGGGAATATAGAAACACAAAAGCTCTGAACAAAGATACAATTTTGCCAAAATAATTTCCAAATAAATAAATAAATCAAAATATAGTCTCTCAATAGCAAATCACAGATCTTATCACTTGTTCTTCTAGATGATTACACAATTGAATCTCTATCATACAAATAAAATAATATGAAATATTCTATCTTAAAACCCTGGGCTTTTGCAAATCTGGAAATTGAGCTTGAATTTGGAAATTATGTCTCGGCCTGCTGTGTCGAACACACAGTCGTCGGCGTCGGTCGATATACTGCCGACGTCGGTCTCTGTCGGTCCTTCTCTGCCGACGTCGGTCTTCAGTCAGTCGATGTCGGTCACTGGGGATCTCTGTCTATCGAGGTCTGTATCTACGTGGATCTGTACAGACCTGTACGGACTCAGTACGGCCACCAATTAAGCACAACCTGTCTGTTTTCAACCCCTGATCTGATGATATGTGGCTCTAATACAGAAGATCTCTATCTGTATAATTTATTGAATCAAAAACCTAATAAAATAAATCCCTGGAATATCTGTGATAACTTCTGTGTGGAGTTATCTCTCAACCCTGTAAATCTCTGTGATAACTTCTGTATGAAGCTATCTCTCAATTTGGCAATAAATTAGCTGATATTTCACAGCCTCTGAATCGCACACACTGAAGAGGGAACATTCTCCAATGCAAATGGAATCCTGGAACCCTTGGCTCAGTCTTCACAGAAGAATTCTTTCAATATCAAAATCAATAATCAATGCATAATCCAATAATGGCCTCCATGAGAAACCCTTATACCCTCAAAAAGATATGCTTGCCCTAATTAGGGTTTCTTAAATTAGAATTAGGGTTCTAATTAAAAATAGGCTAAATAATTAACATTTGATTAAATCAATCAAATATTAATATCTCCTTCAATACATGTCGGATCCTCGAACCGTTCAAAGCTGGTGAACCAGGGAGTGATTCTGCACATGACCATACCAAAATAAGGGCGCTCCGCTGCATGTCAAATATCCCTAAATAATAGGAGCTCAGGCCAAATGTATCTGAAAATAGCCTGAATGAAATCCAACTGTAGGAATTCTGCAAATCGAAGCCAAGCCAATCTCCATCATGACCCTCTATCCATCCTATCAGCCTACGAAGGTTGCATAATAGGCTAATTAACTTAAACACAACTAATAGGTTAATGTCCACAAAAAAGGGGACATGACATTAACTTAAACACAACTAATTAAAATCACTACTATATTTTGAATATATTATAATATTTATTTAAAAGATAATTGAATTATGTATGTTGCATATAACTATAAACCATTTATCCATATTGCAAGTATAATTGTACACTTGATATAATGTAATTGTACGAATGAACTTACACCATGAATATGGTAACACTGTTTGAATAAATTTTGAATTGGTGATGCTATGTAAATTATCATACTATAATTTATCATTATTAAGATATTTTTTCCATTAATGAGTTTTCAGTAAATTAATATGATGGAAATTAAATTGTAAGAGATGAGATATAATTGTACAATTTACATTCTTGTTTAATGTAATTGTAAAAATAATTGTTTATAATTTGTATGTTGTAATTTCTTTATAATATTAAGGTATTTGTTATTATTTAAATATCTAGAAAAAAATATTATATATGTATAAATAAATTTTCATTCGTATAAATATCATGTAATTATATTAACAAATTTGTATTATTTATATACAAAAATTATTGGCAATTTATTTTGCTTCAAATATACTTATCTGCACTAATAATCTCTGAAACAGTGCTCTACCTATACACATTCACTCAAACATCTCTATAACATCTCAATCAATAATATTTTTAATTAATAATTATAATTGATTCTAAAATACACTATACGAATACTAACACATTTATAATATATATATTAAAGACTTTTTAAATCCAAAATATACCTATATTCAGATACACCTATCTTCCCTAACAATCTCTCTATGAAGTGGTCCCCAAACCAAATGTACCTCCACTTAGGATCCTCATAACCTCCAAAGGCCACAAAATTCCCCATTTAATAAGTGAGGTTGATTCTAAAACATTTCCTTATAATTTTTCAACCACCACAAAGCTTTCAATTCAGAATAACACGTCATAAAAAAATTTAAAACCTAACATGGCCGACATAGAGCACAAAGAAGTATTTCTCTCAACGACTATGCATTAAAAAGATAAATGGCACTTTAGTGATGACGTGGGACTTGTTGGTGGGCCCATGGCACGTGGGGCATACATTTGTTGCCGGCGCCCTTACGTAAAAGTAATGGGCGGTGACCCATTGGTGGGGCCCTTGTACTTTACATATTAATGCCCTACGTCAGCTTGTCTAATCTTGGATTCGTTGTCCTCGAATACAAACAAATATATTAAAGGTAGCCATGTCTTGTTTTTTTATACATTTTGGTCCCATGCATGTTGACGCTACTCAATTTTAACCAGAAAAGGTTAGCTTTTCCCAATGTGCGGGGATGTTTGTTACTAATAATTTCCCCTTGGCCTTTATGGGTGGGGTGCAGTTTTTTCACCTAATGATATGGTATAGGTTTGTCTACATTTCATGTTGAGGATTAGTTCCATCTATTGTTATACAATGAATTCAAGTACTGAATAAGATCGTTTGATACTCAGTCAACTGAAATGTCTGCATCCTCCCTAGAAAAATGATTGGTTTATGGGAGTTTTCTCATATTTTGAAGAGTATGAAGTGATTATTTGTAGATTAACAATATTGTTGGGAATGTGAAGGCAATTGATTGAGACATAAGTTTAGATTCTCAGTTTGAAAATAATTCTATATAACCTAAAATTGATCAATTTGAAAAAATTGATTTACAAATCCTAGTAATGTTGGAGAAAATGAGTCACACTTGAATCCTAATAAAGTGTTCTTCCACTAGAACTACCATTATTTTTATGATTGGGGCTTTTCGATATGCTCTTTATTTTACCTTGTACTCTACTTCAGTGGAAGAAATGGCCATAGTCGTCTGTTCCTTACTCAATTAGGAAACTAATCCTAAGCCCACATTGAAAACATGCCCAATTATCGACTTGCGATTATCAATGAAGCCTAACCATTCCACATCTAAATAAATTGTCAAGCAAAAGTTGTCCTTCTTGCGCACCATACACATATCATAACACTCTTTAAGTATCTTTCCAATGTGTTTGTCTAGGATTTCTCATGAACTTCTAAAGATAGCTCACAAAACTATCCGAAATATGGTATGGTATTGGTAAGATAAATGGGACTCCCAATAATTTGTTTATAGAGGGATTCATTTACATTTTCAGATGTATCTTATCTAGAAAGTTACCATTGAGGTTCCAAGGGTGTCACAATTAATGTTTCAATCAACTCCTTGGAATTATTTGTTTGAGAAACACAAACATGATTCTTTGTTTGTCGTACCTCAAAACCAAGGCAATAATGTATTAATTTAAGATCTTTCATCTTAAATGACTTGTCTAAATCTTTCTTCCCCAATGAAATCAACTCTTCACTACTCCCAATGATGACAAGATCATCAACATACACTATTAGGATAACAATCATTCTTACTTCCCTTCTAATTTACAAGTTGTAATCCAAAAGGATTCGATAAAAACCATGTGTGCATAGGTGTTCATCAATCTTGATGTACCACACACAAGGTGCTTACTTCAACTTGTACAATTAATTTATCAACTGACACTCTTTGTGTTTTTTGCCTTGACCTTTGAATCCTTCAAGTTGTTTCGTATACACTTCCTTCTAGAGATCCCAATTAAGAAACTCACTTTTCACATCCATTTTTTGGATGCACCACCCAAATTGTGATGCAAGTGAGAACACAACTCTGATGGTTTTCATCTTTTTTATTGGTGCAAAAGTGTCTTGATATTGAATTCCTTATTTTTTAGAGAAACCTTTTGCAACCAAATAATTTTTACATTTATCAATGGTGCCATTTACTTTATATTTTGTTTGGAACACCCATTTGCATCTAATGGGTTTTTTCCCAATTGGTATATTGACAAACTCTAAAATTTGATTGTGCATGATAGCATTATATTCTACTTGCATTGGTTTAGTTTATTATTTTGACTACAAAGCTTTCTTAATTGAAGTTGAGTCTAGGAATGAACCATTGCACTTATCAATTCTAAGTTAACATTTTTTAGGAATGCATTTAATGTTGGTGATAACTCGCTATTTTCTCATACCTTCTAGGTTGGTTATTGCATTCTCATTGATCAATAAGTTTTGGTATTTTTCAATGGGTTGTGTTTCATTTCAAACACTCCCTCCTCTTTTAGATTGGTTTATATTTAGAGTTAGCCTTTCTTGAAGGTCACACACTAGAATCAAATTAACTTCTTCTTCCTCAATAAATTATTCCTTGATATCTTCAATGTAATTATTTCCATTGTGTTCGATATATTCATCGGGAAGAATTTATAATTTGGATTTTTATGTGAACATTCATCAAAGACCACATTTTTTTGATAGGATGAACTTGCTGATAGGCTTTATATTTATGATAATACCCAAGAAACATACACTTCACATTCTTTTCATCAAGTTTTTTTCTCTTCTTTCTTGGAAAGTGGACATACCTTGTGCTCCTAAAGGATCTAACGTGATTATCTGTAGGCTTCCTATTTTACCATTTTTCTTCAAGTGGTACACCATTCAATACTCTTTTCTATGCTTAATTGAGTAAATACTTTGATGTATGCACTGCTTCAGCCCAATACTACTTATCTATCTACATGCCTTTTAGCATACATGTCATCATCTTTTGAGTGATTCAATTATTTATTTCTATGACTCCATTTTTTTTTGGAGTGTAGCCAGTGGTTAGTTGCCATGTGCATTCCTTGTCGAGCATAAAATAATCAAACTCCTTTTATATGTATTTCCCCCTAAATCTGCATGGAGGACCTTGATGGGGCAATCAATTTTAAATATTAACTATGGTTTTGAAAGTATTTAAGTGCTGGAAATTTTTAGACTTAACCTTCAAGAAAAATATGTAATTTTTTTGCAAGTAATCATCAATGAATAATAACAAGTATCTAATGCTGCCAAAAATATTTGGAAAAGGTCTACATAGATTGTTTTAAACTAAGCCAAATATATCCTTGGCTCAGTTTGACTTGACACTAAAAACTATAAAGCTATGTTGTTTACCAGTGAGACAACTAGAAAACAAAATTCTAAATTCCTTAATCATTGGAAGTTTATGGACTATATCTTTCTTGATTAAGGTCAATAAGTATGAAAAAATCAAATGCCCAAATCATTTATGCTAGACTGAACTTTGGTGTTCATTATAAATAGGCAAAGTGAGGTGTCTTTGAGTAGGCACAGCATCAAATATGAGCATGATGCATTTCCCATACCCTTAATTACAACTCTATTGTGCTTGGACTTATCTATGATAAAAATAATGTGGCCTTCTCCTATGTCAAGTTGTAATTTCAGATTTCTATCAAGTATCTAACTCAAGAACATGAGATTCTTCTTCTTTTGAGGAACTAAAAACACACCTTGGACTTCAAAATTATTTTTTTGTGAGAAAGAGGAATGACACCTTTACATTTTATTTACATAGAGGAACTATCTCTAAGGTTGACTACTTCATTACATGCTTTCAACTATGAAAATTAGTCTTTCCTCCCGGACATATGCCTTGTGGCTCCTAAGTTAATGTACCAAATCTATTTCTCATTTTTTGTTACATTATGTGATTCAATGAACACTTTGATGACTTCATCATCACTGGTTTCCTTGTTTGATCCATCATTATTGACACGATCATTCACAACATCATTGAGTTATTCATCATCATTCTTCACAATACTTATTTGATATCACTAACTCTAGTATCTTCTACATCCTTATTGATTTCCTCTAATTTTCTATGTGGATCCATTATACAAGTAGTATTTATTATCATGGGACTTTTAAAAAATTTGACACTATATTATTGGTTGTTATGTTATGCCTTTCTCAAAAAATTCATTGCATTGTCAAAACTTTTGCTTTGGATGAAAAACCTTATTATCATTTTATTTTGTGTAGACAATCCAATTTAGACACTATACTTACAACACCCCCACTTTATACACTTACAACACCTTGTTTTTGACATTCCTCATCATCTCTAAATACCCCTATTCATCATTAAACCCTAATTTAGCTATCATTTCAATCATGATTTTGTCTTTCCATGACCTTAATTATGTCATCAATTTATTCCTAGCCTGACTACATAACACCACCATCCTTAATTAATTAATCCTATCACTACATCATCCCATCTAAATCTCACCAAAATAAAATATATATTAATCAACTAATTAATCACATTAATTAGTTGTTTAGTCATAATAACAAAATAAATAAATAAATAAAATCAAATATCATCACAACATCTAATCTATCATAACATCACTCAATCTACGGTCAAATCCCCAACTCTAAATCCAATATAAGATCTAATTATGCCCATCCCTCATAGATCAAGCCATTATCTTTCCCACCCTTCACATTTATGAGCCAACTCCCCTCATTTAATGAGGATTTTGACTCAATACTATCTATTCATCTTAATCATATCTAACCATCCATTTCACTCTCAAAAATATATAAATTAGAGGTCTCTCCTCCATTTATAACAAGCCATGGTAGCTTAATGAGACCGTGCCAAATTAGAAATAAATCTAAGAGAGCCTTGAGGAGGTCATGCTAGTTTGAGAATCCATCATCAACATCATCCAAGAAATCATCAATCAACCAAGGGGACATGTTGTCGAATTACTTGTGATTCACCAATTGAACAACCACATCCAAGCTTCAATATAAGTAAAATTGACATAATGATGGGATTCTCATTGGTAAGTGAAGGTGAGTTTATTCCCTCATTATCTTAATTGGAGGTGCATTTTTTTTTAGAGTCTAAATTTTGTGTTTGTTTGAGTTTTTATTTGCTTGTGCTCTAACATTTACATGTGCACATTTTTGACATGCCCATTGGGATCCTACCCATAATATATTTCTCATTTTAATTTTTAGGAGTTATTTTATTAGCTAATCAACAATCCAAGTATATTAGGTCAAATTTGGGTCAAATTTTGTAATTTTAGCTTCAAAATCATGTTGTTCTAAATATTGGCATCTCTACTTTGAGTAATGGCATCTCTATCTTTGAAAATAGATGTTGTGCTATTAGTTGCATCTATGTCATTCTAGTGACACATGTGTGATATTTAATGGTGTCTACATGCTAGAGAATGGTGTTTGTGTGAGAATTGTATTTTTGCTAAAATGGTGGTGTTTCTGCTAATTTAGTAGTGTTTGTGTATTGTAGAATGGTGTTTTCACACTAGTAGTGGATATCTTCTGGAGGCCATAAATTTTGACTTGGGTATCCATTTTACCTCTCATTCATGCCAAAATAAATATCTTGTAAAGATGCATGTAGCCATGATAAAATATTCCCTTTTAGGGTTGATTTTACTAATAGTGGCATTTATGTCTTTTGAGGCTTATTTTACAAGCTAGAATTCCCTAATCCTTGATTTTTTACTTGAAAGGTTGATATTTGTTGTTTTTCATGCTCCTAACCCTCTTGTATATTAGGAATCAATTATAAAAGTATTCAAATCCAAAAGCTAATAACAATCTTCTTTCAAGTTCACTTGTCAAATCATATACAATCAAACAAATGCACACATTTAATTAGTTAATCTTAATTAATCAATCTATTTGTTTTGCATATCATTTTTTAGTCTTGTTTGTGTGTGTTTTTCCAACTTATGTACCACATATGCTCTTCCCTTGTACCAAAAGGTAAACTAGGGAATAAAAAATGGTCCATGTTGTTGGTGTCACCTATGACATGATACATATGTTCTTTCCTTACATCGTAAGGTGGTCTTAAAAACCAAAAATAGTTAACACCTACTTTATTTTATAATTTTATAGGGTATTATGACTAGGTTTTCATCAACTGATGTTAAGAAAAAGCTCATGTTCTAGTGGCTACACAAATTAAGGAGGGTCTATCATTATTGACTAAGTGGTCTCTTATTTTACTAGCACCCTAAAATGAAGTGGTTTAATCCACCAATACCTAGCCCCCAAATGCCACACTTATATGGATTTGAGCCTCAATTTACCATAAGGTATATAGAGTATGCCCATATATTATCATGTTCCACATAGCATAGGATGATTCTTAGCCATAAATAGATAGTGGTATTAAGAATGAAAATTTTCCCAAGATTACCCACCACACACCTTTCAGGTTATTATCAGTGGGCCATTATCTAGTTGTAATCCTACTCGAGATAATGTCTGTTGTGCTTATGTTTGTGTTTTGATTTCATCCCCCTTGTGCACAAACCACTCGAAACCAAATCAAACCCAATCTAATTGCATCTCAAACAAATAATGACAACCCTTTTAGTCCATATCCATTCCATCATAATGATATTGATAGCCTCATAGACCAAACACGTATCCCATCCACCAATTACAATCCAATTCATGATCTCCCCCATATTAACTATGAATAGAAGCTAAAACTAACACCCCAATCCTAAAACAAATCATACTTGATAAAATCCAATATATAAGCTAATAGGTGTCAAACCTAGCATCCCATATCCATATTTTTATATCAAGACCCCATCACCTAATCAATCCCATAAAATTTTGCCCAATCCAAAGTCCAATACTCATTGAGCCCTTAAGATAAATAAACTACACTTTCCCCAACTTTGGTAAATTTTTGACAAAAAATAATCCCCATAGCAACAATCTTAGAATCAACTACAACTCAATCAAATATTGCATGATCCACACCCAACAAATCATTTTAGTAACATCTTTGAAGCTCGTGAGCCATAAAAATCAATTTTACCCTATTATTTCCACTTCAAAGACCATCATTTACTATAGAACCAAGTGCATCCATGTCCATAAATTAGTTGGGGATATTCCAAGACCCATTTCTAAATCATGATCAAGTTCCTCCACAACCAAATCAAGGTCCACCAATCTTTGATGAACCCATATTTTACTTACCTATCTTTAAACAATTCATAATTTTTCTATCTTTGATGAGCCCATTTTTTATGAGCTCATCTATAACCAACCAATCTTTGCTGACCACATCTTTAGTCAAACCATCTTTGACTAACCATTCTTATACCTTCCCATATTTGACCCACATGACATACTTCAAGTATTTGACTAACATGACATCCTTCAATATTCAACTAGCCCACCTTTGACCAATAGGACATTCTACCTATTAGCCCATTACATAATCTCTAATCACATATTGACACCTGCATCACCAAGAGTATCAAGTGAATAATGTACTTATAGACAATGTAATCTAAAGTTACCTCCATGTGGTAAAATAACCCATCTCTCCTAAAAATAATGACATGCCCACTATGAGTAATAAGAATAAAATTGATCCAATAGCCTATCAGTTTGGATCAAAATCATTTGTCAAACTAGCCTTCTTATAGATGAATGAATTAAAAGCTCTAATAAATCTCAATTGAATAGTGACATTTTTGCATTCTATTTTTACAATAGTAAATATCTTATACCAAATAAAATCTTCAAAATCATAAACTATAATGGCAAAGGCCTTGGCCTCCATGAATAATGAATCCTAGAACCAATACATATACACACAAATAAATTAAATCATGAATCAGATAAAAACCCCTTGATGATCAATATAAGGATGTCAAGGACACTTCCATGAATCTTGAGGAAGTTTCTTCTAACATCAAAACATGTTCCTTTTGTATCCTCTATAGGGATCTCGTTGCTGCTAATCCTTTCAATGAAATCATTATCCCCACCATCCATCTTGACCTTCAATATTCTACATTCATTAATTAGGATCTACATGGTCACATAACATTATATCTCTTTTATAATGGTGTGGAAATCATATAATTCATGAGAATCTAAAGCAACATTCACCTAAAATATCACATCCTAGGATTAGAAATCAATCTCTACACATCAACTTACTTTGGGGAGTGAGTAGAGTTCCTTTATCAAAACAAATAAAAAAATCAATCAAAGTAATAAAATAAAAAATTAGAGTCCCTTAGAAAAAATCTACTTAAGGTGTTATCAGACACCAAAAATCCAAATAAAGAACAGAAAACAAGTCAATTGGTGAAAACATTTATAAGGCACCAATGGATGATGAATGCAACCTTATCCTTATACTAAGACAAAATAATATTAAAATAGTAAATAATTCAAAATAATCATTTTTTTTAACTCTTCGGTCCCATATAATAGATAAATTTCATTGCAAGCCTTTAAGAATATTCAAATGTATTCACATGGCTGATTGTGTGTGTGACTATCAGTCCCAATACCCTTTGGTATCCAAATGTATACACTTCCATAATCACACCATTCCTCCAAATATTTTATGTAACCAACAAACATCCTTAATCCAATGTACTTCCTAATTCATTCTCTTATGAAACACCCTCTCTTGTACAGGTTATGATAATACTCAGATAAGATATTCATAAGAATTCTACCTAATAATTAACAAGGTTCCTAAAGACATATTTAGAGCACATACTTTAAGGATATGGTGTTTTTGATATATTAAAAAATTTAAAATAAAAAAATTCAAAAATAGTTAAAAAAATCAAGAAAAGAGAAAAATAAAAAATCATCCACAGGTGAAAACCATTCTTATGGCTCCTTGGACAAGGATCACAATGAAAAATAGTTTCTATCATCATACATAAAGAAGTTATCTATAAGTATCCTACACTTGGGGGAATATCTACTTCATCCACCCATCCATTAGCATCCTAAACCAACCCATCATACCCTTCCTTCTCCTGCCTTTGACCTTGATGAGGATGTGGAGGAAATCTTGAGGCCTATTTTGGAACTATCTTGGTATAACCTCATAATGGTGCATTGATGATTGGGCACTTTTTTCTTATACAATGTGATCCTTAGAGATCCATAATCCATCCCAAATCATCCCCAATCATCCATAATCCATTCCTATCCATCCCTATTAATACCTAATCATTAATAATCCATCCTTATTCATCCATAATTATCCCTTATCATCCCTAATAGTTCCTATCCATTCCTAATTATATGTAACTATTCCTAATTCATTTCTAATCATTTATAATCCATCCTTAATCATCCCTAATATGTCCCTATCCATACTTATTTGTCCCTAATCACCCTCTCATCTTCCCTCATCATCCCTTATCACTCGCTAATCATCCCTAATCACTCCCTCATCATTCCTAACCATCCCCAATTAGTTCATCATCCTCCTTAATTATCTTTCATCATCCCTCATCATCCCTCAACATCCCTCATCAATCCATCATCATCCTTAATCATTCCTTCATCATCCCTAAAGATTCCATCATTGTCCCTCATCATTCCCTCATCCTCCCTAATCACTACATCATTGTCCATCATGCTCCCTCATCATCTCTCATCTTAAATCCTTCCACCCTTACATCCACTACCATTTCTATTATTGGTGCTAGAACAGGTTCTTCCTTTATCGATAGACCCTTTTTGTTATCCAAAAATGTATAAAATATAAAAACATTATAAAATATAGAAATTCCAAAAAACACTATAAACTCATCAAAATCCAAAAAAAAAGAAAAATTGTAAAATCCAAAAAATCCAAAAAGTCCAAAACATACAAACATCCAAGAAAACCACCAATTTCTAAATCCTTTTTTGTTATCCTTATCATATTAAAATCCTTGTTTTAAACCAATCAATTACAACTTCATGTAGACATATCAGTCCCAAATCAAATTTTACACCTTCATCAAAATATATTAGTCCTAAAACATATCTTGTAGCTTTCTTGGGTTATAACATTCCCAATCCACCCCCCTTGCATATATAATTTCTAGGGGCACATAAAAACCATCAATATCATAATTTATAGGGGCACTAAGAATAACCACTGGGTGGAGGCTCTAGCTACCCTTTGGGGCATCATATTATCTAAACATCTTAATATCTAAAAGCTAGAGGTAGAAGGGGACTCCATGAACATTTTCAATTGTTTAATTGGAAAACAACCCCTAAGCTAGAATATAAAAAATATAATTGATGATGCTAAGATAATTATAAACTCTTTCCAATAGGTGCACATTCAACACATGTACAAGGAAGGTAATGGAATTGTAGACTAGTTTGCCAATGAGGGAACTAGCAATGTGGTATTTAAAACATGGCTAGAGCATAAGGACCTACCTAGAGAATTATCAATAAGAATTTCCAATGAAGGGAAAAATTATTCTATTAGTATATAGTTTCATAGTTCTTGACCTCATGTCTAGGGGAGACATTATGATTTTGTCGAGTATGTGGGAACTTAGACCCATTGATTCCAAGTCTATTTGGGAGAAGCATCTACAAAAATAAAAAAATGTGTTGAGACTCATAATTCATATCACAATAGTATTACTGATGTTTTAAAGTGGAGAGATAGAGGAGACAGAAAAGGTATCATAGAGCCTTGTGTGAATAGTATTATCAATATGGGTTTACCCAACATAATATACCCCAAGATACAACCAAATGTCAGATCTAATAGAAGAGTATAGAATGCCCTATAGGTGGGGTATCTCACTAGATTCATAGAGAACATTGAGATTTTTAATAGACACTTGTCTATTTAGTTTTCTAGAGCTTGGGAGGAAAGGGTTGTCAACATTAATGAGGTCACACTTGAAATCATAGAGGAGCTGATTACTCATGTGACAGGTTTAATCATTGAAGAAACCAAAAGATACTATACTCCCAAAGACTACAAACTAGATAAAGATGCATTTCTAGAGGAGGGTGAACAATTAGATCAACTACACAATGGATTCAATAGGGAATCCTTACCCAAATTGTATGCTAAGGTAGATTTTCACCTTATTTAGTATGTCACATTAGAGGGTCAGTACAATGTTTTCATGTGGTC
Organism: Torreya grandis; assembly: GCA_037957365.1. Classification (NCBI taxonomy): domain Eukaryota; kingdom Viridiplantae; phylum Streptophyta; class Pinopsida; order Cupressales; family Taxaceae; genus Torreya; species Torreya grandis. The sequence goes on along the minus strand of JARHVA010002289.1, from coordinate 1,406,929 downwards.
TATGGTTAGGATATTAAATTACTTTAGACATGGAATAGGTTTTAGTCTTCCTTTTTAATTTTCAAATCTATGAAAAATTCCATCTAAAAATTCAAAAATGGTAACTACATTACCCCTAGACATGAGGGATTTATATTCCACATTTGAAAGTACTTTAAGGGTATGAATCAATTAATGCTAGATCTTTCCCAAAAAAAGGAAGAAAAAATAGGAGATGGACCAGTGGACATGAGAAAGATTACGAAAATTTAGATTAAATATTCGATTAGCTTGAGTAGGGGTGCTGACAACAAGATAAAAGAAATTTGTAAATAAAAAACTAAGATAGGAAAGGAAAACAACAAAGAATAGGAGGGTATTAAAAAAAATCTAAGAGGAGATTCCAAATGCACCAATGAGGTCAAAGATAATACTGAATCTAAGGATTTCAAAAAGTAGTAGACCCCTCCCTATAAAAAGAAGGAAAGGAAATTTTTAATTATGGATAGCAACAACGAAGAGAGGGAAGAGTGTAGCATCAAAAAGGACACCTCTAATACATAAAGGAATACTAAGATAGGGATTGAGAATCAAAAATAAAAGATCCAAATTGATAATATTGAGAAAGAGGAAAATGAATAGTTCTAATAACATAAAAATAAAGAGTTCAATCAAATAGCAAACTTGCTCAAGAGTAAGGAGAACACTGATGTTTTGAATAAATAAATGGAGCTAAAAAACTCTCTCATGAGATGGTTCATGAGGGAAGTTTTAAGCTCAAAATTAGGATTAATATAATGAAACAAGAAAATGAAAAGCTATCCAAAGCTTGGATCGATAAAGAAGAGGATTTATAGATTCACTCAGCTTCAAGGTAGATCTTCTTAAGCATGCCAATGAGGATCTTCAGAACAAACCTAATTTCATTATAAACTATAGTAAAGCCACAATGAATAAATGAATACAAAATATGGAAAACCTTTGAGAGCACCTCAAAGACCTATTTGACCCCAACTATACAAGTAAAGGAAAAGAGACAAAGGCACAAAGTAGCATAAGAACACACAACACTGACTATGAAAACATTATCAAGAAAATTGGCATGAATATTAGAAATATGAAGGTATGTTGGGAAGACAACTTGAGAAGTATGGAGTAATCTAAGTTGTCTAGCTGTGCAGGAGAATTTTTTTAGCTTTTTTGTGTTGTGTCCTTTGGATCATCTTTTTAGGGTTGTTTTCTTATTCTGGTTATTCTCTATTTTGATGTAATTATAGGGTTTGGGGACCCTAGCTCAAAAAAATCCCCCCTTTTAACCTCAATAAAAAAATAAATGCTAGGTTATAACTTGATAAGGGACACCACATTTGATTTTGTTTGTTTGTGTGTTCTTGTTATTGCTTACTTTTTTATGTATTTTTATTAGCTTTTTGTTGTGTCTATTTTAGTCCAAATGCATTTGGAAACAATGTCATCATATTTTTCATATCATGCTACATCCTAACATGTGCTATATTAAAAATAAAGTTTATAAAATAGTCAGAATTACATGCAAGATTGGTAGCATGCTCCCACTCATCATCCACCCTCATGAACATAATTATTTCTATTCGATCATCCTATCCCAAAATTCATATCTAATTACTCATACTCACTAATTAATTATGCCTCACAATAAAAAGAGTTTCATTCCATCCATTATATCATCACATACATATATAATAACATATCAAATCCATGATATCCATTGACATGAACACTCATTATTAATCCATGTAAATAGTTAACCCATTTGATCTATAATTAACAAATCATAATCAATAAAAATCCATCAATATATATTCTTCTAAAATCCACCCTCTTACATACATCATTGCTTGGGGAAAATCAGAGTGGGTAGATTTATCAGGATATATTGTTCCCAAATCTACCTTCTCCCATATATCATTGCTTGGGGAAAATGAAAGATCACTAATTTTTTGGGATACATCATTCTCAATCTACCCCCTTACATATACCATTGCTTAGGGAAAACCAAAATAATCAAACATGCAAGCCTTAGATCAAGTGCTTTAATAACATCCATTTAAATGTCTCTATCTATCATCATCATACTATGCATGAGAATCTCATGAGACATGATCTCCCAATCTTGAATCCCAAACCTTATTTCTTCATCCCTTGCCCCTCCATTTTTTATGGACATCTCCTCCATGTTAACCCTCATTCTTTTATTCTAAGAACTCTTCTCATTTCAAGATACCATTTATGTCTTTCATCCCTTCATGCCCTCTTGAGGGGCATCCCTTATGCCGATCTCATTCTTATAAATTATTTGAAAATACATTAATTCTCTATTTTTAATGCCCTTTTGAAGAGTGGAAACATGTAGACACTCTACTTGTGGTACCCCCACTTTTGACAATTTTGATCCTTTAAACACTTTTGATAGTTTCAACACCTTGTTGTCAACATACCTCATCATCTATAATCACCTTTGTTCATCACTATTCATCACTAAACCCTAATTTAAATATCATTTTGACCCCAATCCCATAATTTCATAACCCTAATTCACTCGTTAACAAATTCTTAGCCTAACCACATCACACCACCACCCCTAATCAATTATTCCTATCACACCATCATCTCATATAAATCCCACCAATTTTTTTTAGATTAATCAACTAAATAATCAAATTTAGTTGGTTAGTCCTAAAAAAAATATTTACACATCTAAAATAAATAAAATATTATAACATTATCCAATGTATCATCTCATCACTCAATCTATGGTCAAATCCCCAAAAACATAAATCCAATAAAAGATCTAATCATGCCCATTCCTCAATCAATCCCATACCTTTCCAATCCCTCACATTTATGATATAACTCCCATTATTCAATGAGGATTTTGAGTGAACCTTAGCATTTCATCTTGAGTCATATTTGATTGTCTATTTCACTCTAAAAAATCTATAAATTTGAGGTCTCTCCTCCATTTATGACAAGCCATGGGAGCCTAAAGAGAACATGCCAAATTGTCAATCAATCTAAGAGAGCCTTGAGGATTTCATGTTATTTTGAGAATCCATCATGAACATCATCCAAGTAATCATCAATAATCCAAGGTGACATGCTACCAAATTACTTACGCATTGCCAATTGAAAATCCACATCCAAGCTTCAATCCAAGAAAAATCAAAACAATGAGGGGATCCTCATTGTTAAGTGAAGGTGTGTTTATTACATCATTAGATAAATTAAAACTATATTATTTTGTTGGATTATAAATTTTAATTTTATTTGAGTTTATATTTTATTATGATCTAACATTTACATGTGTATAGTTTTAATAAAAAGCATTTCCTTATTTATTATTCACATTAAATTTGGTAGTAGGTACAAATTTATATGTATTCATGAGACTTTAGTTAGAGTGGATTCTAAACAAGGGTGACTTGTGATAGGAACTAATTGTATTATGTATTTATAGAACTCAAATATTAAAATTGAAATGGGTTTATACTTTATGCATATAACTCATACACAAAACATAGAGTTTTCCTAAACTATCTCTTTATTTGTATATGTATAATATGTTACAATACTGGATATTGTTCTACCTTATTTTTTATTAATTTGAATAAGAAATAATTTTTGAATATTTATATTTTAGAAGATATGTCTAATTTAAGAAAATATGAATGCTACAAGTATATGTTAAATTTCACTTTATTATTTATGAAAATAAATAAGAGGACTAGAGTACTCAAGTTGTCTCTATTTTGTTCAAGCATGAGACTATGCATAGGTAGCATAAAGGACTAAAATTAGATATAGGTTAATCAGCTATGAAAACTAAATGTTTGAACTTTCCTATACAAATTTGGTAGTAATTATATGCCTATGTTATTCATAGTTATCTAACATTTGATGGAATTGTCATTGTAATATGTGCCCAGCCATTTCATTATAGATCATTTCACCTGCTTATAAACCATGGTTTTATACAATATCAAAATATTGTTTCTATTTGTATGTCCATCATTATCTCTTATTTACTTTGGAACCCTAAATTCAATTTTATAACTAAGCTTACCTTAAAATGGGAATGCAAAATATGGGTTGAACTAACCCCAACCATTCTCCAATGAGTGGTTGAGCATTGCCTACATTTCCAATACTACAAAGAGGGCTCAAACCTTATGTATTTATCCTAATTAGGTGTATGTGTGAAATAGTTATCCTTTACTAATTATGAAACCTATAATATAGATTGGGATAATTAAAAATGAGCAAACTTGACTTGTATTGGGTTCTCAATATTTGTTTAGGGCCTACACCTTATGACTAATTACCAATCTAGAAGATTTATGGGATATATAGATGCTTACTTGATAATTTATAGATGGGAATATGATTAGCTCTATTGATTATAAAAATATTACTCCTTGTTTTACTTATCACTCCACCATCATGAAAAATGTACTAGTGACCAATAGGAATGATTTTAATTTTAGTGTCCAAAAAGTAGGAAATAATGATTTGATGATAAATAGACAATATGATTAGGATAACAAGTATATTAGGTATATACTATGGAATTATTATAGGTGATTGATGGAAAATTGTTAAGGTAGGCCCACAAAAGGTAAATGGATTGGTGAGAAGGGTTTGTAAGAGCCGTATGTGTCACAAGTAATGTAAGGTAAATATAAGTCAAGATTAACATTGTCTAGTATCTAATACCAAATTTATATGTCTAAAAATACCCCTCCCACATTATAGTATTTAAAATTATAGAAGAAAAATATAAATATATTATGTACCTTAGAGTGTAACCACACTTTATATTTTAGAGAAAACTCCAAATGTCCAAATTATCCATTAAAACTTGTAATAAAATATGTAGCCATAAATATCCATATATTATATTAAATTTGAAGTAAAATATGTAATCATAGTCTAGGATATACCATATGAATACCCATACCACACACACACACATGGTTCTTACACAATAGATTAGATTTGAGCAACCTAAAAGGGCTCAGGCTACTTAGAAAATACAAAATTAGATTTATACCCTTTCAAAAAGACCTATCCTTGAAAGGCCACTTTAGTAAAGATTTGTCATAGATTTTAGAGAGACTCTTTCTACTCCTGTGCATCCTAGATTGATATTACATAATAATCAATGTGTTTCACATATGGCCCTAACACATGGTTCATAAAATCCATGATGGGTTCCCAAAATCCCTAAGGTTCACCATAATACACAAAATGTACAATATATTATAGATCATCATTATGATAATGCTTCTTATATTATATAGGGAAATCAATAGTTGAATTCAAAAATATCAATTCTTTCACAATGGCATGACACTTTCTATTTGTGAGAGATCATCCTTCCTGTGCAAGACACATGACCTATTGAGTTTGAGTCTCTGTTTAACCCTAAATTGATATTGGTAAATATAGTATAGGGTTACTAATTTATAAATGAATAAGCAAAAATATGATAAACAAATATATAAGTAGATAATTAATTTTCAAACATAGATAAACAATATTTTAAATTTAAATGCTGAGATATGATAAAAATATAAATTACAACTATTGATTAATATTTAAATTAATTTAAAATAAAATTACTTAGCTAGTTTACTATGTGCATATAGGTATAATTTATAACATGATGGAAGTATACTAGATCTAGATTCTAGATCAATCATCAGAGTCTATATATTTACATTTTAAGGCCTTGGACAGTTGTATCGGACGTAGATAGTTGCATCGATGTGAGTGTCTAAGTTGGACGTAGGCATACACTATAAATGATTGATTGGATCTAGATAAGATCACCTATAACCTTATAGTTTTTTTTTTCATATCTCATACATAGGCTATCACTCTTTGTCATATGATCAAACCTTATATTCCACACCCTTAGAGTAACTGTGGCAAAAATGGGTTAGTGGGTACACAATGTTGAGCTACCCCAAGGACCCATCTATCAATGGATGTTGAATAAATATCCAATACTCCTAAGAGGGTCTCAAAATTATGTATTTATCCTCCACGTGTTGGAATGTGTGAGTATAAGGATGCAATGTGTGATAAATAAACATATATAGTGATATAACTTGTAACTTTTAAAATATGGATCATGGAATATTCCTTTAGTACTTCAGACATGTAAAAGCTTTGTCTCTATAAATTATATTAAAATAGGAAATAATATGAAATATTTTATCACTTGAATACTTGATTGAGTGTTTTTGGTAAGTTATCTTGTGAGTTACTAGGTCTTTTCTAGGTGAGGAATGAATGAGGGTTAATTTTGTATATATACCAATCCTTTTTAGAAATATATTGCATTAAATCACTTAGGTAGACCATATAGATACACTTAATTTGAAAATTTTATGAATTTAGGCACTAGACACTTAGTTTGGCTTAGGACACTAGCATTGACATAGGCATCTGGATGGGATGCAAGTGTATAGGAAGTTGGAAAATAGGTACAAGTACAAAACTTATAGAGGATGATAATAGTTACAAGTCCAAAACTTGTAGAGCATAGAATGCATGGTCATCAAGATATTATATGGTTAGACTAAGAGCTAATCAATAGGCACCAAATATAGCATATCCAAGCCTTATGATAGCATGAAGGTCTAGGAACTGAATGGTACAACCATGAGAAGTATTTGCCAAGTATACAAGACTAAGGTGATATAATTTAGATTTAGTGTCTACATTTCCCCCTTCTAATATAGTAATGAATTTTTTATTTAAAGGAAAATAAGTGTGTACATGGGTGTGTATAACACACCTTGTCTATGTGTGAGTCCCACTTGAGTGATTTTCTAGTGATTGACCTACAACTAAGAGCATGTTATAATATATAATAAATGAATATAATATGGAATTCAAAGAATTTGAAATGATTTAAAGTAAAGAAAGAAAGGTTAAGAGTACACATGTGTATCGACGTAATTATCATGCCTTTTATAGATTTGATTTGAAAATATATTTCATTATGAAACATTGAAACTAATATTAGGAAACATGTAAAACTTGTAAGTGCATATATAAAAAATGGAGGATAAATTTTCCCCAACCTTGGAGAAAAGGTCAGTTTCCACTTGACAGTTGAGATTACCTCAACCATGCAACCCAATCATACTTATAATTTGGTGAGCATGAGTGATCCATGTCAACTCACACTATAAATCTAGTGAGGGTGGATGATTTGATCAATCCATCCTATAAAATGGTAAGATTAAGTGAAGTAATCATCTCAACCTTACCAAAAAGTGAACCAACTACTATAATAGATTGGGCCAATAATAGTCCATAAAATTCCATCATAATGTATGATAAATTCCATAGAAGTATTTGAAACCTAAAATCTTATTTGATTTTACAATTTAAGGTGTTTGTTTGCATGGCATATGCATCTTATATATATCTCAAGATGAAACCTAGGTATAACGATGGTACCAATGTATATAATACTACCAAAAATGTGTATCTAATTCACATAAATTTGTAATTTGGCTAATTTTAAATTTGTATAAGTGTGTAAGACATGTTCCCATGATTCACCCCCACTAAATCTAAAAAAATTGAGTACTAGTGCAAGTATGGAGAACATGTTTCCATAACATTCCCTTACTATAATATACAAATGTTGAGTACTGAATAAGTGTGTAGGTCATGCCTTTTTTGCATGCCCCCACTAAAATTTTAAATTATGAAGGTGTGAAAGTTATGTATCTATAGAATTTACCCACTAATATGCCCCCATTTTGAGGTGAGGGGAAGTATAAAGTGGTAGTTATCTCACATAAAAAAAGATAAGATAATTGTATAATTTATGTATAGATCATGTAGCATATAGGAGTAACATATCAAGGTAGATATAAAAATAAAGTATATAGTATGTGATCACATCAAATACTAAGATGCATGATGTGAATCATGGAAACATCTAGAGAGTAACAATACAATCTCAACAAGTGATCAAGCAAATACACGAGCACTCAAAAATCAAATCAAAAGCTAATGTTCTAAGGAGACCTCAAATAAGGAACATGTTCAAATGCCACACAATCAAAGGGACATGATTTATTCAAATGTCAACAAGGAAAGAAATGACATATTCAAATGTAAAAATAATAAGCAATGACATATTCAAATGTTAGAAAATGTAAACAAAGGCACTGGGCCGTAATCGAAGGAACATGTTCAAATGCTCAAATAAACAAGAAAAGACACTCAAGGAAATGCCTAAATGGAAATCATATAACAAAATAAACTAGACAAAATAAATCATACTAGTCCCTAGATATATGTGTTAGTAAAATAAGTTAAGTAAATAACATATCAAGTACACTATGAAACATATAAACATAGATAAAGGCATGTGTAAGTATATAAAATCAAACTTGATAATGGAAAATGATCATAGAATGATATAACCTGGATGTATCATGATCAAAGAAGTGGATTCCCATAATTTACATATTATATGACTATAATTAATACCCAACATATAAAAGTGCATAGATCATGTGCTTGGGTATGCCTATATCACACTCAAAAGATACATGAAACACATGTATATATAAATAGATGATATGATATTTACCAACATGGAAATAAAAAAATACATATCAAGGAGCTAATAGAACATATAAAAGATTAAATATTTTTGGATTTTTGAATTTATGATTTTTTTTGGTATTTTTGGAAACACTAGAAAAGAAAAGACTATCCTATGATCTCATGCAAAGGATGCTCATAGGTATCTCCCCATTGAGAACTTGGTGAAATAAAGTAGTGATACTACCAAGTAACATGTATAGGTGTAATATCTAGCACTATAAGATTTGTAATGCTCTACACATTCATAATAGGACTTTGTGGTCATTAAGAGACAATAGTAGAAGTAGGGGTTCATAGAACCCATTGTTGAATGTTTTATGGTGTATTTGAAGTAGTAGTAATAATAACATGTTTAGTTACTTTGAATATCTAAGTATGCTATGTAGCAGATAATAATTCCATGGAATTTATGATGTGTCTATGATGCAATGGTACCTCAAGTACTAGCAACCTAGGAAAGTGAATTGGTTATTGCTTACCCTTTTGTGAAGGATTTACCATAGTAGGTTTGATAATTAACTACATGGGTATAAATTTTTATTGTTCAAGTGGATGTTCATATGGAATTCTTGAAATTATAATTAACCTATTATCATTAATGTATTTAACATGCCCATGCACTATAAAAGGTACAACATGAGTATATGTATCTAAGATCATCCCAATAACATATCAAAAGCACATGTGGAAGCTATAATGTAAAAGGTAGTAATCACATGTGTTTGACCCACCTATAAAGGTAAATCAATCTCACCAAGAACCTACTATGAATTCCCATTGAATGTTCTAACTTATTTAGTTGAAGGATGTAAATCATAATGTGTATAACCCAAATGCATAATTAATGTCATGATGCAAATTTTATTCCTTTCACCATTATCAATCTTAACATTATGTATAGGTTGGTGATCAAGGTATGATTGAATGAATTAGGAATGAAAATTTGAGTCATCATAAACAACCTCACTATCACCAAAAATAATAGAAGGTATTTGAACCATATGAGGTGAATGCTATGTATAAGGACCAATAATCCCATTTAATGTGTGTCCATAATTTTATGGAGGAGGATGTGTATTATATACCATTTTCACTTATGGTTCCTTATTATAATGGTCTTATAAAGAATAATTAAATATATTATAGTTCTAGTGATCACCAAGTTGTGAACCTAATTTCTTTGGAGGATCATCGAATGTAATTTTTTGGTCATCAATAAGGTCTTAGATCTTATTCTTCAAGGTAAAACACTAGTTCTTAGAATGCCTAAGGCCTTGATGATAGTCAAAATAAGATTTTGAAACATATCCTTGGGGTAGATGTTAACTCATATCAACCTATAGAGGATGAGGGATAGATATGAGGTGACACTCCATAAAATTTATAAGTAATGAAGTTAGATATTTAGGTGAGTTTATGAATTATCTCCTTGGATAATTGGATAAGATAGGCCTATTAGTTTGTTATGATAGCATATTAACAACATTAGTTGTTTCCTCTTTAAGCTCTATGGGTTTTACCTTATAATTTGGTTTGATAGTAAACTCGGTATTTGATGTAGTCATTGTGTTTGCTACATACTTAAGGTTGTTCAATGAGATAAGTTTCATTTCATGATGTTAGAAAATATGGCATAAGTCATCAAAATATTTTAACTTTTAAAAAACAATAGACTCAAGTAATTGGGAAATAAAATTTTCTTGAAGATATCTTAAAGCTATTTATCTATCATTAGATTGGTAATTTTAGAAAACATTATATTATACCTTAAGACATATTCATTCATGGGTTCATTGGTTCCTTGTTTGATTTTTGAGATTTGGGCATATGAAACATTTTTCAATAATATTGATAAATAAGTGTGACAAAAACTAATTGATAAGAGGTTTAAATGATTTTACTAATTAGATTGGTAAATCATACAATCAACTTAGATCATAGTCCTTAAGGCTCCTTGGAAATAGTTTAGTCAAAATTTTATCATTGGAGTCATAATCAAGGCATCGTGCATAGAAATATCAAAGATATTATATAGGATCACCCTTGCCATCATGAAATGTGAAGTTATATAAAAATAATTAGTTAGAAAGGGGTGTAAATATATTTCAGGTGCAAGGGGGTTATGAAACACCTCTTGTGAATCAATAATATAAGGAAATTTCATAGAATTTTGTTCAATATTTTTAACCTTAGATTTTAAAAGTTTTATAGCTTAGACAAGGGATTTCACCTCTTGGTAATTAAGGTTTGTGTTTTATTCTTTTTATGGAATTAAGTGTTTAATTCCTAAGTAAATAAAGGGTCTGAGCAATATAAATTAGTAACTAGATATTCTTTTATTAACCTACTAATTGGTGTAAATAGATAATATTTTGTCCTTTTTAAAATATAGCAATATGTGAGGGAAATTAGAACTTAGCTTATTCCAATTGATCTAGACTGAGACAAAGTCTGATACTAGAGGATCAAGACTAAAAAATAGACTAGAATAGGTTCCTAAAATTCATTTTTGAGTTGGATAGGAGTGTCTAAAGTGTACACCTTGTTGTTTGATGCTATAATCTTATTCTGACACTATTCTCCTAAGGCTGAAATTTTTTGGGTTCTGTTCAATAGGTCTGTGTTACCTTGTCTATGAAATTTTGAGGCTTAGAAGCCTACATAGTTCACTATGTGTTTGATTCAATCTTTGAAACCCCTAAGATATCCTAGTTATTGAATTTGAATTGAAACTTAGGGAAAGAAGAGAAGGGGTTAGTGTGTAAAGGATACGCTAGACTCACTTCAAACCCTATGTGTAGTCACACTACCTACATACCAATACTTTGAAGAGGGGTCAAACTAATCTAGTTCTCCCATTAAAGTGTTTGGTATAATAATGTGTGATGTATGCAACTAGATACAAAATTGGATGTACTTTGGATGACCAGGTACTGGTATGAGTGCTTGAATAGGCTTAAAATGATCTTAGAAGGTTGTATGCAGAGAATAAGGAAGAGTGTTTGAGTTTACTTGCTTGTATTCTTGATTATTTCTTGTAAATGATTCCCAAACCTTCTAAATGAACTTTGAATGGAATTTTATAGGGTGATTAATTATTGTGGGTTAGATGAAATTGTATTAGGCTGATAGGGAAAAAGATAAAGATTTAGGGAAATCTAATTGTTTGAGGTAAAAATGAACTTGGAAAATAGTGATAGAAATAGGGCACCCTGAGTTTCAATACTCCTACCCAAATTGGGCACTATTTTCCTAAGGGGATGAGACCTAAGGGGATAGATCCAGGCCTCAGAGGGATACCTAGGTCTCAAAAAGCTTAATCCAAAAAGCTATAGATGGTTGGGAATTAGTGTAAGACTAATCAGGAAGGGTTGTGTGAGCAAGAAAGAGGACCTATAGGTTGAGTGATATTATCCATACCTAAGTCATCTAATTTTCCATTGTATATGACTACATTCCCCCCCACCCACTTTATTTTAGTGATGCAACAAAGTGAAATACCAGGATAAAGGAAAAATAAAAAGCATACTTGAACTTACTTGTAAGGGAGAAGCTCATGAAGCTATGTGATGCTAGATGTGCATAGAGATAGCACACTATGAAGTGTGAATCTAAAAATTAAAACATAAAGTAGATAAATTATTACTAGATACACTATATCTAAAATAAACATGTACAAAGCTAAGTAAGAAGAAGAGAATGGAATGAGCACACCTCACTGGGTATGTGAACCTATACAGAGCCTATTGTGATGCTAGATTGTGTTGAGTATGTGTTTAATCAAGAGTAATATCATGAACATAGATGAGTGCTCAATTCTTCATAACGTGGCTCAATAATGTAAAGGTTAACCCTTTGAATCTGTCATCACCAACTAAGTGAAGTTAACAAATCATGTATGTGCTAATCAATGTTTGGACTATGTGTCCAATCCCTTTAAATAAGTGGCTCAAGAATATAAAGGTTGGCCCTTTGGATCCATCATTTCCCCATGAAGTGAATCTATGAAGTGATACTAGTATAAAATATATGTCATTTGAGATGGCTCATGGAGTCCATGGATGTGCTATAAATCTTGACAATGTGGCATGGATAGTTGAATGTGTACTGGAAACTATGCCACTCTTGGCCATTTCAAAAGATGAAGGTTAGGATTGTATGAAAACCACTCCAAACTGATGTACTAGGCTTATATGAAAGACAAATCAAGAACTCGGGTACTCAAAAAGTCAAACTTTTATGAAAGTTCAACTTGAATGTGATGCCAACCACCTACACATGGAGTAAGGCATGCAACTACTGAGAATGCCTAAAATAAACTAAAAATTGAAAATAAAAGAAGATCAATGTGTTGTGCACATTGCCCCCAATCATTGATGTCTGGAATATGGATTCTAATCTGGAAGTTATGCCAATTTCCTAATTTGAATTGTAAGTGAGAACCATCATGCCATGCATGATAACCCCTATATTTGAGAAAAATGTGCTAAAACTACTGAATCTGACTGAGCTAAAAGTGCAAAAACTATCCCTAAACTAAATTTTTTATCTATTTTTGGGAACCCTAAGTGTTTTTTTGCCTAGATAGGAGTGCCAAAATGTGAAAACCCTTATGTTTGGCACTATTATCAAAATTTGGTGCTATTTTTTGGTATGAAAACTAACTACTGATATGAAACTATCACTATTTTTCTATTCTAATTTGATTGTTTTGACATCTAGATTATATGTTGAGTGTTCTAAATACTGATATTTTGAATGTTAATAGGTTTGATATCTATGATAAAACCCTTGTTTGATGCCACCTCTTCTAAGGGTAGGAATGATGAACTTGTAATGATTTTCCTCAGAAGAAAAAAGTTCTACAAGTGTGTTAAGTTGTATAGATATATGATATAGCATTTATATTTGACAAGATATCTCTAGATATATAAATGTTTGTATTGTGAGATTTTTATATGAATAGGGGTATGCCTAGATAGATATAACAATGTGAAATCATGCAAAGAACACTAAACTAGAAATGTTAGATGTTAGTTGTTTGGTTTTTAGTTGTTATCTAGAGGTATGGAGCATGATGTTCATCATGGCATCCAAGAAAGAAAGGTAAATGCATGATATAGATCATGGAATTACACACAATGAGAAGTAGATAAGCAATCAAGTATCAATCAAGAAGCATACAAGGATGGCCAAGGGGCCATGTAAACAATAAACATGTATGCATGTCACTCAAACTAGAAGATAAGCATGGTAGGCATGTTCAAATGCCACATACACATACAAATGAACAAGAAAAGTTGGCACAAGGGCCACATTTACATAAAAGAGTAAAAACAAAGGACATTGGAAAATGTCCTAAGTCACACACATGAAGAGAAGCACATGACATTAGCAAATGCCCTAAGGTACAAGTAGGAGACAAGGTGGAATGGGAAATACAATCACACAAGCTACACTAAGCAAGTAGTGTAAGCATGTAAGAACTATAAAGATACAAGCACATATAACTAATCAAATCAAAATGTGAGAGTATGCTAAACATGTTTAGTACAAGACTAGGTATATGCTAAGAGATACACAAGTGCTAGATACTAGTGAAATGTCAATATAATATTTTGTGTAAGCTATAAGGTAATTTATAGAAGTATGATAACTCAGAGTGTGTGGTATAAGAATGACATAACTTGGATAGTGTAGTCATGTAGAAGATGCCCCATTGGGTGTGTATAACAATGTGTGCCTTAAATGTAGAAGTAGGAATGCCCCCTCAATGGGTAGAATGAAGTAATCAACGATCAATATGTCACTACACACACTCAAAGAAGATCAAGTGAAGCATGGTAATGTAGGTAATCGACATGCAATAGCATGAAATAGTTAACATAGGTCCTAGCATGATAGTAGTAATGTAAAGCATGGATAATGCATGCAGTCAAAATGTTTTTGGTATTTTTGATATTTTTGAATGTTTTTATGTTTGTATTATTTTTGTATTTTGTTGATATAAGCCATGTAAAATCAATGGAAAATAAATTATGTATAATTAATGCTAGAAAAGGATTATATATAAGTATGTAAATAAATCAATATGTATAAAATGATAAAGAGACTAGGCTAGAGGAGGGAATGGATCCATGGATGGAGCCTATTGGGGATGGAAATGGAGGAAAGGATCATAACCATCATCAAATGCCTCAAGATCATCATCATAAGTATCATAATATGTTATAGATTTTGTGTTCATGGTGTCATTATGCTGAAGGTGAACTGAAGGTTGCCCTAGTGGTAGAGACGTTGACTCTACTCTAGGATATTTAGCCCTGCTACTAGATGACTCCAATGGAAGTGGTGGCACTGGTACCACTCATGGTACTATAATATAAATAATACCTTGATCCTATAGCTTATTCAATATCTATTATAAATCTATGCATGAGTTTGTATCATGGCCTATAATCTTTTGAAAAGTATAAAATGGGTGATCATTATACTATGTCAATCTAATAATAGATCTGTGTCATATGGTAGGTAATGTGATCAACCCATGATTACGTAATATCTATAACATAAATTAAGGTTGATTTTATGTGATACTTAACTAAATCTAAATATCTATCTTTAAATCCATGGAAGTAATCAAGTGAATTATACGTGCCAAGTGATCTATCTATGGTCATGAGTGTGGAGCATATTCTAAGAGTGGAGTGCGAGATGCTAGTAGTGATGTAGGATGAGAGATCTAGAGTCATCTCGATACTCTCCTTGGTTGATTTGTGTAAATATAAATCCACACAAATAATTATTTATGAGTGTGGGTGTTGTATCATCATCTAAAGAAGCTTATGAATCTATATCAACATCATGTACATATGGTAACTCTAATTTTACCACAAAGGGTAACTATGATATAAGAGTCACATTAGCTATAGTATTATAAGAAGGTACTATTTATGAAATAGTTTTAATTGATGGAGTAATTTTGGAATCAACTAGAATTTTTGGTACTATTATTGGTGATGGTGGATGTGTAACTAGCATCTAAATTGTGATCGATGAAATAGATGAAATGGCTAAAGCTGCTATGACTAACGAAAGTGCTGGTACTGATAGTGTGACTGTAAGTGGAGTAGTGTGGGAAGTTCTAGGCTTTCCTACCTCATAAGTATGTATTTGATCAAGATAAATGCTATGAAGTGGTGGTTGTACTAAGAGATATGGTGCCCCATCTAATGAAATAGTTAAAGATGAATTTATAAGTTGATAATATCTGAATGGCTAGTTTATGTTGGACATGTGTATAGATATACCTTGTCGATAAAATTAATGCATCTATGAAGAGTGGAAGGGATAACACTTATAGTATGTATCCAACATCATCTGAGTAAAATATTATAGTGGAGTAGACCTGGCATGACCTAGAACTATGTTGGGAGGATTTTTGGACCCACCATGATATATAAAGTAATAGTACCCAATGACTTTCATGGTATATCATCGAATCCTCAGATATTCTTATATGTTTTTTTCATTGATGCAAAATATCCTCCCATGGCTTTCAAGAATGTGATATTTCATAAATTTATTCTATAACCACTATCAACAAGAGCTCACTTGACTACATTGGTTTTGACTTGTACTTGTATGAATAGTGGAAAATTTTGATCAATAACTATTTAAGAAGGCATGTCCTCACTATCAAAAGAAATTGCATCTTATATAGTTTTTAAAGTATTAACCACTGATGCAAAATAAGAAGGTTTCAAATTAATAGGTAGAGCAGTCTAAGTGAGTGCCTGATAAATAATGTCGTTGAATACATTAGCTTTCTGAAGTAGTTCTAACATAGAAATTTTACCTGGAGTGTTTCATAATTTATCAATAATTTCATATGCATTATGAAAATCTACTTGTGTGGGTGGGTTGGGCCTAAGACAGGTTAGAATAGCAGGGTGATGGGGTTCTTGGGTAGGTGGAGGAGGAATATTAACACATCAAGTAATAGCTCTAACCATATTATCTACATTCTATATAGGAGTAGTAGTAGCTACAAGATAAGGTTGAAGATAATCAATGGGTCAAGGAGGTGGAGGGACAAAGGGGGTCAACTGGGATCTCTAGTGATAGATAGTTACTTGGGGAAGAGTGAAATGGACCATACAACATGACTCAGTATGGGGAAGGGGCTCCAAGGGAGGTGATGCAGGAGATGGTTTAACATGGTTAATAATAAATTGCTTAACATCATCCCATGAAATGAAAAATTAACATGAAATATAAAGAATGAAACTTTATACTAACATATGATAAATTTCATCATTCATGTAGATGATAGGACTGATTATGGAATATTTATTATTTGTCAATACATGAGCATCATTTTTGCAATATTTGTATGAATGTAAGGTGATACCTTAAAAATAAAAAGAGGAGATAATATATGAAACTAAGGATTTTTAAGAAATATTTGTGCAAAATACTGAGTGTTTGATTTTTGAATTGATTTTTTGAGCTTGATATGTAACTAAATTTTCAAAAAATGATGCATAAGGTACTAAAAATTAATTGCGAATGTATTTGATGTAACTAGGGTTTTGAAAGATTTTTTTCAAAATTAGTGAAATAATTTGAAAACTTTAGACAAAATCTGTATAATTTTACATGAAAAAATTAGGAAAAATAAAAAAATATTTCTAAAATTATCAATATATTTTTCCTAGTGTGTTGAATGTGTTTATATGCAAAAAGGATCTAGTATGTGAAAACTAGGGTTTGAATAAAATATGTGATATTTTTGTAATGAATTGATAGATTTATAATTTTTAAATTCAAGAAAAATTAGGAACTTATGGCAAAAAACTAGAAATAATTATCCCTAGGGTTTCTAGGGTTTTGTGTGAAAGTTTGAAATAAGTTAGGTTCACCAAATGTTTTATTATTTTTGGGAAATTAGGTGTTTAATTACTAAGTAAATAAAGGGTATGAGTAATATAAATCAATAAATAGATATGGTTTTATTAACCTACTGATTGGTGTAAATAGATACTATTTTGTCTTTTTCTAAATATAGCAGTATGTGAGGGAAATTAATACTTAGCTTATTTTGACTAATCTAGATTGAGATAGAGTCTGATACTAGAGGAGCAAGAATAGAAAATAGGCTAGAAAATGTTCCTAAGCTTCATTTATAATTTAGATAGGATCATTGAAAGTGGACACCCTATTGTCTAGTGCTATAGTCCTATTATGACACTATTGTCTTGAGGCTAAAAGCTTTTTGGGTTTTATCTGGTAGATGTGTTTCCTTATCTATTAAATTTTGAAGCCTAGAAGCTTGTGGAGCTCACTATGTGTCTAATTCAATCTTTGAAACCCTTAGGATATCTTGGTACTTGAACATGAATTGAAACTTAGGGAAAGAAGAGAAGGGTTTCATATGTAAAGGATACATTGGACACAATTCACACCTCATGAGTGGACATGCTACCTACATACCAATACTTCAAATAGGGATCAAGATAATGTAGTTATCCCATTGAAGTTCTTAGTAAAATAATGTGTGATGTATGCAACTAGATGTACTTTGGATGGCCAAGGATTGGTATGAGTGCTTGAATAGGCTTGAAATGATCTTGGAAGGCTGTATGCAGATAATAGGGAAGTGTGCTTGAGTGTACTTGTTTGTATTCTTGATTCTTTCCTATAAATGAGTGTCAACCCCTTTAAATCGAATTTAAATGGCCTTTTTAGGGTAATTAATGATTGTGGGTTAGATGAATTATATTAGGCTAATAGGGAAAAAGATAAGGATTTGAGGAAATCTAACCATTTGAGGTAAAAATGAACTTGTACAACAACATCAAAAATAGGACACCCTAAGTTTTGGTTATCCTAGCTAAGTTAGACACTATTGTCCTGAGGGGATGAGACTTGAGGGGATATATATGGGCCTGAGAGGGCTATCTGGGTCTTAAAAAATCTTAGTCTAAAAAGTTACAGATGATTAGGAATTAGTGAAAGACTAACCAAGAAGGGTTGTGTGAACAAGAAAGAGGACCTATAGGTTGGGTAATATTAGCCATGCCTAAGTCATCCAATTTAAAATTTTATATGACTATAGTTTGAAGCTTAAGAAGTCGCCAAAGGAGGTGTACTCATAGTTTGAGTGGATATAGGCATTGAAACTAGTAATTGGGTTGAAGGATTAATGTTTCCCATGCAAGATGTAGAAATAATAGGATTTATTTTGGGGAAAAATGGTGTAAATACATATCTTGTGCCCCTATTATAAGTATGAACTAGTGTGTACCCAAGTGGAGAGTTATTGGTATATGGGGATGCCCCATGACTTTAATATAATGATAAATAAATGGACCTACTTGTTCATCTATGATTTTTGATCTTTTAGTTTATAATATGGTTCTTAAGATCTCATCAATATCTTTATTTTTTTTGGATATAGTGTCGAAACATAGAAAGAGATTATACTTCCTCTTAATCCATTTGTTCATGTTCATTGTTTTCATTAAATTCATCATTTTCATGATTAAAATCATCTTTTATGATATCCTCTTTAATATGCAGTTCAATTTCATTAATAACATCTTCATTAGGTATGTGATTAGTTTCTTCTTTGGTTTGATCCATCTTAGGTGGACAATAAGAAATATTTAGGTGTTTAATATAAAAACCAACTATTCTAGGGACATGCCTAGGTTGCATAAAAGTGATAGAACAAATCTAGAAAAACACAATAATGAAAAATATCAGAAGGCTAAATACCTATGATAATCTAGGGTTTTCATAAAGAGATGGGTTAAACAAATATTGAACCCGAAATTGATATAGGTTAATATGGTATAGGATTAAGAATATAGAAATGAATAAGAACACAGGTGATAAATAGATCTATAACAAGTAATCAATTTACCAACTCAGATAATCAATATTTTGAATTTAAATGTTGAGATATGCTAAAAATAAAAAAGTACAATTATTGATTTATATTAAAATGAATTGAAAACAAGAGTACTTTATGTGTTTAATATGCACATGTAGATATGATATGAAACATGTTGGAAGTTGACTGGATCTGGATTCTAGATCAATCATAAAATTTTATAAATTTGCATTATGTATTCTCAAATGGTTGAATCAAACTAAGATTGTTGCATCAATATTAGTGTTTAAATTAGATTCAAGTATCTAATACATAATATTTATTAAATCTAGATGAAACCAATTATAACCTTCTAGGGTTTTTATCACATTTGTTCCATTGTGTTCAGATCTCATGTACGCTATCGCTCCTTATCAAATGATCAAACCCTAGCTTCCTCACCCTTGGAGTGATTGGTAAAATTGGGTTAGTGGACACACAATGTTGACCTGACCCAAGGACCCCTCTATAAATGGGAACTACTTACATAGATAATACTCTGAAGAGTGCCTCATACTTATGTAGTTATCCCCTACATGTTGGTTTATGTGTGCATAAGGATGAAATGTGTGATAAGAAAGTACATAGAGTGACTAGCTTGTAATTTGGAAAATATGGATCATGGAATTATCCTTTAGTACTTAAGACATATATATGGGTTGTCCCTATGGATTATATTAAAATAATAAATAATAGAAAATCTTTGCTCACTTGAATGCTTGATTAAGTGCTTTTGGTAAGTTACCTTATGAGTTGCTAGGTCATTTTTAGGTGAGGAATGAATGAGAATTGATATTATATATATACCAATCCTTGTTGGAAATATATTAAATTAAAACACTTAGGCTAGACATAAAGATACACTTCATTTCAAATTTTGATGACTTTAGGGCATTGGACACTTAGTTTGGCACATGATACTAGCATCAATATAGGTGTCTAGATGGGACACGAGTGTCCAAGAAGTGGGAAAATAGGTGTATGTCTAAAAATTATAGAGGATGATAATAAACAAATTTATAAAATTTTGAGTAGCATATAAGTCCTAGTCATAATCATAACATATGGCCAAACTAAGAGATAATCAATAGGCACCAATGATAGTGGATGTGAGCTTTACAATAATAGGAAGGTCTAAGAACTGAACGGTACAACCATGAGAAGTACTTACCAAGTATATAAGATTGAGGTGGAATATAATTCATATTTAGTGTTCACAGTCTCTTACAGGACTCATTGGTTAGTATGTTTCTATTATTAATTTCATGTATTTTGAAAATACATAAAATTTAAATATTCCAAAAATTAAAAAATTGGGACCTATGTGTGATTTGTGTAGCTTATTTTGAATTAGTTAAATTTTTCATAATTATTGAATACTTATTTATATCTAGTTTCATAAAATATATGCTTTAAAAGTGTACATGAGTGAATGTAGAGCATACATGTTACCATATACAAACATAGTCATTAGAGGTGATACTGTCATAGACTTAGAAAATTACACATTGACAATAACATCCTATTTAGATAATAAAGCCCTATGTCATTATCATATTTCACCAGTCATTTCCTAGTGATAACATGATATCAATTATCAGATCCAAATAAGACACTAGCCTCTTACAAATTGTCTATAAATCAACAAGCTCACTAAGGGAATCTCATTCCATTTGTTTTATCATTCTTTGGATATCCATTCTTGTTCATATCTAGTTCCTTACACTGTTTAAAATGCATCAATATTGATCAATTACTTACACATTGATATCTTACTAGTTACATAAATTACTAAATATAATAGTGTTACAATTACTTATCATAATCAATTACATGTATTGATTCATACTTTTCATGTTTGATTTCCCACTTCATGTTTTGTGTGTATTATTTGTTTTTTCTTGTGGACATTTAAAAATGTCCTTGTGTGGGGCTCAAAGCCTTAATTATATGTATTTACATGTATGAGTGACATTTGAACATTTCCATTATATGTTTCCCCTTGGATTTCTCTTGTATGCTTTATGTGTATTATTTGTATGTGTGTGTCATGGTCATGACACTTATTTGCTCAATTTTCTCAGTATTTAGTGCCATGATGAATATCATGCATCTTCCAAGACTTTAAATGTCATGATGGATATCATTTAACCCTCCCCAAGTAGTTATATTTAGCTTTTAGTACCTAGTTATGATCACTTATATGTGCGCCAAATTTCTAACATCTATCTTAACAATATCACTATGTATGCATATTTCTATATGCATCTTACGTTACCAAATTGCTCAGTTTCTGTATGATGATGCCATGTTATTAATTTTATCATTAATACTCATATTTACAATTTTTTCATAACATATCTCATATAAAATTTTATTTTGATTTAAGTTATTGCACAAACTTCACAACTCACCTCAAAAGAGGGGGCATACATAGTAGCTTATCTTAAAGATCAAGCTCCAATAGTGTAGTACACATATTTTTGCATGGTTACATAGTGTATTAGTTTTATATAGGATAATTCCATTTATACAAAGTCACATTTTGACCATATCCAAAATAACGTGTTGTCATATCAACAGAAAAATAACATTCAATTTCAAAAATCCTCATAATCTTAGTCAGTTAAAAATAGTTCTTAACAGGTACCTAGTCAAAATTTCATAAGTATACTCAAGTTTGTCTTATATTTTACTAAAAATAAGGGAATCAAGTGAGGCATGTGTTCCATGGTTTTGCATATATGTTTTGCTTATAATATCACATAATTATACTCATATTCAAAATCCATATACACTACATATCAGAATGGGGACATGTTCATGACATATGACTACCTTTTTTCTTAGTTTTTGCACTAGTTATGCAGATGAATTGAAACTTCATGTCATTATGTATGATGTATACACTGGATTCATATCACACTATCTTTGCACTAATTTTAAACTAGTTTTTCATTATAAATGAACCTTATTCCATATGTAGTGGTTGGTTCACATTTTCTACTAGTTTTGCAACAAGTTTTGTAATAAAATGATCCATTGGAATTCATATAGGGATTCCAAACCCACTTCACTACTTTAGGTATGTGTAATCATACTTCCCATGACCCTAATCCTCCCTATGATTACACATCGGCTCACATACAGACTATTGACCCTAGTTATCTTGATTCAAGGTATTTACCACTTGCATTGACCTTTCCCATGTCATACATCCATCCTCTATACATCCTTAACACATCTCTAACCTTTTACATGCTAGACAGGCCCTCTAGATACCTCTTAAGGCCCTTTCAGAGGCCTGTTAACCACCTATAGTTCCAATTTAACCTAGGCCACAGATTAAGAAAGAAACATATGACCTAGGCTACACATTTCCTTCATGAAATCCATATCCTAGGCCATAACCTAGGTATAACATGAAAAAAAGGTTCCTGTTTGGGCCCAAACAACTAAAAATATCTAGTTTTTGGCCTTTTGGTGGATTAGGGTTGAGATATATTACACTTCCTCATTCATTTGAGATTATCTCTCCTAATTTTTTTCTTTAATCTTCCCACTTAATCATCACACTCAAAGCTTGGCTACCTTATTAAATCTCACTTGGTTCTTGCTTGCCACACTTAGCTTTCATTGTGACAGGGGATGCCCTACCATACTAAAACTTATCTTAGTGATTCACGTTGCTTTCTATAGGGTTAATAAAACTTAAGTGTGGATCTTAGCTGAATAAAAAATCTATTGAACCTATTATTATGCTCCTTACATTGTCTCTCACTCAGTTGGTAGATTCTCCTTCACCTTTTCAATAACTTTTGGCTCCTAGTTTGGATTCAACTCACACACATCCTGATCCTCTTCCTCTCTTACTTCAAAGCTTGAATAATTGGTTGGTAGAAAGTGTACACACTTCTATTGAGTTTGATATGAGGGAACTTTAATATGCAAAGTGATTTTTTTTACAGTAGTATACATGCTAGGTTTTGATTGTCTTAGTGATTTAGCTTATTTAGGGCATTATCTAGGATAGTTTTTGAAGTTTATTGCATTTGTATGTGGTTAAGAATATCTTAATTTCTTGAAATATATTCCATTATATGTCATGATTGTATTTGAAACATTTCTCATTACATAGTAAAATCCTATATGCTCAAAATAACCTATACAATTTGTATAAACAATCTCTCTTTTTGATAAATCAAAATATTGCATTATTAGGGAATAATAGTGTTGAAAATAAAGAGTTAGATCAAATTTAGATTAGGCATACTATTGCAACCTTAATTGAAAACATCTTTACTTCTTAAAACATCTTTCATTTGGCCTGAAAGTACCTTTGTTTCTAGGTTTACACATTGTTTATTATCTCTCTTTATTCAACATTGTTATTTCCATAATTTGTATGCAAATAGTTTTCTAGTCTTAGCTACTTGCTTTAATATGGTAATACCCACTAGAGATACCTGAATCCTTTGTTCACTTCATCATGCTAGACTTGACCTAGTTTATTATAAGTCTATCTATAGATTAGTTAAAGATATAAAACTAGATAGCCACTATAGATCTCATATATCCCATAGAAGCCTTGAGCTTTCTAGCCTACTACTTGTTTGTTTAAGTAACCCATGTACCCCCTACCAAACACTAGCGGTTCCATTCACATTCTTAGAGCTATGTTCTAGTATTCCTAGTGGGATCCCACATATGAGCTCATACTATCTCTATCCCATTTAGAGCTCTCCTAGCCAACTCCCCTCTGTCAGCTATTAGGATTTTCTTTCAATTATGTTTCAACTATTACCTTGGTTATTTTATCCTACTTTGGTTTTGTGTCATTTTCCTTTCTAGTTCTCCATCTATATGTCTTTTCTATTGTCTCCCATGTTGATATTATTTCATTGTATCCATGGTTGGCCTCCTACCTTTAGATGTAAATCCCATCAGATTTAGGGCCTTTTCCCTGAGCTCACTCATGATCAAGCCATAACTATAATAGAACACCATAGACACCGTATGATCTAGAAGGCTCCCTCGACCTAGCATGGTGATCTAGTCCCTCTCACATTCTAAAGGGAACAATATTGGTAGGTCTTTAACCAATATAATTGGTCCCTATTTCACCTTTTATTCATTTGAAGATGTTTCCCCTCATTCTCACACCATGATGCATTCACCCATTTGAGGTGATAAATATCCCGTTATGGGACTAAGACTTTATGAGCTACGTGTGATCATGATGATTGTTGTATATTCCTTAAAGTGAATGAAGTTCACCCTTTTCCCCCTAGGAGTAGGTGGCATAATTTATCTAGAGACAAAGCTTGCACCCATTTAGTTTTGAGTGCCTCAGCTAGTTCTCACATGAATTCCCCACCTCTCTCTCAACAAGAGACTCTAAAACAAGAACCCCCTCATGTCCATGATGCAGGTCATAAGTATTCTAACTTGGTGAGGCATATTCATCATGATGAGTCCTCCCATCCTCCTAGTCCATCATTTAGAGTTTTAAATGAATGTGTTGATTTCAATTACCACCTATGGATTAGAGATCTATGGGATGCCTATCTCAAGCATCAGCACCCTTAGGTTGACCCTTGTCTGATGACATGTGACCAACATCATGGAGACCTAGGTCACCACAACCATTTCCATGAGTATGCCACATCATACCATCATCCTCATAGGGAATGGTATCCTTATCATGGTTGTTCCCCACCCCATGGTAGAGATAATTTCTAACATGAACATCTCCTATATCAGGAGCTACCTCAACATCATCCTCTCCACAATCAAGGTTAAAATGATGTATATTAACATCATCACCTTCATGATCTCCCTCTTGGAACTCATCTCCAACCCACTATCAATCATGCCTATGAGGATATCTATAGGAATCCTCTAGTTCCATAGGTATGTGTTATTATTCTTCCTACTGCTATCCCTAAACTACCTATGTTTAATGGGACTCAAGACTCTAGTCTCATAGAGAATATTATGGTATTAATTATGGTGTGTATGTATTAGGAATAGGATGAAAACATGATGTTGAAGCTCTTTATTCATTTTCTATGAGCCAAAGTTATTGTTTGGTTTTAGAATCTACCTCTAGATTCTCTTTATAGTTTCCATCTCCTTCTAGAGACTTCCTCTAGTACTTTGATATCTCTAAACCATTTAACCTCATAATCCAATCACTTACCTCCATGGTGTATGCCAAAGGTGAGTCAAACTTGATTTTGTGTGTAGGTGGTGCTTAACCATCCATACATGTAGAACTAGGTTCTCAAATGATCAGCTTTATGACATATTGACACAATCATCAAGGCAAGAGGTTCATCATGAGGTCTTCAAGCATGAGCCCACCTCATATGATGAATATGTTAATGAGTGTCTAAATATTGAAATCTTTGAGCTGCATTTGGGTATAGGTATTATGCTAACCCAAAATTTATCCTCTTTATTTGATTATAAATACAATGCAACTAATGATGGTGTCACTAATTCTCTTCTCAAGAAGAAAGACAAGAAGGATAGCTATAAAGTGAATGATTTAAGCAAGAATATAGCTAAAAATAAGTCTTTCAAGTCAAGCAAAACAAAATAATGGATGGTGTTTCCTTATGTCCCACCAAGTTTTGCACTTTACATTGAATGAAGGGCCATGACGATACCAATTATGTTGCCCAAAAGTCTAGTGTGAAAGCCTCACCTTCATCTCAAATTTATCCACTTGTGAAACCCAACCATAAATTGAATGTGTTTACAAAGCCTCTACCTAACCATGATAAGGAGAAAAAGAAGAAAAATAAGAATAAATAAAAGGCTAAGGCCCATCACTCACCTTCTTATTCTTCTACCTCTTCTGACTCCTCTTCTTAAGCTAACCTGAGAGGGAAATCCAAGTGAGAGAGTACTAAGGTCATTTCTTCTATTAACATAGCCTCTACTAGGTATGAGTATGTCATCAACACGTAATTGAGTTAGGTCACTGAACCTATTGGAAAGACTAGTGGTGTTGGGCCTCTTGTCTAACCCATGGGGGTAGGGAACCCCAAAGTCAATTTTTGAATTTTATCATAAAATCCATTCCCAGGCTAGACAACATCCTTACTCCATCATAGAGGAGTTGAAGGGCCTCTCATCTAGGATCTCCATTTGGGACCTTCTTCACCTTTGCCCTGAGCAAAGGCCCCTCATATTTGATGAGTTTAATCTCTCTCATGAGTACTCACTATGGGATGATGTCAAAGTGTTATTCAACTTTGATGTATTCAAGCATCCTCATCCTCCCATCCTATCTTTTAACCTTACCTCTTTACTAGATGCTTCAATTCTTTCAAAGAGGGCTCATTTCTCCCTCTATATTTAGACCTCCATTGATGAATATCATGTTAATAGATGCATCATTGACAAAGGATATGTATTGAATATCATGCCCTTGCATGTGTTCAATGAGCTTGGGATTAGTCACAAGAAGCTCTCCAATTCTTGCCATAATTGTGTTGGTTTTAACAATGACACAATTAAACCAATAAGAAACAAGAAGCTCTAGGTCAAGTTTGGACCCAAGATAGTTTGGATTGAGTTTTGTGTGTTAGACTTATATATTTCATATAATATGATTCTTGGCCATCCTTGGACCACTGCCATGTAGGCTATCATGTTAGCCACATTTTGCATGGTTTAATTTATGCATGAAGGTGAGTTTCATACCATGGAGGTTGACCCAAATCCCTAGGCATTACTCTATGAATTGACAGATCCCTCAAGTGAGGCTTTGGCTACCTCCTCATGAGGATCTGTGGACTCCCACACACCCCCTACTTTTGAATCTCTTTTTCTCAAGGATGAATATTATGATCTCACTGAGTATCATTTAGTGTTTATTACTTTGGAGTCTAACATGCATTAGCCAACTCCCTCTTTAGCTTTGTGACACTAGGTCAACTCTTTTATTCTTGGAGACCTATTGTAATATGTCTCTTTTGATATTGAGCTTCCCCTCACATTTCACTTTTCCCATCAGAGTATAGGCTCACTCAACACATCTCCCATTAAGACCATTAAAACAACTGAGTTTGATCTCAAGTGTTATTTCATTCATGTTATGTCACATAACTTATTCAAGGATAGAAAGGCATAGATCAATCTCATGAAAGATTAATATAAGTACCATTATCCCCTTGATCATTTAGGTTTGGAGATTTCTCTCTTTGATGGCCTAACCCCTCGCATCCCCATAGTGAATGTCCTGGTGGTTGAACTTGAGGTGTTAGAATAATCTCTCACTCCCATGTCTGAGTGTTTTAAGTAAGGAAATGATATGGATGTTAAAGTCTTTATAGATGTCAACCTTGGAACTTTAGTAAGGCCTAAAATCATCAAGATCAGTGCTAGCCTAACTCTAGAGGACTAGGATGTCTTGATCACTTTTTTGCATGAATTTATGGATGTATTCACTTGGTAAAAGAACAATATGAAGGTAATGAATCCAAAAATCATTGTACATAACCTCATTATGGATGATGGGACCCATCCCATTCAAAAAAATCAATAACCAATGGTAGTTAAAGTCTCCCAGTTAGTCAAGTTTGAGATTGAAAAATTCATTCAATTTGGTTTCATCTAAGTGATCAACTACCCTCGATGAGTTTCCAATAATATTCCTATTCTTAAGAAGAATGTAGTTGTTTAAATCTAAATCAACATTTGAGATCTCAATATGGCTTGTCCAAAGGATAATTTTCCCACTCCTTTGATTGAATAGATTGTCGACTCCATAACGAGTTTTGAGATCATGTCCCTCATGGATGGATTCTTAGGGTACAACCAAATATAGATTGCACCCAAAGAATAACACAAGATGAAATTCACTACCCCATTATGTACCTTTAGTTATGCTATCATACCTTTCATTCTAAAGAATGCTAGGGTCATGTGTCATCGTGCCATGACACACATTTTTTAAAACATCATCCATAAGATTGTAGTGTTATGATTATCACCTCCTTAACAAATCCCACATGCAAGATGAGCATGTGCAAAACCTTAGGATCATGTTTGAGCATCTCAAGGAGAATCACATCAACCTCAACCCTAAGAAGTGCATTTTTGACATTTTTTATGGGAAGCTTCTCGGCTTCCTCATTTCATAGAGGAACATTAAAATAGATCTCAAGAAGATTAAGGAAATCCTTGAGATGCTTGACCCATGAAATTTCATTCAATTTCATTTATTCCTTGAAAGACTCAACTTCTTTAGACATTTCCTTGAGGAGTATGCTCATAAATCCATACCCCTCACACATCTCTTATGCAAGAACACTCCATTCTTATGGTCTATTGAAGTCTAAGTGGATTTTGAGGAATTGAAACATATGATTCATAATTCTCCCATTCGGATGACACCCATTAAGGGTCACAAGTTCATCTTGTACATCTATGTCACTAATCTTTCCATTAGGGCATGCTATGTCAAAAAGATGACACTGGTAGAGAGAGAGCTATTTACTATATCTCTCACATGCTAGTTGGCCCTGAGCTTAGCTATTCTCTTATTGAGTGGAAGTGCCTCTTCCTCATCTTTGCCATGAAGAAGTTGAGACATTACATGTTTGGCCAAACCACCAACATGATTGTCCAATATGATCCACTTTTCTATTTGCTCAGCAAGACACACATTTTTGGTAGGACTATGAGGTGGATCATGTTTCTTCAAGATTTCAACCTCCACATTGTTAACATAAAATCCAAAAAAGGTCTAGCTATAACTAAGAAACTCACTGAGTGCCCACTACTTAATCCTAACACAGAATTGGTTGATGATGCCTTTCTTGATGAGATATTCTACTTAGTCAACTAGATTGAGGTCTTTAAGTGTGATTGGTATTGGGAAATTATCCATTACCTTGAGACTCAATCTTATCCCATCGATGATCCTTCATAATAATGTTATTGGATCTACAAGATTACCACTCACTATGTCATCATAGGTGGTATCTTATTTAATATGGGTCTAGATGGCATGTTGATGTAGTGCCTAGTCCTCGAGGAGAATACTATTGTATTGGAGGAGTCTTATAGAAGTGTTTATGGTGGCCACTCGAGAGGGAAAGCCAATTCTCAACATATTATTAGGATGGACTACTACTAGTCCACTCTTCACCATATAATATGCTAACAAGTACAAGATGTGCTAAGTCACCAAGGATGACATCAATGCCCCTTCAAGCCTCTTGTATTCCATCTCAACCCCTTAGCCTTTCGTGATTTGGGCTCTTGACTTTGTCAGTGAGTTTAAACCTACCTCTTCTAATGGCCATCAATGGTTCATCACTGCCACTAGCTATTTCATGAAGTATATTAAGGCCATGCCTTTTAGAAACATGTGTAGGAAGACCATTACCAAGTTTATCCTGAACCATCTCATTTTTAGGTTTGGGGTCCCCACTATGATTGTGGCTGATAATGGACCAAGCTTCCAAAGCCTCAAGATGTATGAGCTTACTGAACATTTTGGGTTTAAGCTCCATTCCTCCTCCACCCATTACCCCTAGGGAAATGGGAAAGCATAATCTTAAAACAAAAATTTTAAGAAGATGCTTTTCCATACCATTGCCTAGTCCAAGTAGGATCATCATTTCCTTCTCTGTCCTATCCTTTAGGCTTACTAGACTAGCTTCTAGATGGCCACAGGGGCAACCCCATACTTTCTCATGTATGGGTTTGAGATTGTTCTTCCTTTAAAGGTTTTAATCCCTTAATTATAGGTTAAGATGTTTGGATCTCTCTCTAATGAGGAAGAACATTCTACTTGCCTTGCCAATCTTGAGTAGCTAGATGAGGGATGCCTTACCATTCTTAAGCATAACCATTCTTACTAGCATCATTAATGACACCAATTCGAGAAATTAGTGCACCTATATATATATATATATATATATATATATATATATATATATATATATATATATATATATATATATATATATATATATAAGGTAGGTGATATGGTCTTCATTTTTGACAAGGAGCATCGTAATAAGGGAAAACTCATGCACAAATGGTTTGGCCCCTTCATTATCACTACCTCTCTTAGATAATGGGGCTTATTATTTCTTAACCCACAAAGGTGATCCCTTATAGCACCCGATCAATGGGTTCCACCTCAAGATGTTTCACATCTAAGGCCTACATGGCCCTCTAAGAAAGTCACCTATGGTGGTAAGGTGGACCTCTCTTCTCTTCTCACACCACCAACCTCTGTATTACCTATATATGTGTGTGCACGTGGGTTCTTTATTAGTAGTTCCTACTATCTAATCACATGTATATAGTAGTCTATCTCAGATGAAACATACACATCACACATAAAATAATATACACACATGTGCTAATAATGAGAAATGATTGCATATGTATAAAAAAAATACACATTTTTCTCTAGGTACATGACATAGGTTTTTATAAGCCTAGGCTCGTAGTCCCCAAAATTACCGCATATATCGTTATATATATGATACTATCCTAGTCAACCTATGACTTGGCTCTATTTTATGGTAACCCTACTCCAAGTGGAGATCTCAATCTCTGCTTCTCAACTAGCTAAGCCATGGTCTCCTCTAGGGTAGATAGTTGGTCTACCCTCTCCTTAGGTGATTTGAATCCTTTGGTCTACTCTCAAGCTAGCTCAACCTATAGCTAATTAGTCTCAGCCTTTACTCTAGCTAATCATTCCTTATATCAAGCTACAACTATTGCATACTATATTGCAGCTATCTTGTGTTATGACATGGCTACCTCATATCATGTTGACTCTACCTCTAGATATGGTATTTGGTATCATGCCCTCATCAGCTTGAGTAGGGCTTGTGTACCCAACCATCAAAAGTGAATATGTGGATCTAACCTTAATAGTAGATTTATCACCCTCTTTGTTAGTGGTGTTACCACCACATTAGCAAATAACTCCCTTAAAAGTAGGTCCACCTAGGGTCTAGTATAGCTAGGTTAGTTTCTTTCACATGCACACACACACAAAACACATATATTAGTCACATACCTACTCTCACTCAAGGACAAGTACAAAAAACATGGTGTTATCTACCAAATACACTTTTATTACCTAGTCATGATAATGGCCTTTGTGGCCCTCTAATAGGTCATGTTACTCTTTGTGGTGATGGTCCTCATCATGGCTACCTCTCTCCACCACTTCCCCCCTCACTCTATCTTAGATACACTCGGTTCTTAGCCCTAACTAGCTTGAGCTATGTTAATCACTCTCATGCTACCAAAGTCTATCTCCTTGGATGCTAGTATGGCCCTTATGGACCTTGGAACTCCTCTTATCCCACATCAATCTCTACCCTGATATCCTTTGACCACACCATAGATTTTTATGGATCATGGAAGTAAATACCCACTACATCTTGGTTTAAGGTGGTCTACATAGGTCCAACCTTGTTTTTAAACCATGAAGCCCATACAATACCCTCTTCCAGTGTAGGATATGCATCACTTTCCCATGGTTCCCTCGATCATGTCAATGAGAGTCTCTCATAAGCCTAGGACATGAGTATGCTAGGCTATGTTAATCTGCCTACCCTTATACACTAGATGTGATCTAGTTACTAGTATAGTATGCCTAATATATACTAGCCCCACACATATCTCTATCCTCCCTCTACTTATTGGATAACTCCTATCCAGGATAGTGGTAGTCTCCCCATACTTTGGCTAGCATAGAGCCTCCCAACCATAATTCATGCTATCATTGTCTATAGTGGCGGTATCCTTAGTGATAGATATGTGATTTTTAATCCATGGATGTTATTCTCTTAATGGGATCCACTAGGTAGATCTCAACTATGGTTTTGTCCTTTAGATATAGTATATCTATCTCTCTCCCCATAGGCTCTACCCCATAGAGTTGGTAGAAATCCTCAATGCTTAAGATAACCTCTAGCTCAAGCCCCAACTAGAATACATGTCTCTCAGGTACCCCTGTGGTCACCAACACCAAATCCCTAAAGTAATGTAATGAAGGCATGTGTACTAGTCTCTAAATTTCTACACTCTGTAGGTGATCTTAGTCCTCCATAGGTAGAGCATCTACCTCCTCAACCAACCATGATAGGAATCTCTCCTAGTTGGTCACCTCACATGGTCTATCTCTTTGTGTTGGCTTCTCCCTCACCTATGAAGGCTCCCCCTCCTCTAGTGTGCTAACTCCACCATTTATCTACATAATCAAGAAATAGGCAAATGGATTAGTGTTCCTAGTCATGAAATGAGAAAATCAATTATTTTAATCTATTTACTTGTTTCCTTTTCTTCCCAGCCTATTTTGGGCCTTCCTAGGCTCTTTCAAGATCCCTAAGGCATATCATAGGGCCTTTCTACCCCAAGCTATGGCTTTATGGGCAAAACCATAACCTGATAGTAAACCAAGCAGTGGCCACTACAACTTGGTAGTGTCCTAGGCCATAGCATTGCCTAGCTAGGTCATGACCTAGGGAGTGGCCCCTTAGGGAGCCTTAAGGTTCCCCATTTCTCCCTCTCATGACCACAGTTGGACTTCCCATCTTTCCTAGTGTGTCCCCCTCAGCTTCCTCATCATTTTGACTACTTATTTCATCTAATTCATCCATTAAATCATTAAAAAATAGTCAAAATAGTTTTTTGGCCTCCCAAGCCCCAAAAAAGAACAAAATTTGCAAAAAATTTGATCAGAGGACTTACCTGGACCATCCAGTGTGTTTTTGGTGTGTTCGCATGTCCTCATTTACTCTATTTAGATTTTGGTGGCTAGTTAGATATCTTTTATATTTCTCAGAGTGAAAATGATTCACTTTTCACTTTTTCCCCTCTTTTAGCCCTTTTTCTTGCATTTTATGGCCCTTTTTTGGGTATTTTACCTATTTTTGCATTTTAGAATTTAAAACCTCCATCTTAGGGGTTTTGGCACATTTTGAGCACATTGGCAACCTATATTTTTTAATCTAAGACTTATTTAAGCCCACTCTAGCCCTATTTTGGTCCTTGAGACCCCTTCTAGGTCCTTTTTAAACTCTCAAGTTGGTGCCCCATCTCATGGGCACTTAGGGATAAAAGTTACTTGTCAAGCTTCTTTTAGTTAATCATTTCTCTACTTTTCTATAGTCAATCCATTATAACTCTCTTTTTCTCATTTTTTACTATGGTTGTAGGTAGGGTCATAGCTAGTTGTGGTGGTTCAAGACTTGCTCTGGTCTTGCCAACTAGTCTTCATCTTCTTTAAAATTCCCCCCACTTTTCCTTATTACCTCTTACCATGGCTGGTGTTAGTCAACCACTTTATTTATGACTTGGATTAATTATTTTTTCTCTCATGTAACTTACTTGGCCTACCTTGATTTGACTAGTCTTACATCCTTGACCCCCATTATGGTGCACCTCTCAATGGAGATTCACATAAATAGTGGCAGTCGAGGCAAGATAGGACATACCACTACAACTTAGGTTATCAATGATATGTGGGGCTATGAACTTGTTTCAACTAGTTTCTTCTTTACTAGTGAGATGAATAATGCTATCGAGTATCACTCAATCATTGGTGCCTTGATTGATGCCCATGAGTTAAGCACATACTATGTGCAATTATTATATAACTCATTCTTAACCATGTCTCAAATCATCTATGCCTAATCCATCCTTAGCTCTGAGTTGCTCCCCCTCTTTGAGGTGGTGCATAATTTTCTCTCCTTATTCAAGGATGTCTATGTCATGTCCCCTTTTTCATGGACATTGATAGATTTGATGATTGGCCTATTATACGACCTTCGTAGGCTAATAGGATGGATAAAGGGTCATAATGGAGCTTGGATTGACTTTGATTCACAGAATTTCTACATTTGATTTTCATTCAGGTTATTTTGGACACATTTGGCATGAGCTCTCACTTTTTAGGGATATTTGATATGCAGTGGAGCTCTTTTATTTTGGTATGGTCATGTGCGGAATCACTCCCTGATTCACTAGCTTCAATCGGTTCGAGGATCCGACATGTATTGAGGGAGATATTAATATTTGATTGATTTAATCAAATATTAATTATTTAGCCTAATTTTAATTAGAAACCCTAATTCTAATTTAAGAAACCCTAATTAGGGCAAGCATATCTTTTTGAGGGTATAAGGGTTTCTCATGGAGGCCATTGTTCAGGTATGATATAGATTATTGATTATTGATTTGAAGAAATTCTTTTGTGAAGACTGAGCCAAGGGTTCCAGGATTCCATTGCAGTGAAGAACGTTCCCTCTTCATTGTGTGTGATTTAGAGGCTGTGAGATATCAGCTGATTTATTGCCAAATTGAGAGATAGCTTCATTCAGAAGT
This sequence comes from Torreya grandis, assembly GCA_037957365.1. Classification (NCBI taxonomy): domain Eukaryota; kingdom Viridiplantae; phylum Streptophyta; class Pinopsida; order Cupressales; family Taxaceae; genus Torreya; species Torreya grandis. The sequence continues at coordinate 1,371,948 of JARHVA010002289.1, read as the reverse complement.
TATCACAGAGATACAGATATGAGAGATAGCTTCATCCAGAGGTTATCACAGAATTCTAGGGTTGAGAGATAACTTCACACAGAAGTTTATCACAGAGCTTTCCAGGTATTTTCTTTATTTAGTTGTTGATCCAATAAGATATACAGAGATAGATTTTGTGTTAGAATCTATATTCTAGAGATCATTAGGTTGTTCAGCTATCAGGGGTTAAGAAGAGACAGGTTGGCGGCCGTACCACGTCCGTACAGGTCTGTACAGATCCGTATCAGGAACCGACATCGGTAGAGAGAGCTTCCAGTGACCGACATCGGTCGACTGAAGACCGACGTCGGTAGAAAGCCGACCGACAGAGACCGATGTCGGCGAGATATCGACTGACGACGGTGCCTGTGTGTCGACACAGAAAGGCCGAGACACTTCCAGATCCAGTTTTCATTGCCCAATTAGCAAAAGCCAGGGTTTTAAGACCAGGATTTTAATATTCTTTATTTTGTATAACAGAGACTCAATCGTGTAATCGTCCAAAAGAACCAGTAATGAGATCTTTATTTACTATTGAGAGATTATACTGTGATTTGTGTATGCTTATTTGAATCTATTCTGCAAGTTTGTATCCGTGATCAGAGCTTTATGAGTTTATATATTCCCTATTTGAAGGGGATATTATAGTTGTTCAGAACTTTTGTGCAGAGAAAAGAGCCCCTAAGTAAGGGACATCATAGTGGTATCAGAGCTTTGGTCTTTGGTATCATAGTTTTGTGTCTTTCATATATCTCTATTGGTAGGGGATATTACAGTGGTATCAGAGCTTTATTTGCTATATATTAGAGTTGTGTAGAGATAAAAAGAGGCCCTAAGTAAGGGACATCACAGTCTAGGTCACCCATATCCCTCATAGGAAAAATACTAGGGATGATGTTTTGGTGAATGTCATTCTATATTGTATAATTTTATTTGATATCACTTGTGTCCATTATTTATAGGAGTTAGAATTGGAACTGGAGCTAGAGTTGGATTTTGGATTACATAGCATTTGCACTCTCACGCATGAATAATGTTATCAACTTCTTCCACCACCATCCTTATCTGGTAAGTGTAGGTAATGTTGTATTTTATCTTTTTAGTTATTTATTTATTCTACTTTTATGTGGTTTATAGGTACTATGTAGCACTCTTTGTTCATTCAAATATTGACTACTTATACCATGGGGCATATGTAATCATACTTTTTGTGACCCTACTCCTCCCTATGATTACACATCAACTCATGTGTAGGCTAATAACCTTGGTTATCTCATTTTAGGGAATTTGACACTCACATTGACCTTTAAAACATCATACATCCATCCCATATATATTTATCACATCTCTAACATTTTACATGTTAGATAGGCCCTCTAAACACCTCTTAAATCCCTTTCAGAGGCCTGTTGACCACCTAGAGTGCCCATTTGACCCAGACCATAGCTTAGGGAGGAAAATCATGACCTAAGCTAAATGTTTCCTTCAAGAAATCCATGGTCTAGGCTACTTCCTAGATATATTGTGCAAAAAAGGTCCTTGTTTGGGCCTAAATGGCTAGAAATGACTAATTTTTAGCTTTTTGGTAGATTAGGGTTGAGATATATGACACTTATTAATTTGAGCCTATCTCTCTTGTATTTTTTATTTCATATTTTAATTTGATCATCACACTCAAATATTGGTTACTTTATTGAATCTCACCTAGTTCTTGCTTGGCAAACTTAGCTTTCATGTGACAAGGGATGTCCTACCATACTACAGTTTATCTTGGTGATTCACATTGATATTTATAGTGTTACTGAAGCTTGTAGGTGGATTGTAGATTCCTCAAGACTCCATTTCACCTATTCTTATGCTCCTTGCAGTGACTATCTCTTAATTGGTAGATTCTCCTTCACCTCTTCCATAACTTTTAGCTCTTCATCTAGACTCAGCTCACACACACCTTGATCCTCTTCCTTTGTTGCTTCCTAGCTTGGATAATCAATTGGTATAAAGTTTTCACACTTAATTTGAGTTTGATATGAGGTCACTTTGCTATGAAAAGTTAAATTATTATTTGTTTGTAGTAGTATACATGCTAGTTTTGTATTGTTTTAGTGATTTAGCTTGTTTAGGTCATTATCTAGGATAGTTTCTAAAGTTTATTGCATTTGTATGTGGTTAAGAATATATTCATTTATTTAAATATCTTCCATTATATGGCATGCTTGCATTATAAATATTTATCATTACATAGTAGGATCTTATATGCTCAAAATAACCTATATAATTTGCATAAATAATCTCTCCTCTTGTTAAACTGGAATATTACATTATTAGGGAATAATAGTGTTGAAAATAAAGAGTTAGCTCAAATGTAGATTAGGCATGCTCTTTTACCCTTACTTGAAAACATATTTACTTCTTAAAACACCTTTCATTTGGCTTGAAAGTGCCTTTGTTTCTAAGTTTACACATTAATTGTTAGCTCTCTTTATTTAGCATTATTATTTACATAATTTATATGCAAATACTTTTCTAGTCTTTGCTACTTGATTTACTATGGTTATATCTGCTAGAGATATCTACATCCTTTATGTGCTTTGTTGGGTGAATATTTTGTCACTAGTTAACTGATGAGCAAAATAGGTCTCTTCAACCACAACATAGGGAGATTGGTTGGCCAGATGTGCAGGTTTACTACATCAAAATGGGACAAATCTCTCCTCTCATCAAGGGGAGGTTCCCTATAAATATGCAGGAGCTATATACTATATATAAGTAGAAAATAACACTCAGGGGTAGGATAAACCATCCATCTCTCTTTTTTTAGAGATGATGTTAACAAATAGAGGAGAAAATCTTGGTGAAAATGCTGAAGGCACTTCTCTTCTTTTGGAAGTGATCTTACAGGAAACAACAGGAGTTCTTTCAGATAGTGACAAGTAATTGGTAACCAAAGGCATAGTAACCAACAGACTGAGATGTAGCCCAAAGTCTCCACCTCAACTACCCAAGAGTGAGATATTAATGATAATGAGGGCACAAAGTCATCCCAAGGTCCTTTACATAGAAATATAATACGAAGGATAATGAGGGCACAAATTCATCCAAAGAACCTTTACACAGGGATAGAAAGAAAACACACTAAAGGCAATTGTGGGGGCATAAAGTCTCTCCATAGTTGGCTTCAGGAAACCTTTCTAATTATTTTCACTAATTCTACTTATTCAATTAAATGGAAAAAAAATGTATTAAGGAAACAGACATAAGAACAATTTCCCCAACAACCAAGCTATTCCAGCACAAAGTCTGAAAAGTCACTTATTCTCTTATTCAAATAATGAAATATGATCAACAATCTAAGCTCAAAGTCTCAATAATGTCTTTCAATTTTTGGCAAAGTTTTTGTTTTGATAACAAAGAGATCTCCCTAAAACAATAACAGAGAGTCCAATATATAGTGCTCCAAAAAAGACTTGGGTGCTTTGTTTCACAAAAATGGCCTACAATGCATTTTAAATTCTATCCATGGGCTATGTTAGAATCGAGTGTTAGTCTTAAATATGGGCCACTTGATGTTCTTCTTGATGTGTGCACAACTATTCATTCACTTTACTCAATGCAAAAAAATAGGCCACGCCATTGAATGTTTGCGCTCTCCGATGTCCACCTGGTGGACTGCTTCACCTTCTAAAAACATATCCCATGCATGGATATTTCTGATCTTTATCCATTGTTCCCCTTTTCCTAGCTATATTTGAAAATTGATATATATTTCATTATCTTAAATTTGACGTCCACAGGGACGTCAATGGCTACTAATTATTTGGTTCAATCGCTTTCCTAGTTCAATCACTTTCTTTGGTTCAATCAGTTCTTCTTTCCTTTGTCTGGTGATTTCTTTGATCTTAACAAGTGACACATGGCATTTCCCACTATGAAATAGGTGAGGACACTTGGCAGTATCCACTTAACTTATAGAAGCTTTAGATACCTTTTGAGTGTCCCATGGAAGATGATACATGGTGGCTTCTACTGAGCTTTAGAAACACTGTAGAAACATTTAGGACTCATTTGGATTCACACAGATGTTGACACTTGGTGTGCTCTATTTATCTTACAAGGGACACATGGAAACTTTTGCTACTTTTTAAAAAAACATATTGAAACTTTTTGCCATCACCACTTGGCACCTTCCATAGAACTCTAAGAGAAGCTTATCGAAAGAAGCTTTGCAGCTTATAAGAAACTTGAAATGTGGATGCAAACACTTGTCATGCTCCATTGAGATTTTAGAAACAATATAAAAACATTGGGACTCATTTGGACTCACATGGATGATGACACATGGCACATTTCACTCGAGTTTAGCCACTCACCTAGGACCCACCAAAGTCCTTATGACACAAAAGGAATAAGTTATGGATGTTGACACTTATCGGCTTCCACAGAGTTATAATAGGACATGAGGCAACTTCCATCATATCTAGAAGCAAGTTATAATGGGTCTTAGAAGATGACACTTGGTAGCTTCCACTGCTCTTTGAGGTTTGATCTTTCTCAGAGGGAACTTGCTCTTTGGGGACTAAAGAGATAGTCTTTTGAACTTCCCAATAGAAAAAATGACTAAGTGTTGAACCTATTTCTCTCCTGTAGAGTCCATAGAAACTAACTTGCAAAGTCTGTAGAAATGAGTCTATGAAGTCCATAGTTTCAAGCCTGCAGAGTCCATAGTTTTTTGAAAAAGCTTGAAAAATGAAGGAATTTGAATGCTCAGAACAAGTTTTGAAAAGGGAAGAGACAATTTTGGTCTTGTAGGGCCAAAATAGTTCATATATTGTCTCAAAAATGAGTGACATTTTTTGGGGACAACAGCTAGCTCTAGTTGGGGAACTTCCTTCAGTTGAAAACTTGAAACAGCTGAGAGGAGTAGAAACCAGAATCTCCAGTGCCTTCAAGTATGCCATTGGGCTATGGAGTCATGCTACCCAAAAAAGAAAGGCACAAAAAAAAATGAAAATAAACAACACAAACCAAAAACAAAAGACTATACAAATATACATATGTATAGGTGAACTTATCTAATACTTCAAGGATTGAAGTGCTTCAGATGCTTCCCATCATGAGATAGTGAAAATGGTGTTCCATCTTGATAAAATAGCAAGAAACCATTTTGTCTCCAGAATCGGTGATGGGTGAATGGTCTCTCCACCAGGAATCACATTTCCTATGCACTCCTTTTAGTTCTCTCTTCTTGCTCCATGGCAAGGTGTGGTCTCCAATCTAAAAACCATAAATCTTTGTTATCTCAGTGAAGAGTTCCTCCTCCTAACTTTGGCATGCAATAGTATGGTCCACCACCATAACTTGTTGTTCTGCTAGTTTAGTCCATCACATGATTTGATTGTCCCCCTCAAACACTTGACAAACCATCGGTTCAACATCTCCTTTGGCATGGAGGAGTTTGACATCTTCACCCTGAGCAACCTTCAATTCGAGCAGTAGTGATTCATACTCAGCAGTGTTGTTGAACTGCAACTTGCATGAAGAAGGAAAAACATCTCCTTCAGGAAATATCGACATAATCTCAGCTTCATCATTGGTAGAAGAATTGCTACCATTGGATTCCAGGATCTAAATAGCATCAAAAACTGATCTTCTATCATATTTCTCTTTATTGGAAGTGGAAGATGCTTTTTCATCTATACTGCACCCTACCAATTCTTCTAATGTCTTGTTTGAATTGATTTTCAGATTGCCACCTATAGGACTTTCATCTACAGTGTAATGGGCACCCCAATTATGCCCAAAACTAACCTAGCTAGAACTCCTTATGACTCCAAAATGGTTTTCTTGTATTATTTTTTTGTTTTACAAAGTCTAATGCATGCAACATAAATATAGAATTGAAAGCATAGATACACATAGCTGAAATAACCAACACACTATATTTATATTAATTGCAAAATGAATAAACAAGTACAATGTTGGCCACGTGATAACTCACTACATACTCTAATAATCATCTAAACATTATTTCAAGTGAATATCCTAGTGAGTATTGAAGGTGCGATCATTTTGTTCTCCATCCAACAGAACTACGGACTCTCTAGGCTAGTTTCTATGGACTCTATAGGTTGGATTCTATGGAATCTATAGGCTAGTTCTACGGACTCTGCAGGCTAGTTCTACAGACTCTAAAATTGGTTCTACAGACTCTATAGCTGGTTCTACGAACTCTACAATTAGTTCTACAAACTTTGCAACTGATTCTACAGAATCTATATCTAGTTCTATGGACTCTACAACTAGTTTTACAGACTCTGTAGCTACTTTAATGGACTCTGCAGGCTTGTAGGCTAATTTCTACGGACTCTTCAGGTTGGTCTAATGCTTCTACAGACTTTATAGGCTACTTTTATGGATTGTACAAACTAAATCTATGGACTCTATAGGCTGAATCTATGGACTCTGTAGGTTGAATCTACAGACTCTACAAGCTAATTCTATGGACTCTACAGGTTGAATCTATGAACTATGTAGGCTAAGTCTATAGACTTTGTAGGCTAATTCTACAGATTATGTAGGCTAAATCTACATACTCTATAGCTGAATCTATGAATGTTATAGTGACATTGTTGCTACAATGATGAGATGCTATAATGATTGACTACTATAGTGGCATGGCTATTATAGTGTCACAATTACTACAGTGGCATGGCTACTCTAAATGGTGCAAGTGATAGTTCACTGGAAAGCTCTTGGCGAGGAGTATCAAATACAATCATCAAAATTGGCCTCCACTACATCTTGATAACTTACTAAAATATTAAGTATGCCTAAAACTGAGTAATTCAACTGCTAAAGTGGGGACATTATAGTCTGCCTCCCTTGAAATTGCTTGTCCTCAAACAATCTCAGCCCATCTTGCTAGATAACTTACTCACTCTCCTATGTAGTATCCTCTTCTAGCAAGTCTTTCCATCTGACCAAATACTCCTTCACTATCTTATTTTTGAGTTTCCTCTCTCTGGTGTCCAGAATAGCCTTAGGTTATAACACGAGCCTCTCCTCCTCATCCAAAGGGGGTAAATCTACAAAAGGCACTACACTCTAACCAATGGCTTTCTTAAGCCTAGACACATGAAATACATTATGCACTCGACTGCCCTCTAGAAGCTCAAGCTCATAAGCAACTTCGCCCACTCTTCAAATCACCCTATATGGGTCATAAAATCTAGGCTTAAGCTTCTCTACTCCATTCTTCTTGAGTGATGACTGCCTATATGGTTGTAGCCTCAAATACACCATGTTATCTACCTCAAAATTGTGCTCTACCCTATGCTGATCAACATGTAACTTCTACTAATTTTGAGCCTATTGTATATTCTCCTTGAGCACTCTCAAGACATCTTGACTATCCTTCAATAGGTCTTTAGCTTTGGGCACTCTGCTGTCCCCCAAAACCATATCCATGAAGCTTGGGGCTTCATACCTGTATAATGCCATAAATGGAGTCATCCTAATGGTCATGTGATACATGGTATTGTATCAATACTCCCCCATGTGTAACTACTTAACCCAGGCTCTCTGCTGCATAGTCACATAGTTCCACAAATAACCTTCCACCCATTTATTTACTATCTCTATCTGCCCATCTTTCTGAGGATGGTAGCTCATACTAGGTGTAAGGTTTGTACCGTACAACCTAAACAACTCTCACCAAAAGGTGCTCATGAACTTGCTATCCCTATGAATAACAATAAATCTTGGTAACCTGTGCAACTTGAAAACCTCCCTGAAGAACAAATTTGCCACTTGAGCTACTGTGTAAGTAGAAGGGATAGCAAAGAAGTGAGAAAACTTTGTCAATCTATTTACCACCACATAAATGCAATATCTTCCTTGCACTCGTGGTAGGCCAGTGATGAAGTCCATGGAAATGCTTTCCCATTTCCAATTTGAAATGGGTAAGGGCTATAGTAAACTAGTAAGAAACATGTGCTCTTCCTTATTCTGCTAACAAACTGCACACTCCCTGACATGCCTCTAAACATCACCCTTGAGCCCTCTCCATGAGAACCACTCTCAGATCTGCCTATAGGTCTTGAAAAATCCCAAATGCCCAACTATAGGTGCATCGTGAAATGCCCTCAGTATCATCTCTCTTAAGTGTGATGATGGAATCAAATAAATTATGTCCTAAAATTTGATCAACCCATCTATCACCTCATAGCGATCATTTTGTATAGTACCTGAAATAAATCCCAAAGCCCAAGCATCTCTAGCATATTCTGTTATAATCTTAACCCACAAATCTCTTGAAATCTCTACAAGAGCACAAACGTGAGGTCTTCTAGACAAGGCATCAACTACTATATTCTTCTTCCCTTTGATAAACTCAATGTCAAAGTCATAATCCTATAATTTAGTGACCCACTTCTATTGCCTATCATTCAAGTCTCACTAGCCCATGAAGTACTTTATGTCATTATGATCTGTCTTGATCACAAACTTCCCTCCAACCAAATAGGATCAGAATTTGGCCAAGGCATACATGATGGACAACATCTCTTGATCATAAATATAATAGCTCTTCTCCACCCCTCAGAGCTTCCTACTCTCAAAAGTAATGGGATGCTTCTCCTGCATCAATATTGCTCCAATCCCATCACCTAATGCATCACAATGAAGCTCAAAAGGCTTCATGAAGTTGGGTAGATCTAGAACCAGACATGAAGACATCACTTGCTTGAAATGTTCAAAACACTATTGTGCTACCTTTGTCCATACAAAAGCACCCTTCTTGGTGAGTTTTGTTGATGGTGCTATAGTCTGTGAAAAAACCTTCACAAATCTCTTATAAAAACTACATAATCCAAAAAACCCTTTGAGTTGTGTAAGTCTTGTTGGAGTAGGCCAATCAACAACCACCTTAATCTTTTCTGGATCCACTCTAACTCCCTCATCACTAATAATATGGCTAAGGTAGAGCAACCTTGTCATGCCAAACTCACACTTTGATTCCTTGGCATACAGTGATTCCTTCTCCAAAATGACTAGCACCTCCTCTAATTGTTGTAGGTGCTCCTCCCAAGTCTGACCGAATACCAAGATGTCATCAAAGAATATCAATATAAATCTTTGAAGCTACCCTCTAAACACCTGATTCATACAACTTTGGAAGGTAGCTAGAGCGTTGGTTAGCCCAAATGGCATAACCAAAAACTCAAAGTGCCTGTAGTGACACTTGAAGGTAGTTTTTTCTATATCCTCCATTCACATTCTAATCTAATGGTATATTGACCATAGGTTTATCTTAGAGAAATACCGTGCTCCATGTAGCTAATCAATTAGCTCATCAATCCTAGGGATGGGGTACCTATTCTCAATTGTCTTCTTATTGAGAGCTCTATAATCAATGCACATATGCATTGTCCCATCCTTCTTATTTACAAAAACAACCGTTGAAGTAAAGGGGCTTTTGCTTGGTCTAATATGCCCCATCTCCAATAGCTCCTTTATCGGCTTCTCTATCTCATCCTTATGCTTTTTAGGATGGTGATAGGGGTGATGATGACTAGTTTATCCCCCTCCTCTAGCTCTACAACATGCTCTATACCCCTTTTGGGAGGAACCCCATGTGGAATGCTACCAAACACCTTATCATGCCTAGAAATGATCTCCTCTACATCTGGATGATAGCTTTTAACCTGCTACTCTAGAGGCATAGGCATGATCAAAAATTCCATTTCCCACTCTACATCATCATGTCTAAATAACCATTCCATCCTATTTAGTGATACCACCCTGAGCCCCCCATCAGGTTACCCTCGAAGCACCACCTTCCTGCCTTGATGCTGGAACCTCATCTCTAACTTAGCCAAGTTAAAGGTAAACTCTACTAGAGAAGCCATCCACATCATTCCCAAGATGACATCATAATCTCCCATGTCAACTACATAGAAATCATCCTCCAATTCATAATCTCCTCCCAATCTGATGTAAAGATTTGAAATCTTCCAAGTGCATAATAACTTGTGGCCATTGGCCAACATGACTCTGAACCCCGTGTGATCTTTGGTTTGAATGCCTCTCTTGGCCACCAATTTTGTATTGATAAATTTATGCATTGCCCCTATGTTGATCAATGAAACCACACGCTGCCCCTCAATCATCCATCTTACCATAAAGGTAATGGCCTTCTGGACCTTTATCAACTGAGCAAGAGACTTCTCATCATCCGAACTCTCCTCAATAGTGCTATCACCCTAACTAGATTCTAAATCTAAATGTTGCTCCTTATCCTCATAAGTTGATTCATCTATTGAAAAATACTCCATTGGTTTAGCCTTCACCTTAAGTGGACATTCATGGGAAAGATTCCATGTCTCCCTACAATGAAAACATAGTTTTTTCTTCCTAAGCTCATTGAGGGTGTCACTATCCAACCCTTTAGTTTCCCCCTTAGGCCACTGAGGGTCCTTTTTAAATGTCTTTCTTTCCTTATCCTTCTTAAAATGAGAGTCCTTAGAGTGGATTTTACTCCTATAGGAAGAAGATGCTAGGTCTCTCATTTTCTTAATAGCCTCTTGTAGTGAAAAGGGGTTATGTCCCTTTACCCATCCTCGTAAGGGATCAGAAACCCTATCCATGAAAAGAACAATGAGTCTCCTTTCAGATATATATGTCACCAATACTGCCAACTTTTGGAACTCAGTGATATAGGCCTCCATAAAACCCTAATGTTTAAGCTGTGCTAGCTCCTTGAAATGTAATTTCAGGTCCTTAGTGTCAAATCTATCAATGAGTCTCTCAGTAAACTTTGCATAAGTATCTATCTAGTTATGGCCAAGTGTGACCATACCATGGTGCCACCACTTGTGGGTACTCCCATCCAAGTGCAATGCAACATACTTAATCGCATCCTCCTCAGGCACGGGATTAAGCTAGAAATAAGTGTCTGATTTTTGGACCCATGTTCATGCTAAAGTCTTCCCTGTACCATCATAGTATGGAATAGACAACTTTCCCAACTTCTTCCTCATCTCATAATTTTTTTGCCTGTTTCCTCTTATGGGCATATGCTTGAGTCTAACATCCATATACTCCCTGAAGGACATTTCACCCTGAAAGTCTGGTCTAGAATTTCTCCAATCCTCTAATATTTGATCCTGTATCTCCTGCTGTGTAGGGCCAACATCATTCTAGTCATTGTATCTCAGAGGGAAATGTGGCATGAGTGGTCTTATAGTAGAAGAACCTGCTCTAGCATATGTCTAGGCTCACCTATTAATTGATGCATCTCCATTACCTCCATTACCCTATCCACCTACCTGGTTAGCATTATTACCCTAGTTGGCATTATTTCCATGATCTGCTCTAGTCAAGTGTTGTGTAATTGCTAGAGCCATCTGCTACAATGTAGCCTGTAGCTCCCTTTGACCCTTAGGAAGATCACTCAGCATCATCCTAGTGCTTGGTTCTCCCCTTTCCCCATCTGTGTCACCCATAGCTAGTGCTGAAAAAGGGTCACCCTCCTCTTCAATCTCTAAAAAAAATTGTAAGTCTAGGTTTGTCGAGTTTCTCCTCAAAAAGTACTGATGTGTTGGATGCATGAAACCTCACAGGATGGTAGGAAAAATAGGCTCTAATACCACTATAATGGGCACCCCAATTTGCCCAAAACTAACCCAGCTGGAACTCCTTATGACTCCAGAACGGTTTACTTGTATTGTTTTTTTTATTTTACAAAGTCTAATGCATGCAACATAAATATAGAATTGAAAGCATATATACACATAGTTGAAATAACCAACACACTATATTTATATTAATTGCAAAATGAGCAAACAAGTACAATTCTAGCCACGTGATAACTCACTACATACTCTAATGATCATCTAAACATTATTTCAAGCGAATATCCCGAGTACCGAAGGTGCGATCATTTTGTTCTCTATCCAGTGGAACTATGGACGCTACATGCTAGTTTCTATGGACTCTACAGGCTAGATTCTACAGACTTCTGTAGGCTAGTTCTATGGACTCTGTAGGCTAGTTCTATGGACTTTGCAGTTGGTTCTACAGACTCTATAGCTGGTTATACAGACTCTGCAGTTGATTTTATAGACTCTACAGCTAGTTCTATAGACTCTGCAACTAGTTCTATGGACTCTACAATTGCTTCTATGGATTCTATAGGCTTGTAGGCTAATTTCTATGGACTCTGTAGGCTGGTCTAGTGCTTCTATAGACTCTACACATTGAATCTATGGACTTTGAAGGCTAAATCTACAGACTCTACAAGTTAAATCTATGGACTCTGTAGGCTGATTTTATGGACTCTGTAGGCTAAATCTATGAACTCTGTAGGCTAAGTCTATGGACTCTACAAGCTAATTCTATGGACTCTACAGGTTAAATCTATGGACTCTATAGCTAAATCTATGAATGCTACAATGACATTGCCATTACAGTGATGAGCTACTATAGTGACTGACTGCTATAGTGGCATGGTTACTACAGTGGCATGGCTACTATAGTGGCATGGCTACTATAGTGGCATGGCTACTATAGTGGCACAATTACTACAGTGGCATAGTTGTTAGAGTGGCATGGCTACTCTAGTGGCATAACTACTATAGTGGCATGACTGTATGAGGCTAAAAGCACAAACTCTAAAGACCAATCCCAAGGATTGATGTCTAGAGTGTTATAGATGAGAAGGACGTTCTCAAATTCCCAAATTAACCTACAAACTACAAGTGCATCAATTATTTTCTTCTTATCTAGCATGCCTAAAGAAGCCACAAACACTTCCCTTTATCCTTTCTCCAAGGGGTGACTCAACTCACTTGAGCAATGTGGGATAAAGGATGTGCAATAGTTTATACATTAGAATATTGCTTATGTCTCCCTTGGGTATCATCCCCATAAAGTAAATATTTAAAGTAACACTTAATATCTTGCAATTGGGTTAAATGTTAATTTTTATAGCACTTTAGGCCTTAAAATATACTAGTAACTGGACTCTAAATGGTGGAAGTGATAGCTCACCAGAAAGCTCTCAATGAGGAGTATCAAATCCAATCATCAAAATTGGCCTCCACTGTGTCCTACTAACTTAATACAAATAGTAAGAATGCCTAAAATTGAGTAAATCAACTGCTAAAGTGGGGACATTACATATAGAAACATGAACATCCTCTGTGGACAAAAAATAATTACCCCTACTTGAAGACTCAAATAGAATCTGAGCTTCAGGTGTTGATGTCTAAGTGACCACATATTTTGCCTCCTTTTTAGGGAGCAATCTCTTCATTACACCTTTAACAGGGATCCTTGCCTTAGACAGGTCCATGCTTAGTTCTCCTCCCACATCTTTACATAAATTTCATCCAAGTAAAATGCCATAGGATGCTGGGACGTCAGCCACCAGAACTATCATCTTGATTCTCTTATCTGGGAATGTCACAAATGCAAATTGGGCATCCTTGATTTGTCTTAGTAGTGGCACTTACCTGTTCTCCATGGAGAAGCATCTACCAAATGTTTTCATCAGTGTGAGACCAAGAGATTCTGCCACTTTGGCAGGCATGACGTTGTTTGAAGCACTAGAATCAATGATGTAGTTGCTGAGCTTGTGACCATTTATCAATAGGGAAACATAGAAAGGATCTACTTTCCTAGGGGTAGTAGGAGGATTAATGACAAGATTATTTGGGATGGGCATATTCCTTGGGGGATCATGAGTTACCTTTCTAATCTCTTGTCTTATAGGGACGGCTTTATTCTTCACACACTCCACCAACCTGTCCAACTGTTCAAGATTGGATTGCAAGAATTCAAATTTAGACATTTGAATTTTGGTCTTCTTGGCGTGGTCGATTATGTCAAATGACTGAAATGGACTAGGAACAGAGGATGGGAGTTCATCTTTTTGGTTTTTGGGAGGGGGAGGACAGGTCTGCAAAGTTGAAGTTGAAGGTGCAGGAATGTTTGCGGTACTTACCTTCTTAGCAATCACTAAGTCCTTTGGCTGGAAAGGCAGAGTGGTCCCATGCTTAGCAATTGAAATTACTGGTTGAGGTCACTCCTTTGTCTTCTCTTTATTAGCTTGTGGGCTGACTAATTCTTTAATCGGGTGAATACAACACATGATCCCTCATCGGCTTTCCCTTCACGTCTAGGTTCATCCTAATAATTTAGGAAACCAATGTTGGAGTCACCAGCTAATTATTCTTGGACTTTTGCAAGGAGATTAGTGTCATTTTCTTGTTTCAATTCAGGCTTGAAAGAGAAATCAGATTCTATTTTGAGATATCCAACTACTGAATTAGTTGGGGTTGCTTCAATGGCAAGTTTCCCTTATGGGGGAGGAAGATGATTTGGCTATCCTTGATTCCTGGCAGCATTGCCTTGTATGAATGATTAGGGAATGTCCTTCTTAGCATATCTCTGTATGAAGGAACTGAAGATATCCCTTGTGCCATTTTCTTCCTAAGTGCTAGGAACTCATTTGCTAGCTTCTGCACCATTGAATCATTTGTACTTGTAGATGGGTATTCAGAGGATGAAGAAGATTTACCTCTATTAGGATCTCTCCTTATCTTTCCTACCAAGATAAGGTCATATTCCACCTTAGTGGCTAAATCCTAAGCTAAAACAAGGTCTATTTGGCTAGCACATCTCAATAAAAAACTCACTTCAGGCAGCTGAGAGTTGATGAAGAAACATTTGAAGTTTTTAGGTGTTAGCTGAGCAATTGTAGGAATCCTGTTCCTCAGTTTGTTGAAATTGACTATGAAATACCTCATTGGTTCATGAGGCTCCTTCTTCATTTGTGTGAGTTGAGCCAATAGGGCATGCACATCTTCTGCAGGCTTGAATCTAGCTTCAAATTTGGCTTTGAGAGTGTTCCAGTCAGTCACAGTCTAGGCCTGCAAATGATAGAACCAGTATGTAGCAGCACCTTGTAAAGTTTTCATGAATAGCTTGACTGATACATCCTCATAATCCACACCTATTACACCATAGGCTATGTTGAAGGCTGCAATATGTTCATCAGGATGAACCTTCCCATCACCATAGAACTTGAGGAAATTTTTCCTTGAATTGAATGGTAGCTCATGTAGAGGTGGAGTTAAATTGAGTGGGCCAAAAGAGTTACCCCAAGGGCCTTGAGCTACCATTATATGACAAAGCTTTATTAAAAGTGGAAATGGATGCTTTACCCGGTAATGGAGACTTGACTTTAGTAGGAGGAAAGCACCTAGTTTGATGGAGGCGAGATGGTGAGGGAAATAGATCAAAATAAATTTTCTATACCAACTCAAATATAGGGTCAACAATACCTTTAGCCCTTTATCTTCACATATACTATGGATCTACCATAGTGTAAAAATAAAAATGGAAAAGAACTAGCACTACTTCAACTTGAAGCTTGAGGCTTCAAACTACGTGTTCGATCACAACGGGATAAATAGATAAGGATATAATGATAATGGATAAGACAAATGTGATGTTTCAATCTGACGCTTGAGGCTCCAAATTGCACAAAATTATTGTCCCCAATGGAGTTGCCGAAAACTATTGGCGTGAAGCTGGCAGTGTTATTTCCTACTTCACGTCGTTCCCCAATAATATGAAATACTTCAATTTGAATAGACTGGAAAAGAACTAGAAATGCTCGTTGTTCCCCAACAGAGTCACCAAAAAATTGTTGGGTGAATATTTTGTCACCAGCTAACTGATGAGCAAAATAGGTCTCTACAACCACAACATAGGGAGATTGGTCAGCCAGATGTGCATGTTTACTACATCAAAAGGGGACAAATCTCTCCTCTCATCAAGGGGAGGTACCCTATAAATATGTAGGAGCTATATACTATATATATAAGCAAAAAATAACACTTAGGGGTAAGATAAACCATCCATCTCTCTTTTTTTAGAGATGATGTTAACAAATAGAGGAGAAAATCCTGGTGAAAATGCTAAAGGCACTTCTCTTCTTTTAGAAGTGATCTTGTAGAGTATAGTAGGAGTTATTTCAGATAGTGACAAGTAACTAGTAACCAAAGGTGTAGTAACGAATAGATTGAGATTTAGCCCAAAGTCTCCACCTCAACTGCCCAAGAGTGAGATATGAAGGATAATGAGGGCACAAAGTCATCCCAAGGTCCTTTACACAGAAAAAAATACAAAGGATAATGAGGGCACAAAAAAGTCGTCCCAAGATCCTTTACATAGGGATAAAAATAAAACACACTAAAGGCAAGTATGGGGGCACAAAGTCTCTCCTTAGTTGGCTTCAGGACACCTTTCTAATTATTTTCACTAATTTTTCTTATTCAATTAAATGGATAAAAAACATATTAAGGAAATAGACATAAGAACAATTTCCCCAACAACCAAGATATTCCAGCACAAAGTCTAAAAAGTCATTGTTTTCTTATTCAAATAATGAAATATGATCAACAATATGAGCTCAAAGTCTCAGTAATGTCTTTCAATTTTGGGTAAAGTTTTTCTTTATGATAATAGAGAGATCTCCCTAAAATAATAAGAGAGAGTCCAATATATAGTGCTCTAAGAAAGACTTGGGTGCTTTATTTCACAAAAATGGCCTACAATGCATTCAATGCAATTTAAATTCTATCCATGGGCTATGCTAGAATCTGGTGTTAGTCTTAAATATGGGCCACCTGGTGTTCTTCTTGATGTGTGCATAGTTGTTCATTCACTTTAGTCAATGTAGAAAAATAGGCCATGCCATTGAATGTTCGTACTCTCTGATGTCCATGTGGTGGACTGCTTCACCTTTTAGAAATATATGCCATGCATGGATATTTCTTATCTTTATCCATCATTCCCCTTTTCCTAGCTATATTTTAAAATCAATAAATATTTCATTATCTTAAATTTGACATTTGCAGGGATGTCAATGGCTACTAATTATTTGGTTCAATCACTTTCTTGGTTCAATTGCTTTCTTTGGTTCAATCGATTCTTCTTTCCTTTGTCTGGCACTTTCTTTGATCTTAACAAGTGACATGTGGTGTTTCCCACTGTGAAAAAGGTGAGGACACTTGGTGGCATCCACTTAACTTACAAAAGCTTTAGATACCTTTTGAGAGTCCCACAGAAGATGATACATAGGGCTTCTGCTAAGCTTTATAAACATTATAGAAACATTTGGGACTCATTTGGATTCATGCAGATGTTGACACTTGGCATACTCTATTTATATTACAAGGGACACATGGTGACTTTTGCTACTTTTTAGAAAAATATATTGAAACCTTCCACCATTGCCACTTGGCACCTTCCATGGAACTCTGAGAGAAGCTTATCGAAAGAAGCTTTGCAGCTTATAATAAAATCAAAATGTGGATGCAGACACTTGTCATGCTCCATTGAGCTTTTAGAAACAATATAGAAACATTGGGACTCATTTAGACTCATGCAGATGATGACACATGGCACATTTCACTCAAATTTAGCCACTCACTTGGGACCCACCACAATCCTTACGACACAAAAGGAAGAAGCTGTGGATGTTGACACTTGTCGGCTTTTTCAGAGTTATAACGGGACACAAGGTGACTTCCACCATATTTAGAAGCAACTTATAATGGGTCTCGGTAGATGACACTTGGTAGCTTCCACTGCTCTTTGAGGTTTGATCTTTCTTGGAGGGAACTTTCTCTTTAGGGCCTTGAAAGACTATCTTTTGAACTTCCCAATAGAAAAAATGACAAAGTGTTGAACCTGTTTCTCTCCTACAGAGTCCGTAGAAACTCACCTGTGAAGTCCATAGAAATGAGCCTATGGAGTCCATAGTTTCAAGCCTGTAGAGTCTGTAGTTTTCTAAAAAATATTGAAAAATTAAGGAATTTGAATGCTCAGAACAATTTTTGAAAAGGGAAGAGACAATTTTGGTCTTGTAGGCCAAAATAGTTCATATGTTGTCTCAAAAATGAGTGACATTTTTTGGGGACAACATGCTTGATCATGTTATCCCTAACCTATCTTATAACTCTATCTATAGCTTAGTATAAGATATCAAACCAGATAGCCACTATAGACCTCCTATAGCCCATAGAATACTTAAGCCTTCTATCCTTCTAGTTTTTTGTTTAAGTATCCTATGTACCCCTCTACCAAACACTAGTGGTTCCATTTAGATTCTTGGAGCTCCAGTATATAATGATTGAGTCAACCACATATTTAGTTATTAAGCACACTCTTCTTATAAATGAGGACTATGGTAAGCACAATCCAATCCAATCCAATCTATTTAATAAATAATAAATCTCCAAGGGTCATACCCTCTCTAGTCATGAGTTGTTACACACTTTTTTTACTAGAAAACATATTTGGTCATATACCCAATTAGATGTATTCATTCCTTATTATTAGATCTATAAATTTCTTGTATTTTGTTTTTGTATTTCCATCTTAAGTAAGGTTTGATTTAAACATGTTTCATTATAGGTTTTCACAAAGCATAGTTTAGCATTGTGGTCTACATTCAAGACTATTCTTTAGAAGTAAGTTCAATTACACATGTTTCCTTTGACTCTAGTAATTTCACTTTTGCTGCATTACTAGAATAAAATGGGGATAAACATAGACACAAAAATCAACATATTAGGTGGAAAAATGTGTTTGTGACCACCCTTTCACACACTTAGCTCATGTTTCATTCTATGGTATTTTGACTACCCTTCCTTCATTCCAATTATGGATGGCCCATTCTCACAAGCAATTAATTATCCAAAAATAATAATATCCAACATTATAAGCAAACTAAACTCACTTTGGTAGTGTTATAAACCCATGTCCTACCCTTCTCTTTGCATTATTAGTGTATTAATCACTATGGATGAATATAATTTATAATTTGTCCTTTTAGTATATTTGAACTATCCCACATGCATGGGAAGTATTAGTTGATATAATAGAATTAGTATTTAAGTAAGTAGCATATTTTAGTTATCCCACATGCATGGGAAGTATTAGTTACTAGAATATAAATAGTATTTAAGTAAGTATTGAGACCCAATGAAGGCAGTGATGAATATTATTGTATTAAGCTTGCTCAAAGGAGGTTGTCTCCTTGAAGTGGCCTGAAATCAATATAACATATTTGAATTATTATAAGTTAATTTCCAAAGTTATTTTTATTATTCCATTATTTTTTGTAGTTCATAAATCTATGTAGTAGGTTCTTTACATCTGGTATTAGAGCACTTTCCTCATCTTGTAGCTAGATTTTGGATATTTTTTTCCTTGTAGCAATGGCTTCTAGGAGCTGTGCCATTTAAAAAACTATTTTTCATTATATCTATTTTTACATATTTATTTTTAGGTTCATATAAGGGTAAAATACCCCTCTGCATAAATTTGGGAAGTACTTAGGCATATAACCCTAAACACATTGTGAGGAGTACCACATGAACCCTTAAGTAGTTGGACCATTGAGAGGACTTACTGGCAAAAAGGGTAATGGCCCTATATTATTAACTATTTCCCACCTATGAGGTAAACTAAGAGATATCATTTAGGGGTAAATCCATGTGCAATTTTTTTGGAGAGTAGTACTCATTCAAACAACATTGGTGTCCAGAAAGATTTCTTAAAAAATTTAGACAACCAAACAAACTTGGGGCCCATATCAAACATATTAGTTTTTACAGATTATCAGAAGTGACTATAGTTGAGTAAAATGGTAATTTTAAACTTGTTGATAGAATTTTTATAATAGTAACCAAGAAAAACCATTTTCAAATTATCATTATAATTAACTATAGCTAAGCACAATGGTAACTGCAAACCTGTTGATAGACTTTTGACATGAGTAACCAAGCAAAACCAATTTCAAAAAATAGTAATTTTTTTCATTTTTTTTCCATATATCTCTATCTCTATCTCTATTGATCCTCAAAATTTACTAGGACACCTAAAATTTCATTCTACACCTTTTATTCCTTGAGGTCCCATCTCCCAATTTCACTTCCATTGCCACAAATCTCATTTTTTTTAGGGTTTTTCCACTTCATTTTTTATCTGCTTGCTTCAATTTTTTTTCATAGTGTTCCTTTTCCTTTCATTATCCTTTATCCCTATTGGACAATTTTTCTAATTTTTTGAATTCAATTAAATTGCCTTTGCCCTCATCAATCATACCTAAACAGTGCAAAAAAAATCATAAATGTTCCTTTACCCCTTTCACTTTAGTCCAAATTAAAAAAGTACATTACTAACTATATCTTAAAACTTATTTTCCTATCCCTTTTAAAAAAACACTATTTATGGTAGTCACCTATATAGGTACAAAAATCATGGAGGAAAAACTCACCAAATTCAAAAACCAAGGTCATTGAGTTAATCGATAGGATGCATAGACTGAATCAACAGAATATCCTTCTTCTCAACAAGTTATAGGAGTCTTCCTCATAGAATATTTTCTCTTCTCACAACACATCACATGGGCCTAAGTTGGAATTTACATAGTTCAATGGTATATATCCTACTAGATGGATATATCGAGTAAAATAATTATTTAACCTTCATAATACTTATTCTGTCAACAAAGTCCTAATTACTTCCTTTCACTTGGAATACGAATCACTTCAATGGTACCATTGGTATCTCAATTCAAATTATGAATCTGATTGGAAAACATTTACATCCTTACTTCTAGGTAGGTTGGTCCTTCTACATTTAAGGACTTTATAGGAGCTCTCATCAATCTCCACCAGATAGGCACAATTCATGATTATTAGATTGAATTTGAGAATTGGCTAATCACACTGAAGGGTTATCAAATGACTTATTCAAGAGTTGTTTTATTAGTGACCTCAAAGAGATAATCCAATAAAAGTTGAAAATTTTCATCCCACTAACTTGATGGTCACCTTAGGTCTAGCTAAGTTAGCAGAAGATAAACTTTTAGTGCAACATCAACTTCCCACTTTTCCACCCATAAAGAATACAACAAACCAATGGTTAACTACAACCACACCAGTCAAGCACCTTACTAATGTAGATATGTGGGATCATAAGGAAAAAGGATTATGTTATAATTATGATGATAAATGTGTTAAGGGTCATTGGTGCATCACATAAAATATTTACCTGCTATATATGGAATCACTACTAGAACAAGATAGTGAGCCTGATATCCAAGAATTATAGGATGCTCAAGTAGAACAAAGCCCCTCTGATGACTCCATGAATCAAAAAACCCAACCTAAGATCTCTCTCCCTAAAATTGTAGGTATGAACACCCTAAAACCATGAAGGTTAAGGGGTTATTTAAAAATATTCCTCTCACAATCATCATTGAATCTAGTAGTACACACAATTTGATTGATCCCTGCATTGTTATGAATGCATATTGATTTATATACCTTTGTTACAAACTTAAATTAATGATTGATAATGGGTGAACATTGTCCTATAAATAGAAGTGTCAAAATGTGTGCATCATGATAGGTTATTATACTCTTTACTTAAATATGTTTGCCCTACCCTTAGGGGGATGTTTGTGGTCCTATGGTTGTAGTGGCTCTATGCATTAGGAACTATTCTATGGGACTTCTCTAAGCTTTGGATGCAATTCATTTATAGTGTCTAGAATCACACCTTAAAATGGTTATTTCTTATATCTTCTAACATCATCAGTTCCCATCACATGGAAAAGCTTTTGAATAAAGGCTCACATGGGGTCATTGGCTAGTTGCACTCCATCCAACTATAAATCCCTACTTATACTAACTACCCTACTGATTTACAATCCATCCTTGATAAGCATCCAAACATATTTCTAGAGCTACTAGGTTTTCCACTTCATGTCCTAAAGATCATTGTATCCCACTCCTTCTAGGAAGTATCCCAACCAAAATCCATCCATACTACTATCCCCATTTACAAAAAATTGAGATTGAACAACTAGTACAGGAACTCCTCAAGTTCAAAGTTATTTGACCAAGTACCATCCCATACTCCTCCCTAGTTCTTCTTGTCCACAAAAAATATGGGTCATGATTACTTTGAATTGACTTGTATTCCTTTAACCACCTCACTATCAAAGACAAGTTTCCAATTATGGTCATCAATGAGCTTCTTGATGAGCTCCATGGGGTAAAATGTTTCTCAAAATCATATATCTATTTTGGCTAATATTAGATCCACATGCATGGTGAAGACATTCCAAAGATATATTTTTGCACTCATGAGGGTCACTATGAATTCTCAGTCATGGCATTTGGACTTACAAATACCCCTTCAAAATTTTAGGCCCTAATGAATAAAATATTTTGGCCTTTCCTCTATCAATTTGCATTGGTTGTCTTTGATAATATATTGATCTATAGTTGCACATGGGATGAACATCTCCACCATATTAAGGGGGCATTACAATTTTTTGTAGATAATCAATTATGTGCCATGCAATCCAAGGGTTCCTTTGGTCAAGAAGAAGTTGAATATCTAGGAAACATTATTTCAAATGATGGGGTCCACATGGATCCATATAAAATTAGTGCCATGCAAAATTGGCCTTGGACATTGAACCTCAAGATCCTTCATGGCTTCTTCAGCCTTATACAATACTATCACAAGTTTGTCAAGAATTATGGTAAGATCATAGATAATTTGACTTCCTTATTTAACAAGGATGCATTCACATGGGATGTTATAGCTAATTAGGCATTCATGGCACTCAAACAAGCTATGTGTAGCACACCCATTTTGACCATGCCAGGATTCACCAAAAATTCACCATCAAAAGTGATTTATATGAAATGACCTCAGTGTTGTTCTTCTCCAAGAATGTCATCCCATTTATTTCACTAACAAATCCCTTTTTATAATTTTTTTATGTTTATCTACATATTAAAAATAAATTATGGCCAATCTACATGTAATATAAAAATGGTAGCCATACTTGGGAATCATTTTTGCATTAAAATTGATCACCAAATTTTGAAATACTTCCTAGACTAATGGGTCTCATCCTTGACACAATAGAAATGGGTCAAAAAACATATGGGATATGATTATGATATGACTTACAAGAAGGGTAAAGATAATGTAGTGGTGGATACTCTCTCCTTCACATTTGAGGACTAGACTTCACTTTCTACCATCTCCATGCCCATTCTAAACTGGTTTGAATCAATACACCAATGATATGCACATGACCCCTCTTTGCACCAACTCATTCCCCTTTATAGTACCACATTAATCATGGGATGGTGATTCTCTATGTTACAATGGTAGTTTTGTATTTCCTAATCACACAGACCTTCATTAGGATGTATTATAAGAAATCCACACTTCTTAATTAGTAAGGTACTTAGGATTTATCAAAACATATGATCAGGCATGTCAAATTTTTTTGGAAGGGGATGAAAGGGAAAATTAAATAGATGGTGTTTGAATGTGATACCTGAAAATGCAACAAAGGTGAAATGATAATGATTCCTAGTTTTTTCAAACCCTTGCCCATCCCTACTATGATCGAGACTAATATTTCTATTCATTGAGGGGATCCCTAAATCTAATGATCCTAGTTGTGGTCAACTGTCTCTCCAAATATAGTCATTTTTGTGCCCTCAGCCACCCTTATACAACCTTTTTGGTCACACAAATTTTTTTGGATTAGACTTTCCATCTTCATGACATCCATTCTACAATTATCTCTAATCGTGATGTAACTTTCACTATTCATTTTTTGGAAAGAGCTAATTTGATGCACATGCACACAACTAAAGATGAGCTCCAGGTATCATCCCCAAACCAATGGACAGACATAAATCATCAATAAATGCTTGAAAACATTTATTCATTGCCTTATATGAGAATAAAAACACAAGTGGGAAAGTGGCTCCCCCTCATATAATGGTGGTAAAATACCTCATACCACACTTCTACTAAAATGACTCCATATAAAGCAATTTATGGATAAATGTCCCCAACATTGCTCCTGTATACACTCAATAGTTCCTAAGTTTAGGTAGTTGACACTAATCTCTACCATCAGGATTAGATTATAAGAATTCTATGGGATAATCTCCATCTAAACAAAATCAAATGAAGCAACAAGCAAATCAACACCTCTTTGAGTGCACCTTTTAACTTGGTGATATGATTTTTAATCATCTATAGTCATACAAGTAATCATCCTAGAAACTAAAAGGGTGTCATAAGTTTACCCCAAATTTTTATGGGATACATAAAGTTATCTAATAAATTGGGTATGTTGCTTATAATTTGAATATTCCTTCCTCCTAAATTCACCTAGTCTTTCATGTCTCTTGTTTGAAGAAAGTTATTAGACCTACCATCACATTGCAGACAATTTTACCCAAACTTGATAATGAAGGATCCATCCTCATTGAACTAGAAGATATCTTAGATAGTTACACCCACAAAATTCACTCCTGATCCATCATGTAAGTCTTAATCTAGTGGCATGACATGTAACCAAAATATGCCACATGGGAACCATTATTCCAAATTCAGCAATGATTCCCAAATCTGAAGCCAAAGCTTTTTCTAAGGGGGAGGTGATGTTAGTAACCCATCTCCTACCCTTCTCTTTGCATTATTAGGGTATTAGTCACTATGGATGCATATGATTTTTAAGTCATACCTTTAGTGTATTTGAATTATCCCATATTCTTGGGAAGTATTAGTTGATAGAATATAATTAGTATTTAAGTAACATATTTGAATTATCCCACACGCATGGGAAGTATTAGTTACTCTAATATAATTAATATTTAAATAAGTATTAAGGCCTAATGAAGGCATCGATGAATATTATTGTATTGAGCTTGCTCAAAGGAGGTTTCCCCCTTGAAATGGCTTATGATCAATATAACATATTTGAATTATTTTGAGTTAATTTCTAAAGTTATTTTTATTATTCCATTATTTTTTGTAGTTCATAAATCTGTGTAGTAGGTTATTCATAGGGAGTGATCCCCACTATTAATTTTATTATTCTTTTCCTCTGGCTAAGGCCACCCTATTTGGATAACCCCACTCCTACTATTGTCTAATTTTTCCAAAAACATCCTCTCACCAAATAATGGCTAATTGCTTAATTTTAATACATGTAATGGGTGATCCTGTAACTTTAGTGATCCCAATATGAAGGAATTCTTAAAATATCAATATAATCCACATTTCAATCCATTTTTCACACAAGAGGATTCCATATTTAAAAACATTAGAATTCTTATTTCACATTGAGATTAAATTACATATTTCTCCAAATTATGAATACATACAACCCTACTAGCCTTGGGCTAAAGTCTAAGTACACTTATAAGGTCACAAGTCACAGTTGAAGCATTTAATCACACCATAATTACATAAACATATAAATTTACACCAATATCTCACAAAAACACCATATCATCTAAGAAATACATGGATTTTGATCTATTTTCAAAGTATTGGTATGTAGGAAACATTAAACATAGGGGTGTAGAGGTCAAGCACAACTTCAATTGCTAACCCCTTTTTATTATAGTATTGAATTTTCCCTCTTGGTCCATTGAGTTAGGTATACAAGTGAAGGAGAAGATACACATTATTTTTCATGATGAATCAAAGGCTACTACAAAGAAAAATAGAGCACATAGGTGAAGGCTAACCTATCATAGTTATTTAAGAAACATATCACCTATAGGATAGTGACACTCCCTAAGGACACTAGTGGACCACATCCTTGTCTAGATATAACAACCTTATCCAGAGATACTATGAAGCCTTGTTTTATATCCATAGTCAATCAACACAATCACATAGCCTTTTTTCTAGTCTCAATCACAATCATGCATTTTAGTTTTCTAGCTAAGTTGTATTTATTTGGTACATTCCACTTTTAAGATATTTCTAAATTTATCAAGTTCCAAATCAGTTTTGTGTCATTTATTTCATATTTGTATTAGGCAACATTTTTTCAATTTTAAGTAATTATTTTACATTTTTCCAAAATTTTATAAAACATGTTGATATTCCACTGCAAGGATTGGTTATGGACTTAGATGTACATTTTGTAGGAGGGTTGGGAGATCAGTGTCCCTTGATAAAAATAGATCTTGTTAGTGGCATATTAATTCTTGACAAGATGATGAGATATTTCATGATGGGATTACCATATATTTTTTCAAACATGATGAATGATACAAGAGTGTTTACCTAGGGACCCTGTGTACTAACATAGTTGTATATATATTTACACATGATGGTTTAAAGAGGTGGTAGGAGTATTGATGCATCCACTTTGCTTCATATATGGGTTTGGGAAGACATATCCTTAAATTATTTGGTAGGGAAATAATGGTATAGGGATTATGATGATTTAATTACATATGAGTGGGTGATTGTTATTGGAAATCAATAATGACACTTGGGAGATTTGTGGTATTAACATAGGGAAGTTGATAAGTTGTGGTCAAAGGAAATTAATAAGAGGCCGTATATACAAATATATTTACTATGAGTGGAGGACATATTTTTTTGGGATTCTCTCACATGACTTGTTATATTATTGATAGACAAGATTACATCATTGACAGATACATGCTATAAGGGGCATTGAGGAAATTTGGTGAGCAACAAGACATTCCTGTAGGTTTACACATTTTTGCATGAGTGCATAGAGAGAGACAACAATGGGGTGAACTAATTTATTAGAGAGTGGAAATAGATATTTATATGTCCCTATGACACATATATTGGGATGCATTAGCGGATGTTGTATATGCAAGGGTTGTAGATGGTTATTGCCCATGGTGGGAGTAGACTCGACTAGTGAGGCTAACTATCCTAGAGTAGAGGTGAGGGACCACTTATGCTTGATGTGAAATTATTCACAAAGGGATTCGACATATTTGTTTTTGAAATACTTAACATTGTGAAAAATTATGGATATACAGATAATGTAACAAAAAAAGAGGTGATTGAGGATGAGCTTTGACTTTTTTGTCCAATTATATATGTTAAGGGGATGGATTATACCCATTTAGTAAAGTACTTAGTGGTTGTGATGATTTTTTTATGGCCATCAAATGAAGAGGTATTTATCTTCATAATTATATTGATCCCCTAAGTAGAAAAGGGCCATGGAGTTATGATTGTCTATAAAGATTGATAACGCACATGCATGAGGTTTCCATGCTTCTGATAGACTATACATTTTGTGACACATTATCAACCACATTTTTTCATAGTGGGATGGTAATATCTTGTTATAAGTAGTTTGTTTTTTAGGATCATGCTATTTAAGTGTGATCTACAAATTTCATTCTAAACTTCCTTTATCACTAAGTTTGATTCTTATAAAATTAAACATATCAACACGGTACCATCATATCCCCTATGATAAAGGTTATGAAAAATGAGGTTAAATCATGAGGCATATTAGATGAAGGATTTTAATTTATTGTATGAAAAGTTTGGAGGGATGGTGTTGTTATTAAGGTAAGTGTACCAAATTGGATTAGGACCAACAATATCACATACCATTTTTGATTCATGGACATCATATACTAAGATCATGATCTATTCAACCAAGAATTTATGTTGTTAGACATCCCAATTCATTTTAAGGAGAGAACCTATAGTAACCA
This sequence comes from Torreya grandis, assembly GCA_037957365.1. Lineage (NCBI taxonomy): Eukaryota > Viridiplantae > Streptophyta > Pinopsida > Cupressales > Taxaceae > Torreya > Torreya grandis. Next base: position 1,344,280 of record JARHVA010002289.1, on the reverse strand, counting down.
ATCATCTGTAGATTTGTCTCTTATGTGAGTGAATTGTTCAAATTATATTTTAACAAAGTATTATTTTTAGATATCAATCATTCATTTATATGTGATGAGTTTGTCATATTTTGCTTGATACTCTTTTATAATTTGTTTAATGATGAGTTGTGAGTAACCATAGATTGATAAATGATAAATGTTCCATTAGATTGTTAGTTTGAGGTCTATAATAAAGGATTCATATTTAATTATGTTATTGGTGCAAGCAACCCTATTATAAATGCTTTGGGTATGAGATAAACTTATGGTGTTAGGAATAATATACCTACCTCCATCCATGAGTGGTGAAGGAACCATCAAAATACTTTCCATTCTGGTGACTCATCAAGAGATAAAATGGACTTATCTAGAAGTCTAATGTTTAAAGGTTATTTGTCTGATAATGGTCCTTATGCCAACTAATATGAAAGTACCTACCTATTTATATCCTTTAGATTCAGATATTCAATGTCAAAATTACTTAACAACATGACCTATTTTTCCATTCGACTTGTAAGAGCTAATTTTGATAGAAGATATTTTAAAGGACTAACTTTGGCAACAAGTTTGGTTTTATTATTGAGCATATAGTGTTGTAATTATTGGGAAGTAAAAGTGAAAAATGCACATGCCTTATTGATCAGGGTGTAATTGAGTTCATATGCTACCAAATTTTTTCTTAGGTAATAAATAACTCTTTATGTTCCTTGATCATCATGTTAACTAAGAGAGCTCCCACAATAAATTATGTTGTTGAGATGTAGAGTAAGAGAGGTTTCCTTAGATTATGTGGAACTAACACATGTGGATTTGATATATATTATTTAATTCATTCAAATGCCTATTGACATCCTTCATTCCAATGAAAGACAATGTCCTTTTTTAAGAAATGGGTAGATGGTTGACAACTATCTGCAAGCTATGAAATGAATCTCTTTATTGCTTGGATTCTTCCTTATAGATTGTGTATTTGTTTAAGGTTTTAAGGAGGAGGAATTTATGTGGTGGAGTTTACCTTTTTAGGGTCAAATTAAATATCCCTTTTGGATAAAATGAATAGTAATAGTTTGCATGATGTGATGTCAAAGACACATTTTAGGGTTCAATAAGACCTTTACTCTCTCATTATCTCAAATATTTTACATAAAATGGTAGGATATTCTACTCTAGTTTTTGACTTACATAATATGTTATCCACTTAATCTATGAAAATATCATGAATAATGTCATGGAAAATGATATTCATGGCTCGTTAATAAGTAGCACCTACATTCTTATAACTAAAAGGCATGACTTGATATAAGAAAATTTCCCCGTTGTCTAGAGAATGTTATTTTGTATTGATCTTTAGGTATGATTTTGATATGATTGTATCATAAAAAATATCAATTAGTGATAGAATTTTATGTCCTAAAATTGAGTCAATGATCATGTCAATATTAGGTAAAGGGAAATCATCCTTTATAAATGTCCTTTTGATGTCAAAAAAGTTTATACATACACAAATAATTATTGGTTTTTTGCTAATCTAAACAATGTTAGATATTGATTCTAAAAACCAATTGGATTTATGAACCCAACATCCAAGAGTTTATGTACTTCTTACTTAACAATAAGAACCACTTTAAGATGAATTTTGATGAACTTTTGTTTATATTTTTCACATCTTTATGAATAACAAGTTGATGCACCACAAGTGATGGGTCGAATCTAGGCATATAATCATAAGACCAAGAAAAAATATCTGAGAATGTTTTTAGAAGAGTGACAAATATTTACCATTCCTTGAGACTAAGAGTTTCTACAAGTTTGATTATTTTTGGATTCACCTTTGTTTTGATGTTAACATCAATGCTTTCTTAAGCAAGCAATGAATATCCATCTTTTAACTATGTCAGTGTAGGAAGAAGGTTAAGTTCTCCATTAAAAAGGTTTTCACCAGTAGCCTTATCTATGAAATGTTTTAAAAGGGTCATCAAGATATTTTGGCTTTTGGGACTAAGAGTAACCCCAATTTTGATGATCTTAGAGTTGTCCTCTATTCTAATGTTGATATCAATGGTGTCATTAGAAAGTCATTTTGAACGCTCCTGTAACTATTCTGGTGTAAGGGGAAGGTTGATTTCCTCATCTATTGGTGCCTCAAAGAGGTTTTCACCAATAGATTTGTCTTTATTTTCTTTATTTTTATTTTTTGGTCTGATAGCTAAAGAATTTTTCACTATGGGACTACATTTTTTATTTTTTGTTTATTTAAAAAAATTAGATTTGTAATGATTGAGGAACTATTATTGCACCCCAAAATATGTTGATGTGTCAATATTGATCTCAAATACCTTTTTATGATCCCATAGGAGGATGGCATCTTGGGGTCCCATGAATTCTACAATTGCTTCATTATTTTAGAAGTCAATTGACATATGATTTTATTGGTCCCAATCAATGAGTTTGGGGTTTTAGAGATTGAGGTTTATGGTAAGAACTATAGTGCCATTAAAAATATTAGTGGAGGTTAGGTCTTCATAGAAATTATGAATGGAACCTATTTTGATGTCAGAATAAGTTTCCTCAAGTATTTTAGAAGTATCACTAACATCCTTATATTTATCACCATGGGATTTGTAACCAATGCCACTAGAGTATTTATTTTCTTGAAATCAAATTAGTTCTCTAATTCCATGCTCATGAGGTCTTAGGCCATCTCCTTTATAATTCATGATTTGTCACATTCTACTTGTTATAGGATATTCTTTGCTTTGGAAACAAGAGGAAAAGCCATCATCATATAAAAAGGAATTATTGAAGCTTTCAATAGTTTCATTTGTAAGAAGGCCTACTTTGACAAAAGTAGTTACACTAAATTGATAATATGCCTATTATTTTTTCTTATTAATGTTAATCCTACCATGAATTTTAGGTGAAATGAGAAGCTTTACCATATGACAAGCTTCCTAGATTTCATATTCTCCACATCCTTTGTCAAAGATATTGAAGTGGGATTTGAAAGATAAATATTTGGATCTAGATGAAAAGTCATCGAGATGTATGTAAGAGGAAGGTTCTAATGATTTTGGACATATATAGTTGTATACTTTATAAGCATTTTTAGTGATAGGATGGTAGTTGGTTTTATGATATCATATTTGAAAAAATATGTAATATTTGAATGACTGAGGGTTGTTAGGGATAGTTACTTCCATTCCTCAATGTGGAAACTCGATGCATTAGTGAAATGTGGATGAGACAACTTGCATGACATATATACAAGGTGAAATGAGAATGATGTTATAAATAAGATAAATTGTCAAGATCTAGGAAGCACAATTGATTACTTTTCTATAAGCAATTAAACACGAAATTGAACCAGAATGATTAAGTAACTAGAAACTTGAAATAGCAAAGAATATGAGAAACAATACTATCTCTATTAACACTCTTCCAGAAAAGAATTACAATGAAGAGATGCCACACTCTTCCACCTTACAGGCTTCCCACACCAAGTGTTCAGTAATTCACACTCAAGAGTTATCTCTCTCTTTCTCAACAACAACTAGCTCAATAACCTGAGTTGTTATCCCCTCCTTGATAGCTTCAGCTGATCTCCTTGACCTTGCACCTTGCAGATCTCCTTGACCTTGCTTTCTTGATTCAATGCTTTACTTGCCTTAATTACAATACATGCCTCATGGGTCTCTTAAATAAGATCCCAAGCATACAATAATTAGACTTCTAATTATAATAATTAGAAACATAGACTCAAGACTTAAATTAGTCTTCAACATGCAAACACTCTTAGACCTCTTAAAATTAGACAAGTCTAATTCTGGAAACATGTTCTAGAAACACATGCAAGTGCATGCACATGCACAAGTGATCAACGTCGATTGCTATCGGTCTGCTCCTGACCGACGTTGGCTGATCCCTGGTCCTTGCTTGACCAATGTCAGTGATACTGCCGATGCTAGTTACTAATTGAACTCAGCAACCTCCTGATTAGCATCTTGGTGAATCTTTTAGCTCCACAACTTAACAATCTCCAACTTGGAGATAAATAGCTGCACCTATACATCAACCTCCATTAACCATCTCAGGCACCTCCATCTTTAAGCTCAATTTTGAAGACCAACCACCACACATCTTGTGATGCTATACCTATCATCCAGGTCCCCTACCATATTTAAACTTTCTGACAACTCCCACTGCTTGGGAAAACTCAGGTCTACACCAGACCTTATGTGATTTTTAACACTATTCTAAGCTCAGCTTGAACTGTCCAACCCTTGGTGTGCATACCGGTTCTGCATCCTACGTATTGAACCCTACCAACACCTTCTTCACATCGACTCCCACTGGAGACAAAATCAACCTATGATCTTCCATGTCTCTGAACATACTCATGCCAAATAATCTTGCTACTCCCAGATTCCTCATGACACACCTCTAAACTAACTTTACCTTTAGTTCAGCAACTCCCTATATGTGTAAACCTACAACAAGCACACAATACAGTAACAAGATAATGTAGCTAATATTATCCAACCTGGTAAATGTAAAACACAATGGTTAAACCTCCATTGTCTTGCAACCTACTCAAGACCATATAACCTGGCCTTCTGTCTCACATGTCCATCCACTCTCTTCTCTAACATGGGAATCCATTTGTCTGTCAATGCTTTTATCCCTGCTGGCAACTCTACCAAAACTCCCACTTGGTTCTCTTCCAAAGAATTCATTCCATGCTCCCACTATTTCCTGAATTCTACCTACATTGCCTCTTCACATCTTCCTAGTTCTTGACCATCAGTGAGTAATAAGTAATATAAAGAAGGTGAAAAATGAATATGAGGTTCACTTACCCTTTCAGTCCTCCACATGGGCATTTGAGACTCCTTGATAGCTTGCTGTCTGCCCAACATCTGTTCCAGTGACTGATCTCGGCCATCTCTTAGTCTGCACCCGACCGACATCGGTTTTATGCGACTGACCTGTCTGTCAATGTTGGTTCCCCCTGACTAACATTGGTCTCAGCTTGCCTGACACTACCAACTCTACTGGTCTGCACATGACCGATGTTGGTACCTGCCTAATCGACATCGATTCCATGTGACCGACATCAGTAACTATGTTTTCCTATAAGTGATGACTTCTTTATCCACGAGCTCATCTTGGATCAAAACCCTATCCATACTGGCTTGCTCAAAATTATTCAGCCCTTGTGACTGATCTCTATCCATCATCTCCTCCATAAACACCAAGGCTTCCTTGTTCTTGTCAAAAACATCAAATTTCCTTTTCCTGCAATGAACTCGATCTATGCCCTCTGAATCTGAACCCATACCTTTTGACTCTTGAACATCCATTCCATTATTATTCATGTGACCAAGCCTACTAAGCCACATCTTCAAATCTATAGCTGAAGTAGATAAACCAGAAGTAGAATCAGTAATACAAGTAGATAGATAAATAGTACCTACTTTCTTACCTCTTGCTAAAATAAGTGCACCCTTGGAAACCTTCCAAGAATCCATTGTGAGGGTTATTGTGCATCCCTCATCACCCAACTTTCCTACAAAAATCAAACTCTGCTTCATGACTGGGACATGCATAACCTCCTTCAACACCCATGTGTTGCCCATCTGCAATTCTAGCTACACTTTCCCTTTGCCAACCATTTGACAAGGTGTACCATCCCCTAAATAAAGCTCTCCAAAGTCTCCTTGGACATATTCATGGAACAATTCTCTATTTGGGGTTGCATGAAAAGAAGAACCAGAATCTAAAACCCATGATTCTAGCTGACTATCCAAAGAAAGTATGAGAGCATCCTGTGCCATAATACCTACATCTTTTGCTTCTTCATTACCTTCATGTTGATTTTATTTATCCTTGAACCAACAATCTTTCTTTGTGTGTCCTCTCTTTCCACAAAACTAGTAGGTGATACCTCCATTTCTAGATTTGGATCCCCTTCCCATCTTTGACCTTGATTTCCCTTGCTCAACCTTCTCTCTTTGCCTTCCCCTACTTTCAGCACTTAAACCATTCCCTGATGATTCACCTGTGCTTTTCCTATGAATATCTTCATTCAAGATTACACTAACTACATCATCAACTTTTAAGATTTTAGAAGCAGACGCAGTATTACTTACTGCCATTACCAAACTCTCCCAACTTTCAGGTAATGAGCATAAGATTAAGAGAGCTTTTATTTCATCATCAAAAACAATATTGACTAAATTTAATTGGTTTACCAAACCATGGAAATAACTAAGATGGCTATATATCGATCCACCTTCTTGCATTTGCAAAGTAAATAGTTGCTTCATAAGAAATACCTTATTTGAAGCTGAGGGCTTTTCATATAAATTTGCCAAAGATTCTATCAACTCTTCCATTGTCCTACACTGTGATAAGTTGGAAATCACAGATGATGCAAGGCTCAACCTTATGGATCCCAGAGCCTTTTGATCAAGAACACTCCATTCTTCATCCTTCATATCTATGGGCTTGCATGCAACCCCACCCAACGGTAAGTACAAATATTTTTGATACAAATAATCTTCTATCTGCATCCTCCAATGTTGATAATTCTTGTCGTTAAACTTCTCCATTTGTAGCTTACTTTCTTCTACCATTGTTGTACTCCCACTCAATCAGAAACCCCTGAGAATGATCTATAATCAAACAATAACCTGCTCCCTGCAACCTTGCTTTGATACCACTTTGTCAGGATCTAAGAAGCATAATTGATTACTTTTCTATAAGCAATTAAACACAAAATTAAACTAGAATGATTAAGTAACTTGAAACTTGAAACAACAAAGAATATGAGAAATAATACTATCTATATTAACACTCTTCCAGAAAATAAATACAATGAAGAGATGCCACACTCTTCCACCTTACAGGCTTCCCACACCAAGTGTTCAGTAATTCACACTCAAGAGTTATCTCTCTCTTTCTCAACCACAACTAACTCAACAACCTGAGTTATTATCCCCTCCTTGATAGCTTCAGCTGATCTCCTTGACCTTGCACCTTGCAGATCTCCTTGACCTTGCTTTATTACTTCAATGCTTTACTTGACTTAATTACAATACATGCCTCATGGGTCTCTTAAATAGGATCCCAAGCATACAATAATTAGACTTCTAATTACAATAATTAGAAACATAGACTCAAGACTCAAATTAGTCTTCAACATGCAAACTCTCTCAGACCTCTTAAAATTAGACGAGTCTAATTCTGGAAACATGTTCTGGAAACACATGCAAGTGCATGCACATGCACATGTGGCCGACGTCAGTTGCTATCGGTTTGCTCCTGACTGATGTCGACCGATCCTTGGTCCCTGCCTGACCAACATCGGCAATACTGCCAATGCCGGTTACTGGTTGAACTCAGCAACCTCCTAATTAGCATCCTGGTGAAGCTTTTAGCTCCATAACTTAACATAAATATCAATGAAATGTATCAAGTTTTTTTGTGTGATAGGTGCAACCATGATATGAAGATGTATGGTTGTTGAACCCCATTATGCATTTTCAAATGCCTTGATTGTGATGGTGATTAGATTTTTTTTTAATAGAATAACAAAGATGTTTAATCAAGGTCAAAGTGCAATTTTTTAAACATGATCCATTATCTATAAGTACCCTTTTCACTTTGTGTTTGGTGATGTATACCTTGATGTACAAAGGAAGATTATGGGATGGGCCAACAAGAGGCATGTCATTTTGGTCAAAGGTAATTTATGACTCAAGTTTCTAATGAGTACTTAGAATTTAGATGGATTAATGTCATTGGGGATAATTTATTCATGAATTATTTTATACAACATGTCATTATGAATAGTAAATGTTTTAAGAATATCCAGAATAGATATCTAGGTAGGAATTTTCTCAAGCTATTTAATAAGATTATATTTTCCTTCAAGGGTAGTTAAAGGAGGCCTTTGGACAATGATTCTATTATGAAAAGTTATGACAACACAATCTAAGCCTTTCAATTTGATGGTGACAATATAGTTGTCCATGTGTTCAATGTGATTGATAATGACATCATAAGATTGGGAAGATTTTTTGTGATTCATATTATTGGATTGGGTTTTCCAACATTGATTCAATTGTAAATGAAATTGGTCAAGTTTTTGAAATGGATCTTGATATATCCCCAATTATTATTTTTTGGATGTAGATGTACTTCCTTCAAGTTTGATATCTCCATTATCAATCACATCATGGACATAGTTCTTCAGTTTCACACATCTATTATTTATGAAAAATTTAAGAGCTTATGCTAGGAACTTAAGAATGAATGCCAAATCTATACTTTAAACCTAACATAGCCTTAGTTGGAACAAAATTAAATATAATAAAAAATTAACTTCACCCATTGAATGAAGATCTTATTTTTTTGACTAGGTTTGTTTTCATTTTATGGATTTGTGGTTGCTCAAAGTTTGTGCAAGATTTTGGTAACATGTCGATAACATGTACCTATTTTATTTGTAGGAATGGAAAAAAATATTCTAAGGATTTCATGATCTAAATTTAATGTATTAAATATGGATTTATAGACTTTGGATTGAGAAAATAGATGATTGATATTTTTTGATTAGATTGAAAAAATTTAGTCTTGGGTGAGATTTAATTGATTAGTTAGTTAGCTGATATGTTTCCATTTGGAGACATAGTTAACTAGTTTATTTTTATTTTATGTAGGAGTGTTAAGGCGTTAATTGATTTGTTTCCTTTTTATACAAAATTTAATTAAGTTATTTCATTTTTATAAGAGGAGTGAACTAATTGATTTACATTGGATTGAATATGTTTCCCTTTTGAACTAGGTCGTTGATTGAATTATGACATGTGATGTCATGAAGTGGAGGATGGGAAGGGGATTTTATCATTTTTTATTTATTTTAATTAATTAATTGTGTGTGCCTATTTAATCAATAATTAGTTAACTAATTAATTAATCATGGGATGAATTTAGTGTGCTTAAATGGGGCCATGGTGTGATTTAATTGTTTCATGTGAAGATGTTAGGGTTTTATGACATTAACATGGATTTGTTAGAGTGAATGATGAATTGAATGATTGATCAATCAATGATGACACTAGGGTGGTGGAATCAGGGTGTATACATATACAAATATCATTTACAATCTTCCATATATGGTGATTTTTTTTTAAATGATTACATATTAGTGTTCAAACATGATCATTGCTAAATTCAATAAAAAATTGGTCCAATATTCCCATCGTATACTATTTATTAAATATGTACAGAAGCAAAAAAAAATTTTGAGGTCAGTCAAATATTTTTTAATAAATATTAAAATCATTTAATATCAACAAAAAGTTTAATAAAATTATCTATTTTTATATAAAAACATTAGTGTTGGATTATACCTTAAATAATTGAAACTAGGATTTAATCTAGAAATGAAAAAAATAAATTATGTTCCAATGTGGATTAAATTGTATGCATTACCACTAAAGTTATGATAATAAGAATACATTAATATAGTAGCTATTCTATTTTATGAATATATAACTATATCTTAAGGTGTCTCAATAAAACAATTCTACAATTTTTATCAAATATGTGTGAAATTTGAGCTCATCCATATTTTTACATATTAAGTGATCTTTAAGAGAGATAATTATCAATGGTAATAAACCATATATTATGAGAATGTTCCCTTCTAACATTACATATACTATAAATATGGCCATCTATTTTGAAATTGTCTACTTATTGATAGCACACCAAACTAGGGCAGTAGGGAATAATGTCAACCAAAAAATCTATCCCAAAACACCAAACAAAGGTGGCTTTCAAGAAGTCAAATATAATTAGAATATTTTTAAAATGAAAGAAAATGGAAAAAAAATGTAACATATTCAAGGAAATCATTTGATATATTTTATTATTTAGACATTTAAGGAAATTTAGGTATAGGTACATCAAAGGAACCCCGAATAAAATCTAATGTTTATTTGAATAATGAAAAAATAATATTAGAAGAGATTAATGAGGATATTCAAATGGACAATCCTTTTAATATAGTGATTGTTGATTTTATTAAGATTAGTAATATTTTTTTAGAAGGAATACTTACAATTACTGGAAATCTTACAATTGGTTTAAAGTGACTCAAAATAAAATGGCATGCATTTAGAGTTTTGAACAAAATGATTTATATCAGGTTTAGGTAAAAAAACGTGGTGATAAAATGAAGAATACTACTTTACCATTTTTAGCTCATAAATATATTTTCTAAATAAGGGAAATAATTTATTAGTAAATTAATATTCTAATGTCTTATAGATGTAACATATTTTTAGATTTTTTTTTTATAGATACAGGGTTTTTATTAGGCTCCTAGCTAAAAAAAGGAAAAAGTAATACAAAGAACAAGCAATAGGCACATACTTGAACCTAGAATAAACTAATAAAGGTTGACAACAAATGACCAGCTAGAACCCTCAAGAACAATAGGAGAGATAAAAGACCACCATCATAAAATCAAAGACCATACAAAATATATAGAGGACCAATAAGAAGGAAAACATATAGAAAGATGTGTACAAGCCTCAGAGTTTAACACTTGCCTGTACCTCATCATCAATGTCATCTAGGAAAATGATCTCTCTACCTCTGTAGACATTTTCCTCCACTTCACCCATGATCTTGCACTTGACCTACTTCCTTGGGCCCTTACACGCTAATTCAAGAGCCAGAGAGATGGTGGAGATAGGAGTAACCATCCCAATATCCAAATTCAATGACTTGTTGAACCAGTATAGGGTAACCATCTATCCTAGAAAACCCCATTTCACCAAATTTTTTATTGTTGTAACTCTAGTATTATCATGAAAAATTCCCTTAACTAGGAGATCTTAGGAATCAAGATCTACAACTAATCCATGGGTGGCATAGAAATGTAATTTCCTTTTATAGGGTTTAAAGAGTTGACCTTCTTCCTAATCTCTTCCACAAAACTTAGGAGAACCATGAATTAAGTTTATAGAGCTCTAAAAATCATCATGGGAATGAGACCAAGGTCACTTGAGCTTGAAAACAACAATTTTGAAAGGGGAGATAAGTCATGCATTATGATTTTCTTCACAATCCCCACTCAATGTTCATGCTACACACAATGAAATCACCTTCACCACCACCTCTGAATCATAAACCAATACCATCAAGTTTGAAGTAAAGACTATTGATATCTCATAATTTACATGGTAATGGAAATATTGTGCTATATACTCTTAATCTAAGACACAAAAAACTACTTCATAGAATTCCTTTGATGGAATCTAGAAAACATTTTTCAAACACACTCTTGAAATTGGGCCATCAAAAGCCATCTCTCGCACCTTTATTCCACCATAGATGCATGGGGTAACAATAGCCAATTATGTTATCTTTTCCATGAGAAGAACCTCTGAGAGCACCTACAATCCATGATAGCTAGGAAGAGAGAGTTGTTAATGAAAGAAAGACAACAAACATTCCCATCGACCTACTAAAAATAAACAAGGATTCTAAGAAATCATGCCATGAGAGGGAAGTCACTTGACTCCTTCATGTCATAGTACAATGACCATTTCATCCAATTAGATATCCACTATGACATTTATGATTTCAATCAAATATCGATGATCATTTATGATGGATATTTGTTAGGATAATTATGGGGAGTTAAGCCAGGGTGTTTACCACCATTATAGACACTACCACAGTAACTTGAATCTACCAAGAAGGCTCTCCACTAAAACTATCATTTTTGAGATTGCTTTTTAGGTAAAAAATAATACAAAAAAGAGAGGTGAATATATATCAACCCATTTCAATTAGGGAGAGGGAAGGGAAATCTCGACAGACCTCAGACTAATCAATTCCATAGTTCACATGGAAATTTGTAGTTGAATTTGCTTCACAGAAATAATGATTGAAATCCATAGAAGAGAACCTACAATTTATCCTAGGTTCTTGACAAGATGTTTTCTAAGTGTCAGGAGGTATTCACCTTCTTTTGAAGTGTATAAATAATAACCTATGAATCCCCTCCCAAAAATAAGTGATTAAGATTTCATTTCATTGTTTATGCCATCCTAGAGTTTTTTGGACATTACGTGGATTAGAGATCTAGTGTAATCATGAATAATACATTCAACCCCAGAAGCTTCTAGATTTTGCTTTGAAGCCCCATCAAAATTAAGTTTGAACCATCTTGTAGGTGGCAGATTCCAATCATTATTTCCTTTCCTACCTTTTTACCATGGACTATAGTTAACCCATTAATAGGGACATATTGTTAGATCATTATTTATATAAAAATTCATAATTAAGTGGATAAGTTATGTTGAGGGTATATGTAGAATGATTATATGTAATATCTTAGATAAGTGTTATAAGATACATGAACTTTAAATGTTATATTAGTCAATCTGTTATGGTGTCCTTATAAATGATTTATAGTCAAGTGGATAAGTTATGTTGATGTATATGTAGATTGATCATATGTAATATTTTAGATAAGTATTATAGGATAAATGCACTTTAAATATTACACTAATTATTTTGTTGTGATATCCTTGTAAAACTATTAAAAATAGATTAATATACTTATTTAATAATATTTAAATAATGATGAGAAATGAAGTAAATAATTAAATGAAAGAAAAATTTAAAAAATTAATTGGGTGATAATATTTTGTGAACAAATCCCATAAGTTAAGGACTACAAATATCAATAAGGAATAAATGGAAAAATAAGATGATGGACCAAGATGAGATCCATTAGATCTAGGTTCTTTCTTGGATCTTGTAAATTGAATTAAAAAGGGAGAAAAAGATAGTGATTCCTCTGACTGATTTCAAAAGGGTGAAAAATGTAGTGCTTCCTATGACAATGTCATGAGGAATAAATAAAAATCTTGGGTGGATGTGTTCAAAGGTAAGGATTATTCCAAATAAGTTCATGTTATATAGATTGAACCTTTTAATGAAATGAGGGACTTATTTGGAGGATCCTTGACTTAGTGGTAGATAGATCTTTTAGTAGTATATAAAAACTCTCAAAATTAAATTCCTAGGTGTTAGACCTAACATCTATGTGGTTAGAAGTTGGGCCCAACGTAAATGAAATCCAAAATTTAATGTTAAGATCTCTATGCTAACTAAAATATTTTTTTCTAACTCATTATCAAATGATGAAGAATATGTTAGAACCCTTTTAGATGAGCCTTTGTTCCTAATAAATACATGGATTTGACTATGAAATTGGAAACCAAGTTTCAATATAGACAAGGAATAAATAAATGTGATCCATATATGGATTAGACTTCTATGACTACCTCTTGAACTTTGGGAAAAGGAAGTTATGTTGGACTTTGACAATACTTTCAGACAACTTATCACTTTTGATGTGGTTACTTAGTTTAGAAAATGTTTGATATATGTAATATTTTTTGTGAAAGTCTAAGTTGGTAGGGATTTCATTTCATCCATAAATTTATATTCAAAGTATGTAAGTTGGAATCATAAGATAAAATATCATAATACTTCCTTTCTATGCCCCATTTGTCTTAGATCGAGGCATTTAGAGAAAAACTATTCAATAAATAAAATTAATCAGAGGACATGGAGAAATATGGACAAGTCCATATTAAATGAGGATCAAGAATAAAGTGAAAATATAGGTATTGATCATAATAATTAGTCATAAAATAATCAAATCAATACACATGTTAAATAGGGAATTAAGAGCTATGATAAAATGTCAAGTTTGACCTTTGTTCTAAGTGAAGTATTTGTAATAGAATTTAACCCAAACAATAAATTAAATAAAGGTAAATATATTGGAGATATTGAAAATAATAAGCAAAATATATAATTTTCATCATAGGGGAGAAAGTGTAAGGATCAAAGAGACTAGGGAGATGTAAAATGAAGGAAATTTGTAGCAAGAGAAGTACCAGGACCAACTCTAGAAGAAGGATATGTGAGGCATAAAGGAAAGGAGGGAAATGAAATTTAACATCTCTTAACTTCTTCTAAAGACTCAAATAAATAACTAATATTCATGTTTTATAGTTTTAAGGAAGGACTACTTAGGAATAAGGAGATAAATTAAGAAGAAATTTTACCCTACACACTAGATTATTAGTTGAAGAGTGACACACACTAATAGGAATAAAATTTATAAGAGATAGAGAAAGTATAATTATGAATAAACTGTTAGCACAAAGTCTAAATTTGTTTCATCCTTATAATTATCTTCTTTAGATTTAAGTCCTAACAAAAAGGAAGATGAAGGACCCAAAACCAAAAGGATAAATTAGGGTGTTAGATTCAAAGAGGGACCTATATTGGAATCAAATTAAGGTGATTCTTTGTTCCTTGAATCGATCCATGGAATAAGGGTTGATCTCTCTCTCATTAGGTATGAGTATGAATTTTAATTAGTTTTTTTATAGAATAACAAAGAGTACTAAAAAGTTAGTGAAGATATAATTGGAAACAAAGAAGGGTAGACTGAATCTTAAGGAAGTAAAAAACATGGAAATAATGAATTGGAAAATAGAAACCAAATAACTTTGGAACTAAGTGGATCAAAGGGTTCAATTAAATCCAAAAAATGAATCCATTTCTATGCAACATTAGGGGGTTAAATAGATTTATTAATTTCCATATAATTAGTCTAATGGTTGATAGAAGTCTGTTGTTTCTACAACAGGTCTATAGAGTTAAGTCAGCTTGGTGTATTATTTTGCCATTGGAGGTAATTTGTTTTTAGCTTGGGTTATTGATAGCTATGTTATGATTTTGGATCTTTTTTTTTTATAATCCATTGTAATATATTCATATTGTTTTTGTTTAAGGGTTTGGGCCTTTTTAAAAAACCCGTCTCTATATCTAGTTTATAGCTTTGGTCAAAAGTGTTTTACCAACAATTAAAAATAAATAGTTAAACAATGTTTGGTTTTTTGATACGTGTAGGTTTCATCTCATTTAAGATACCTATATATATATATATATATATATATATATATATATATATATATATATATACATATACATATACATATACATATACATATACATATACATATACATATACATATATATATATACATATATATATATATACATACATATATATATATATACATATACATATATATACATATACATATACATATATATATATATATATATATATATATATATATATAATTTTATAATAGGTATCTTAAACGAGATGAAACCTACACGTATGCTAAGTATTTTCATTATAGCATTCTTATTAAACCATTTTTTTTTCTTTCAAATTATGCATGTTATGTACTTAAAGATTTGATGTATTAATGCATATGGGTTGATAGAGATGCCAACATATAACACACATCCCTCTTAGTTATATGCGCCCAATATATTAGGATAAATGAGTAACTTGTGGAATTAGTGCATTGGTAATGGCCAGCCTACACTGGGATTAAAAGGTTACCCATCCTTTGTTAGTTAATTAGAGGTTTATATAAAAGAGGTGAGTCTCATTGTAAATCAATCAATCATTGAAGTAATTGTCGAGTCTTCTATTTGGTAGAAGGATATTGGGGGTTGTCCCATTGAAGATATATTCTGGAATTATTCTTTCCTAAAGGAATATTTTATGGTGTTACCCTCCCTTAAGGGTATTATTCTATTTTTGTATATATTAAATATTTGTACATCTTATCCCACAAATATCTATTGTGTTATATTGACCTATATTATATTATGCATATTCCAATTATTATAAGTGTGGATCATAACAATTCTCAAGTCATTTTTTATTGGGGAAGATAAATGCTGGAGTGACATAAATTTCATCAATTAATGTTCATGTTCAAAAATATATAAAATCTTTTAACTGTTTTTATTGTTGCTTTTTTCTTATTTCATCTTTTGTAAAAATATTTGGGTCCCTTTTAAAATCTCATTTTTACTCATATATATAATTACTAAAAATATCTATTTTAATTATAATGTTGAAGGATATATTAAATTTAACAACTTACCATAAATATCTATTCAATAATAACTTTATTCATATCTAGATTTCATAAGCTATAATTACTTTGAATTTCATAATTATATCAAATAAATTGACTAAAACAAATATAAGAATCAAAGTTATCTTTTTATACATATACTTTCCATCTCCAATGAACATTGAAAATATTTAAGGACATTATAATAGTCGATTTTTCAATTTTCCTATTATACATTACAAATATAACTATATATACACACACACACACTAAATGTTCATTGGAAGTAACCTTTACACCTAAGCTTGAGAGCCTAGTCACCATACTTATATAATAAAAAAAGATGAATTAAATTTAACTATTTCTAATTCTATTTTGTATAATAAAAACATTAAGCACCTGAGATCTAACCATCAATATTCATTTCATCCCATGGTAATAGAAAATAAAATTTTAGACCTTCTTTATTGGTATAGATGTAGACACCTAAAAGTGACACCATAGCATTTTATTGATGTTATTTCATATGTTTTTAGTATAATTTTATAATTTTTAATTAGTGGTCAAAATTTGGTGTTATTGATCTATTTCTAATAGTTCTCCCCCTTTTTCTCATCTCCTTAGAAATATCTCTTCTATCTTCCATGCTTATTAGGCCTTGTGTTGAAGCACCCCATCATTCCTAACACTTGTAATAAGTTCTCTTAGTGATTTTGGTCCATTTTTATTTGTCTTAACTAAGTTATGGTGCACCCATCCATTTCTTCCTATCATTTTTTGGTTATAATTGTTCAAGGTTAGTTCACATGCCAATAGTGTCTTGATATGATTTCAATTATCTATAAATACATGAGTTGGAGTTTATCTAGAGGATTTGAAAATAAAAAATCTATTTGTCATCTAAAAGCATGCAAGGGAGATCAAAAAATCATTAGAGCACTCATCATTGTTTGAAGCTATCATTTTATTATGATCACATTTAGTGCATGATGCTATATAAAGTACATTTATGAAGTTATTTCTTTTACATAATTTAAAGTTTTTTGACATTATGATTCACACCTTTAGGGTATGATAAATTAATAGTTTGTCTAACACTGATCCTTATTCTGATATAAGTTAAAGGAAAAACCGAGCGATAGATCTAAATTATTAAAGGAGCAGTCATAAGGTCTTTTTGTTTTATCATAGGCACATTGAAGTTATTTTAGAGAAATAAATAAATTAGATATTGTAGATACACAAAAGTCACAACATATAGATTGTAGTAAGAAAATAAAAGATTAGAAGCAAATAAACCTAATCATCAATTTTTTGGGGCTTGTTTGTCACTTCTTAAGAGCACTCCAATGTTCTTTAATCATATTTGATGTTCCCCCAAAACTTCACATACCATATTCTTATCAAATTTATATTTTTGGGGAGGTTATTGACAACGTTAGAAGTACATTTTCAAGTTCAGATTTGAAAATTTTGTGACAACAATTTAGTTAAGATTTGTCTTTTAAATTATATATTTTAATTTAGCTAATTACTATTAAATATTAATTAAGTCTATATGTATTCACTATGTATAGATATATTTATTATTTCTAATTAAATATAATTCATTTATTTATTTTACATAATTCAAATTAGGTGTTGAGTTTGAAAATATGACTATGCCTTTCATAACCTTTCTTTTATAAAGTCTTTTCATTCTAATTGGTGATTGATAATTACTTAGATTAGGTGTTGAGTTTGCAGTTATAAATATACCTTTCATAACCTCTTTCTAAGAACTTTTTAGTGATTGATAAATATAGGTGATCTAACATCCATTTTGAATTGATACAATATCATCTTCTAAACCTAATCATATGCTTCACTATTACAATATTAGGTATCACTTTTATAATTATATGCAATGATATTAAATTTTTCACATAAATTTAAAGTAAAATCATATATATCCTATTGGAAAAATTTCTCCAAAATTTAAGCCAAAATTCAAATATGCAAAAAGGGACAAGGAGTCATGTCAATGGTTACATCTACTTGATTCGATTTTGATCCTTACAGTGAAATATGCACTTGAAACTTTGAAGGGTGTTGCCTAATATACTTCAGGTTGTATTTGTATGTCAATCAAATATCATTGTCTTCTAGTTATGGTTCAAGATCTCATGGATGATTTTGTTAGAAATTTTGAATGACTAATTTATATTAACGTAATGATTTTGAGAGATCCCTTGTCTTTGTCCCCCCCCAAAAAAAAAAAAAGTTTTGAAGACTTTAATTCACTTGAAAATGACCTTGATGGGAGTCCCAAAAGCAAATGAAAAAGAAGGGAATCTGATTGGTGGGCATTTCTTCAAATGGATCCGCCAATCAAAAATAGAATGTCATATGTCGTATGTATGAAAACCAATGTTAACCTTACAAAACACGTGTCACTCATTACCTAATATATTTTTACCGAATCTACTTAGGATCTCATTGTTCATATTTTTTTTATTAGTAAAAAGTTTTGGGGCAATATCAGATTTAGCATTTCGTCCTCATAATTATACCATCCCGATGGCAAAAAACACTATAGAAACTTACAATAAATTTCATAAGCGTAGTGTAATAAATGAATTACATCTATTTGAGCATTACTAATTACGTTAAATATTATGGAACGTAGACAATGATGTTTAATTAGTATTTTAAATCGATTAGTAGAGGTTAGAAAGGCACATTTTTAATTTGACATTGTAAAAGATTTGTCATTTAAATTTGAAATTAGAAATGTAGAGTTGAGCCAAGATAATCCTAATTTATAAATTTGAATATGATTAAGATATGATGTCAGGGTTATCCTCAACACTTTTATTAGGTTTCAGGGTTATATTTAGTGTTTATGGTAAGTGAATATCAGATGAAACCTTGACTAATAATTATATTCGTTATTTTTTATTCTTTCATCTCGTCGAGTTTTATGGGACATGATCTATATGAAAATGGGTAAGGAAAGTTTAAAGGTCTGTGTTAGAGTTAGTGACTAATATGAATTAACTAATTATCTAGTATTCATACCCTACAAACATAACAAATATGATGATAATGGAAAATAACTATATAATAGAAATATACTTCACATGTATTCATCATGTGTTTTTGTGATAATGACATGATTTATATATTTAGATCCTCAAATAATCAACCTCACCTTTATTTAGATAATTAAATTCAAATTAGGACCATATTGGTGTGCACACTAACCTATGATGACTAGGAGTTAGAAAGAAAATAAAGGGGACCGATAGGTCCTAAATTTAAAACAGACTAACGAATGAGACTCACCTGATAGGTAAGACCACTAAGGTTGCTCCTAGCATGGGACAAATCAAACATGGGAGTGAGGGGGGGATAAAAAGGGATGCAAAAAGGGATGATGTCGAAAGTCACCAATACATATCAATAACACTCAATTATTTATAATAATTGATATATAGAAAAATAATTCAAACATAAATAAAATAACACTAAATAAATACTCATGGACCATTTTTTGGTCTCTACATTTTCCCTAGCTATGATGTGTTTGTGAGCATGCACTTCAAAATATAAAAATAAAGTATAAAAAGATATAGCTACACATATGGATATCTAGTGTGGTGAAACCATCATATCTTAGAACTTGAAAAATTATTATTTTTTATGTATAAACATGAGTAAGTGAAAAATAATAATAAATGATGAAATTGAAATATTTAAATAAAATACCTCCTTTGACCTTGGTATAATAGGTCCTTCATACTATTAAAAGAGATAAAAAGATGGAGTGGAGTTTGAATCATATGGCTATCAGGTATCAAACCTCCACTTGGGAACAAGTTTGGATCCATGGGAATATAATTTGGAACCATATATGTAAGGCAAAATAGCCTCAAATTCTATAGAGAAAGTAGGATATGAAATCACCGATAAAGTGGAAATTG
Organism: Torreya grandis; assembly: GCA_037957365.1. Classification (NCBI taxonomy): domain Eukaryota; kingdom Viridiplantae; phylum Streptophyta; class Pinopsida; order Cupressales; family Taxaceae; genus Torreya; species Torreya grandis. The sequence goes on along the minus strand of JARHVA010002289.1, from coordinate 1,324,239 downwards.
AAGTTACAACTCCATTTGCTAGGAAAAAATCTTTCAATGCCATTCTGTTGAATATGATAATGCACATTGCCCTTTAGTATCAGTATAATAAAACTCTCATTCTACTCAAGAAACATGTATTTGAATATTATGAGTAGGATATTACCTCGTTTTAAGATGTGGGGTGAATATATGAAAATCATATATTAAAAGGAAGTTATTATATATAACTTTAGGCTATGACAAGTATATAATCATAATATGGAAATATATGATATTTCAGAACATACACCAATAATATACTTACACATGTTCGTCTAAGACATTGATCAACTAATAACATAACAATATAGGAAATAGAAAAGTCATGACAATTAGATGTTAATTCTTAAGATATAGAAATGATGACCATAAAGTAAAGTAGTGAGGCCTTGCCCCAATATATTCCATAAGAATAATATGGATCATGGTAACATAATAAAGATGTCCATGTAATGGACACGTTGTAAAGATCATGGCCACACAAAAATGGTTGTTAGCATGATATACCAACCCTTATAATATTTTATGTAGTTTGTAAAATATGATGGCATACCTTGATGTGTTATTGTAAAAAGGATATTAGAAGAATTTTATGATATGGGTTATATATATAAATAAACATTCCTCCTCCGCATATGAGAAATAGAAAAATGCTCCCTTCTATTTTCCTATAGGGGTCTAGAGAGTAGTTATAGACAAGAGACAAAATCTATGTGGTTAGTTATCTCCTTCCTCACGATGGACAAGGGATGTATTTTTGTATTTTGATTTTTATTAAAATATTGATATATATTAGTGTTTCAAATAATCATGATGTTTTATGTGTTATTTTTTTAATGTTTGTGCATGATATAATAGATGTTATATGATGGCTAGGCACATATGGAAATGTTTTCCATATATGTATCATTGTATATTATGAATATGGTTATGGTTTATGTAACTTTGACATTTCGTCTTTATTCATAGATTGAGATTATAAAGTAATTCACTATGAATCTCTAGTGAATGGATCCTTTAGAGTTGATATGTAGATAATTGGTGGTCATTTGATTTTTAGCTAAGGATATTTAATGTGAAACTAATTTACCTAACATTTTGGTTCTATTATTGAGATCTTTAATTGTTTTTAAAGTTGTAGAATACTCTAGAGACCCAAAAAAACTGATATATAGATTCATGGATAGCTATGAATGCTTTAAAAAATTTATATTAAAGAAGCACATTACGAGATAAACTCCAAGGTTTGGAGGTAAAAATACCTATGTGATTTCCTCTGTAAATTTTTATTTTCAAGGTTTCTTAGCCATCTATTCTAGTGGAATCTACTTAATTAAATAAGTGATCAATGATGCATAACATATAAATGTAATGGACACTTTAAAATATTGAATTATCAAAAAAACAAGAAACTTTTTGGATGTATGTAGTGTATTTTTATTAAAGGATAGGTATAAATGTACATTTGGGAATTAATAGGGAACTATACTTATACTACATAAATGAAATAATAACACATGCCTTCACTCCACAAAATATGTTTAATGATGAACATGGATGGTAGGAGGCTGGGTGTAACCAAATATAAACCTAATAAAGATATAAGGAGAGAGAGAGTGATGGAGGAGGTAGATCCCAAAATAGAGTGTCATGAAATATGGACCCAACATCATGAATGTGTTGTAATTATAATAGATGGCATAGGAATATTAAAATAGGCCATGCACATAGGGAGCACATCTAAGTGGTGAGATTTAGTCTATAAAACTAGGAATAAAAGGAAGGTATCAGTAATGTAGAGTGGGAATGAACTTTGTTAAATCATACAAAGAGTGATGAGATGATATGAGGTATACAAGTGATTATAAATAACATTAAAATAGATTAGATTTATGTATAGTGGATTTTGGTTAAGTACACTAATCTAAACTGATAAAATAAGGCATAATCCAAACTTAATCTAACTATGGTAAAATAAAAATAAATAAAGATATGAAATGTACCTAAATCAGGAGTTTAAAAGACTTGGAATTTGAAAAAGGAGGTTTATATGAGAATACCTTATTTATGACTTAAAGGTGCACTAGAAGTTATTGAAAGTGATGAAAATATATCTAGAGACAATGCAACAATTAATCTATAAAAATTTCAGAATTTTAATTATGCATAAAAAAATGAACACTATCTAACTAGTTTAATAACAATAAGACAAGTATTGAACTCATTCAATACAAGTTATTGGTTTGATACTAGTAGATTATATTATGTAAATTTAAAAATTAGTGGGTGTATTCATCATATCATTATTACTATAAACATCTCTTTGATTGTTGATTTTATGTAAGAAACTTCCATAATTCCCTTTTCATGCTCTAAACCCTAATTCATTCTAAGATATCTTTAAAAAACATAAAACATTAGAATATTTATGAGGGTCATACCTAAGTAAGACCTCTATTCTTATATAATTTTTTAATAAAAACTCTTTTGGTATAATAAGGAATCCAATGTGTATGAATATCCCAACCCTTATCCCTATGTATGGGATGTAAATAAGTATTCGATTATATATGCTCTTTAACTAGTCCTTCCCTTGGTATTAATATACAACTATAACACTTCAATAAATGGAGATATAATAAAAATAATAGTAGACAATAATAGATCAATTGTGATTATGTGTGATCTCTTTGTGATATTTGATTTCAATCCCCTCTAAATGCCCTAACATGCTTGTGGATATATATATAATTTGAATTGATATAAAGACATTATTAATGTAAAATATGACATTGTGAAAACAAAAAAACTTAATATTTTGGCATAATAAAACATGAAACAAATATGAAAATAGGCCAAAGATCCCAAAACCAACATAAACACTATCAAACTAGCTCGACATTAGTTAGACCAATATAAGTCTAGTTAGATATTGGTCAAATTGTCCATAAAACTTATAATAGAGATCCAAAGATTGTAAAGGCTTATGGGAGAATCATGTGGAAAAAAAATAACCAAAATGAATGTTCTCAAGTATTTTTTATTGATTAATAATATGAATATTGACCCCAGATGATATAAAGTAAATTTACAAGGGAAAGGGAAGGATATATGGAGCCCAACATAAGGATAATGTGCCAATACATTCCTCATATGAATCAATTATATATATATACATATTAAAAAACCAATAACATAGAAAATCCGAAGCCTATGCTAATATTATATATGTATGTAATTCTCCACTTTGATGTGTGTGTGTGTGTGTGTGTGTGTGTGTGTGTGTGTGTGTGTGTGTGTGTGTGTGTGTGTGTGTGTGTGTGTGTGTGTGTGTGTGTGTGTGGGCATGTGTACATGTATGCATAAGCGTGTGTGAATATGCATATACATCAAAGTAGAACAAACAGGGGTACTTGGTAGGGCTCAATGATAAATTTTTGGCATAGAAATTTAAGTTATGCTCAAATTTAATACAAAATATGATAATTATTTGAAATCCAAAATGAGGAGAGGGGTTACATTCTCATAGAGTCCATCTCACATGACATAAATTTTTAAAAAAACCAAGTTTCCTCAATATTTCCATTGAGTCTATAAAAAATAATTAGTTGTGATCACTTATATTTATATAATTTTAAATTTGAGGCTACCACAAACACACATATATGTATGGGGGTATTTAAGAAACATGGATATTATGGGTGACCTAGGGATAATTAGAATTATGTAGCCTTGTGAACATTTTAAATTAGGTTACAAAATAATAAGTGTGATGAATTATAAATAAACTTAGAGTTGTGACATAGTAATGTGACCATGTGATCTCAGCTACTCTATGATCTCTCTTATTGATCCTAAGGATTGTTTAAGTTGATAAAAATTCCTTAAGACTCTTTATTGAAAAATATTTAAACTCTTACTTATTTTTAGTGATGCAAGATTACCTGTACACCTTATATGCTTCTACATCAAACACTTGAGCTAATTAAAATGGGATATCTTACTCACACAGATGGAATAATTGGTAAAACCACTCTTTTGGGAATTAAAATTAATGACCATGGTGTTCCCTTCCAACACCAAATATCTTAGATACTTTTCTCATTTTCTCTTAAATTTATAGCTCTTTGTTGTTTCAAATTCTTCCTCTTATGGTTAACTCTTTTCACTCTATCCTCTTTTGTGGGATAAAACCCACCACATTCTATCCACCCCAAAAAATGCTTCTCTTATTTTTACCCACTTTTTGGGAATAACCTATCCACCTCCACCAATTGGTTTTCTTCTTTTTCCATCTTCTTGTGGGATTGAACCCACCTTTGTCTATCCACCTTCACTAAGATGTTCCTTATTACATATTAAATTATCTTATGTTATTATACCCACTTATATTTTCTAACCACACCATCCTAAATCCTTATTGGATCTACTCATTTACTATCCATATGTTGTTGGATTCTTCCTTTTATCACTTTTCTCTATCCAAAGCTTATCCTTCCTCATGATTTCCATATCTTGTTGAGCATGATCTTAGTTTTTATTGTTGTCAAATTAGTATGGGGTACATGGTGCGTTAATGGCAAAGTGGTCTTCATGATGGATTTGAGAGTGTATGCCATGTATGCAGGTCATTGAAGTGTTAAAGGATGTTATGAGGGTTCCTTAGATGCATTTATGAGGTTCTAGTGTTTCTCACGATCCTTTGGAGAGAGAAAGTGTCATTCTAGATTAAGAGAAACTAGAACATAATTGAACATCCTGAAGGTATGAATAGACCAGTTTTTTTGTGCATTTATTATATGTTCCTAGAAATTCAAATTTGGTCAAAGGGTTTCATGGAGGTGTTTTCTATAGTGCCAAGATCCTTCCTTGCAAGTGTGGTATCTTGATGTATTCTCTAGTTCAAGTTATGAGCTTCCAAAGTTGGTCCTATGTGTAGTGACGTGTTAGAGGCCATCAAATTTATGATTTGGGAAATAATCATTTCGTATTAAAAAATATAGATGATGGGGTTTGAATTCAAATGACTGTGCATGAGTTTTTGGGACCCGAGAGCATTCTTTTTCCTATAGAAGCCATGGAAGAGGTCAAAACAAGTTGGTGTAAAAAGAAAATTTGAATTAGAATTTTTGTAGATAATCCTCAAAGTCATTTGGAGACTTGTATGTCTATATAGGTGTATTTATTATGGGTCAAAGTTAGAGTTTATTGATTCTATTTTTTATTAGAAAACCAGAGTAACTAAAGTAGATTTAGAACCTCTTTATTGGTCTTGAATTTATGTTCTGAGTGTTGAATGATGTTGTTACCTCATTTTAGTCTTGTTCATTACATTGAGGAAGTTCTAAAATTTTGCCTTTGTGTAATAAAATCTCAATGAAAGATGATTGTTTTTAAGGGTTGTGTTTTTGGCAGACATGAGTGACTTAATGAGTGGTGTGGAGATTTTGGTCACTTTGGATGGATGATCAAATTACTTAGATGTGTTCTTAAGGTCTTAATGCTCTTTTTAGTGCTTATAAATGGTCATATTTAGCCTAGTTATGAATAACTAGCTCAAAGACATAATGAACAGAGGTATGAGAGTTTCAAGGTTTCTTGTGTCTATAAACCCTAATGTGAATGTTCATGATACAAATGGATATTGTTCAACCTATAGATATTATTAAAATTTTAGATGGATTTGTTTCAATGTTTTTTTTAATGCTTGTTTGAGTGCAAGGTGATGTCTAAGTAGCAAAGACATAACAAGTGGTGTGAGAGTTGAGGATTAGTCTATAAGACCAATGCCTTTGAAGGTAGAAAGTGTTGATCATGTGATATATGGTCTAGAGTTGGTTCTAAGAGTGAGATTATAATTTGGTTATGACCTTAAGGTGAGAAATAATTTTTTTAAGGTGATCATTCCTATAGCATGACAAATTTCTAGTAATCTTAAACAATGTTGAAGTTTCTCTAGAGGTTGTGTCATGAGTTGAAATGTTCGTTTGATGTCAAGATGACCTCATAAGGTCATAAAGGGAATTTTTGGTCATATTGTGAATGAAATGAAGATTTTTAATGCTTTTTTATGATGTTCATATTGAAACAAGATGTTTTTGTTGAGCGAGAGAGGGTAGTCCTCTTTGGAATTAGGTTTCCATGAGACCTAATGAAGATATGAAGCCTAATGGTGCATTCTAAGTGTAAGCAAATGGTTTGAGGATACTTATTCATGATCGAGACTCATATAGGTTGGAATTAAAGTGTTTTAATAGATTTGGTTTATTTTTGAGGTCTCAATGGGCCATTTTGGGTCTTTGTTTATTTGTTAAATGGACAGGCCTAATTGTATTGGGTATATTTAGGCCTAAAGGGAGATTGAAATCTAAAGGCATGAATGACCTAAATTTGATAAAATTATGTTTATTCCTAGTGTGTAACATGTTATAAGGGGTAATGAAAGATGAACCCTTTTGTTTTTATGCTTTGGTAGACACAAAAGAGTGAGTAAATGAGTGTTCAAGAGACTAGTATAAGAGAAAGGTTATTTAGGCCTATTTTGTCTAGATAGAGTGGAGCAAAAGATTTGAATACCTAATTCATTTGAAGGGTAGGGAAGAGATGTAAGGATGGATATCAAGCTATGCCACATATACTTGTGATTATAGTCTATGATGCTTGATTGAAGAAAGTAAATAGTGAGCTTGTTTGCAAATGAAAGAGAAAAAGAAGACCTTCATGTGTTGTACATGAGTTAAGTAGAAGAGAAAAGTTTCATGTCACTATATATATTCATATGTTGAGGAAGAGAGAATTATTATGGAATGTATGTATTAAGAGTATGATTTTGAATATCAGAGCTGAGTAAGGGCAAAATTTATAGTTGTTGATATGACTATTATATAGTAGACAAATCTGATTATGAAAGAGGTTGTTTGAAAGTGGTTGAAGAAGAAAGATTACAATGTGTCCATCATAAGTTGTAGAAGACAAAAATATCAACGTGGAAACATAATTCTTTACTAAGTTGGTGCTTGGTCAAGAGGTGGATAATTTTGTGCTTGGTTACCTAGGGGATTATTGCCTCATTGCAAGTGGGTACTTGCTAAGGTTTAGTTAGTGCTAGATAAATTTAGTGAAGTGGTGCTTCTTTGTTATGTTGGTGCTCAACTAAATTGATTCATGGTTTTATAGGAGAAGTTGTCCAAGTTTTATTTCAATGGGTGTATTCCTCATAAGGGTTTCCCATATATATGATGTGTTCTTATGTTTCATGTTTTCTATGTGTATGTTCTCTTTGTGATATTGATAATCATGTGATGTTGATTAAATGGTTATTATATATATGAATTTAATGGATAAAAAATTAAGAAATTGAAATAAAATGGATTATTTTTAAGGGCATTGATTCACTCCCCATCTTATTATTTGTGCTTTGAATAATTGGTATCAGAGCAGGTCCTTTAAAGAAGGCTTGACAACGTGAAAGTGAACCTAGAAGCACAAGATGACTAAACAAATAAGGAAAGAGAGTAAAGAGTTATTTTTATCAGCTCAGATTGTGAATGATGATGTCAAGTCAAAAGAGCCAAGTTAGATTTTTGATCTTAATGTTGATAAAGAGGTCAAATCCAAAGTGCCAAACAAGCTAAGAATGATGATGAAGAACATTCAAACATGTAAGAGAATGGAGATCTAGGAATCTCCTAAATTTTTCTTATTCTAGATCCTTATGAAATGAGATATCTATGCTAGGCTTCATGGGGACACTTATTAGTAAAAGGAAGCATGGTGGATGCTTGTTTAGTCTAGGCAAGTGTTGCATGACAAGAAAGGTATGTAAACATGTTATGATTGTGTATTCTTATGTGTTGTATTTTTGTTTATTGGAGAATGGATGTTTGGTCTGAGGGTGAGCTATTCAAGTTAATCATTTACCCTAAGAGTAGTTGTTGAAGTTAGAAGATAACATGTTGAGGTGAGTATTCTAAAGCTTATGAAAATAATTATGGTAGTGTGTGAGCATGGTATGAGGTGGTATGACATGATATTGAGGTGTTGAGAACAATATAAGAGGTTTCAAGGCAATTCAAAGGCTTAATGTGCAAAGAGACCTAGTGTGGCCTAATGAGGGGTCAAGTTCATTTTCCAAGATACTAGATCTCATAAAATAATTGAAAGAGGTGTGATAGGTTGTTTCAAGTATGTTGACCAAGTTTGAGGTCTTAAGTTGAAGGAGAACACATGAAAATGAGTTTGAAGGTCTCTTGTGTGTGCAGAGTGAAGAGATGAAGACCCAAGAAGGAAATTCTCATGATTTTTGGCATGTGTGGTTTCTACATGGGAAGATAATCTCTTAGGGAGAGATGGCAAAATTTCTTAGAAATTTTTTCCAAGCATTAGGAGTTGGTTTTAAGGGTAGAGCTTTATGGATAAATGTTAAGACTGTAAACTAGTCTAAAACCCTCATAGTGACTTGTTATGCAATAGCTTAATATAAATAGATAAAAATGGATTGGATGACCTATTTTGGTGATTGGAACATGTAGAGGAATATCTCAAGTATCTATAGGTGTCATTTTTTTGATATATTAGTGAGTGGAAGCTATATAAAATCCCTTATTTCTCAAAAAAATTGTATAACAAGTAGGGTTGACTAAGTTAAATTTGCATAATGGATGGAGGTTGAATATTTTGACTTATAATTAATTACCATGGTGTTTTATGATTATTTTATAGAATTTAAATATACTAAATAGGTCATGGAAGTTGGCCTATTTCTAAAAGCCCAATAGTGAGGAAGACAGTGAGAAAACTAGGTAGAAGTGAGAATGAGATTAGGGATAGGTTGTAGTAGATTAGGAATGGATACAATTGCATAAGGTTTTTTTCCAAGACATATACAAAATTTTAATATTGGTTAGTTATTTTGTATATCTTTAAATTTTTTGAAAATGTTATTCACAAGATGGCTTGTCTATGTGAAGATGAGACAGTGAAGGTGTAAGTTTCAGAGATTGGTCTATATATTACATTTTTTCCATTAGAACTCTATATATTTGTGTTTAAATATGTTATAAATATATATAAATATCATAATCATGAATTATTACTTCATTAAGATGTATACATAGATGTTGGAATTCATAATCATCATGACTGTGTTGACAGGCTTATTGGTAGTTCTAAGTAGTCATCTAGCAGAGATGAGTTTGAGGTGATTTCCCTAGAGTTTAAGAACATATTGAATATGAATATATTATATAGGTATAAAATGTTCATATGAAAGTATTTTTATTCATTATAAGTCCCCTTTCAAGTGTGGAGAGTCGACTGTTCATGACTAGGCTTTTGAGCATTCAGATAGTTTTGAGTAGTCATGTTGTAAGAATGAGTTGAAGGCTTTAAGCTATGTGTTTTAGTGTATCAATAACTTGGTAATGAATATAAGGTCATGAATATTCTATCCATGTGATTTTTTATGTGTTTATGTGGAAAATTTGAGTTTGTTATTATTGTTTAGATCATTGAAAGGTAGTTCTTTGTGTTTAGTTAGAGGTTTTTCCTGAATTACTATGAAGAACTGTTAAGAAGTGTTGTCAAGACTTGTGATCTCTAATGAACATAGTCAGAGATGGATGGATATTTCATAGCATCCTATTTTTTATTCAAAATTTAGTAATGGTTTTTGGCTTCATGTGAGAAGGATTCCTAACCATTGAAAGAGGTCTCAGTTTGGAGATAGTGTGTTGATCATCAATGACAACTCATATGTGGATGAAAATGTCTTCAATCAAAGTTTGTTGTTATTATGAGAGATATGCATGTATTACCTTTATATGGTTCAAGTGAATCATGGAGTTATATTGAGATAACTTAGGTCTCTTGAGAAGAATGTGAAATATGGGAATGACTCTTGTGAGATATGAGTCAAGGAATTGTTCTTGGTTGATTAGATGGTCATGGGCTAAGGGGGAACTATTAGTTCAATGTGTGATTGTTTCATGTCAGTATAGAAAGATAATAAAATCATATCAATATTATAAAATTTCTAAGGATAATTAAGAGTGAGTGGGAGGCCAGCTTGTAAGATGAAGGGCATTGAGAAGGTATGTCTCGGTATGGATGATGGTTTAAGAGATTGGTCATAATTTTCAAATTCAAGTGTCCAAGGTGTACATGGTGATAGGGGGAGCATATGTGAGACGCTTCAAAGATTTAGGAAGCCTGTTTTGTTGTGGTTAAGTGAAAATAGTGTTTTTAAGTCTGAGGATCAAATAGGTAGGTTGAGGAACATACCCTTTATCATTAATGCCAAAGGGGGAGAAAGATTAGAATGAGGGAGAAAGATCAGTTTGAGAAAGATACATTCTAATAATGGTTTTCCATCAATGAAAAAGGGGGAGATTATTGAGCATGATCTTAGTTGTCATTGTTGTCAAATTAGTATGAGTACATGGTGCATTAATAACAAATTAGTCATCATGATGGATTTGAGAGTGTATGCCATGTATGTAGGTCATTGAAGTGTTATAGGATGTTATAAGGGTTCCTTAGATGCATTTATGAGGTTCTAGTGTTTCTCATGATCCTTTGGAGAGAGAAAAAGTGCCATTATAGCTTAAGAGAAACTAGAGCATCATTGAGTATCTTTTAAGTATGAAGAGACTAGTTTTTTTGTGCATTTATTATATGTACCTATAAATTCAACTCTAGTCAAATGGTTTCATGGAGGTGTTTTCTATAGTACCAAGATCCTTCCCTTCAAGTTTGGTATCTTGATGTATTATATAATTCAAGTTATGAGCTTATAAAGGTGGTCCTATGTGTAGTGATGTGTCAAATATCATCAAATTTACGTTTTAGGAAATAGTCATTGGGAATTCAAAAATATAGATGTTGGGGGTTGAATTCAAATGACCATGCATGAGTTTTTGGGACCCAATAACATTATTTTGCCTGTAAAATCCATGGAAGAGGTCAAAATAAGATGGTGTAAAAATAAAAATTTAAGTAGAATTCATGTAGATTATCCTCAAAGTGATTTAGAGACTTGGATGTCTATACAGGTGCATTTAATGTGAGTTAAAGTCAGAGTTTATTGATTATGTTTTTGGTTAGAGAACTTGGGTTGACTAAAGTGGATTAAAACCTCTTTATTGGTTTTGAATTGGTGTTCTAAGTGTTTGATGATGTTGATAACTCAATTTAGTCTTGTTAATTGTATTGAGGAGGTTCTGAAAGTGTGCCTTTGTGCAATAAAATCTCAATGAAAGAGGAATGTGCTTAAGGTTTGTGTTTTTGGCAGACATGAGTGACTTGATGAGTGGTGTGGATATTTTGATCACTTTAGATGGATGATCAAAGTTTTTATGTGTGTTATTAAGGTCTTAATTCTCTTTTTAGTGATTTTAAATGTTCATATTGATCCCATTTATGAATAACTATATTAAAGACATGATGAACAAAGGTATGAGAGTTTCAAGGTTTCCTATGTCTATAAACCCTAATGTTAATGTTCATGATGCAAATGGATATTATTTGACCTATAGAGATCAATGGAGTGTTATATGAATTTTTTGTAATGTTTCCTACAATATCTATTTTATTTTCAATGATTTTTTGAGTGCAAGGTGATGGCCAAGTAGCAAAGACAAAACAAATTTTGTGAGAGTTTAAGATTGGTCTATAAGACAAGCCTTTGAAGGTAGAAAGTGTTGATCATGTGATCCATGGTATGGAGTTGGTTATAAGAGTGAGATTACAAGTTGGTTGTGCCCTTAAGGTGAGAAACAAAGTTATGAAGGTGATAATTCCTATATCATGACAAGTTTCTAGTAATCTTGAAGAATGTTAAAGTTTCTCTAGAGGTTTTATCATGAGTTAAAATGTTCTTTTGATATCAAGATGACCTCATAAGGTCATAAATGGATTTTTGGTCATATTTTAAATGACATGAATATGTTTTATGATATTTTATGATGTTCATATTGAAACAATAGGTTTTTTTTGAGTGAGAGAGGGTAGTATTTTTTAGAATTAGGTCTGCATGAGACCTAATGAATATATGAGACCTAATGGTTCATTCTAAGTGTAAAAAAATGGTTTGAGAATCCTTATGCATGATTAAGACTATTATAGGTTGTCCTTAAAGTGATTCAATAGGTTTAGTTTATTTTTGAGGGCCTTATGGGCCATTTTGGGTCTTTGTTTATCCGTTGAATGGACAGGCCTAATTGCATTAGGTCTATTTAGTCCTAAAGGGAGATTGAAATCTAAAGGAGCATGACTGACCTAAACTTGATCAAATTATTTTTATTAATTATGTGTAATGTGTTATAAGTGGTAACTTATTATTTTAATTATTTGGCTGACACAAGAGAGTGATTAAATGAGTGTTCAAGAGACTAGTATAAGAGGAAGGTTTTTAAGCCTATTTGGTCTAGATAGAGTGGAGTGAATGATTTGAATACATATATTTTTTGAAGGGAAGGGTAAAGAGGTAAGGATGGATATAAATCCATGCCATATACACTTATGATGACTATATATGATGCTTGATGGAAGAAATCAAACAGTGAGCTTGTTTGTAAATGAAAGAGAGCAAGAAGACCTTCATGTATTGTGCATGAGTTTAGTAGAAGAGCAGAGTTTCATGTGACTATATATATATATATATATATATATATATATCCATATGTTGAGTTAGATAACATTATTATGGGATGTATGTGTTGAGAGAATGATTTTGAAGATCAGAGCTAAGTAAGGATAGAATTCAGAGTTGTTTATATGACTATTATATAGAAGATAGATTTGCTTGAGAAAGAGGTTGTTTGAGAGTGGTTGAAGAATAAATATTGCAAGGTGTCCATAATTAGTTATATAAGAAAACAAGATCAAGGTATAAATAGAGTTCTTGGTTGAGTGGGTGATTGGTCAAGAGGTGGCTAAGTTGGTGCTTGGTTACCTAGGGGGTTGTAGCCTCCTTGCAAGTGGGTGCTTGCTAGATTCTAGTTAGTGTTAGTTAAATTCAAGGAGTTGGTGATTCCTTATTGGGTTGGTGCTCAAATAAATTGATTCATGATTTTATAGATGTTTTATGGGTTCTACTCCCCATGAGGGTTTCCCACATAGATGATGTGTTGTTATATGTTTTCATGTTTCATGCTTTCTATGAGTATACTTTGTTTGTGATATTGATTGAATAGTTATTACACATATGAATTTTATGGATAAAAAATTGAGACATTGAAATAAAAGGGATTGTTTTTAAGGGCACTGATTCATCCCCCCACTCTTAGTGTCTATGCTTCCAACATATCTTACTATGATTTCATCTATGCCACATTCATTTATATTGTGGATTAATATTTCCAAAGAGTATTAAAAGACTTTTATTATTTTAAAATTATCCATCCATCCTATATTATATAAAAATTAGTTGTGCATCTTCACTTTCTTTCTTATGTGCATAATTTTGCACTTTTTGCTTCACCTTATTTACATAAACACTAGGTTGATTGCATTATCCTTACTTCTTCTCCTTAATTGGCATTCAAAATATGCCACATGAAAATGAAATTTCACTCCATTTTCCTTTATGGAAATAAGTAAGTCTTTGACTCATAAAAGTCTCTCCTCTAACGTATATGTGGTTCTACTTCCGCATGTGCCACACTATTGGAATCCTTAAATCTTCTTGGCAAAGCCATATCCACCATGTCCATCTAATTTTATTTAGGACATGCACATAAATAAAACATATTAAGGGAATAAAAATATCCATCAAACACTTTTTTGATCTCTTATTCATACCTCAAGAACACATTGTCAACTCTTCTCTTCTGCTCATATTATCCTCCTAGTGTTTACTCACATGATGTATTTAGAAATTCACATTATCAATAATATCCATGGCTATTTTCACATAATTTTTCACTCTATTTTACTATCCATCACCTATGTGTTCTTAAACCATACTCATCTCATGGGCATCAACATGTACTTTAACTACTTCCATCATTTCCTTTGATGGAAACATGAGCTTATTATTTGCTATCCTCAGCCTTCCTTCCCTACATAAGATAAAATAAATATGAATTTCCCATATTATCCAAGGTGAATTCAACTCTTCCCACACATGGGATACAAAGAACTCTTTCTCACCATCCAATAATGGGTCTCCTTCTTTTGGGTACCAATCTATCACCTCCATATCCTCTTTCATGACAATGTATTCCTCTATGGACTACTCACAACTTTATTTCTCCTTGATATTTTTATAAATAGTTTTATGCCTATTACTTATAAATCTAAATTTTATATTTTCACTCAAGGAAATAATCCTCTCTTTACTCACATATTTGAGCTTCTATTCTATTAACCTCTTTTTATCATTACCTTTCAAGACAATATTCTTCTCATTTCTCTCAATTATCAATGATTGGAGCTTCTTCCACCATTTACTCTAAAATCATGGGTCAAAACATGACCCATGAAAAATGAAACCATAAATTCCTAACTAATCACCTTATTATTTCCTTTATCTCTTCTCCTCTTTTGGATATCTATCTAATACACATCTGCATGTCCACATAATTTATTGCATGTATTATTTACCCTTATGGTATTTGAAATGTTTACCTCTTAAAATAAAATATATAATTCAAAAATGCATTTCATGAGATTCTCTAGATATTTTAACCATAAAAAAACACCATTAAAAGTGGGATTACCTCTTTCTTTCATCTTGACAAACATTGGTCTTATATGTTTTTTGGATTATTTTCCTTAGATATCTTGGTATCTCTCCAAATTTTATAAAATTTCTTATAGGGACAACAAACACACAATAATTTCTTCTTCATCCTCTTCACTCACTACTGCAATATCCTCTTCACTTTGTGTAGTCTCCATCATTTCCAATCTCACTTGGATTTCCTTCAAAACTATGCAAAGTCTTATAATCTTGTTGTTTTCCATCTTTTATGTGACATTTATTCTTCACAAAAATCTTCTCTCTCAAAACATGTAATTTATTTGAGTATGTTTTTTTTTTAAACATGAATTGGACTCAAACAAAAGTCTCTCTTCTACAAATTTATTCATAATTTTACAGCTTCTCACACACCTGTAATAAAATCATCCTCTCTCACATGCAATCTTATATTTCAAAACTTGTTCTAATATAATCAAGATTATTTTTCAAAACCTACACTATACTTAAACAAGTCTCTCTCTCTCTCTCTCTCTCTCTCTCTCTCTCTCTCTTTCACAAAATTTTATCCCATTGTAGGACTTTATCTTGCTTACAAAAAGTGTAAGCTTATTTTCAACAACTTATAGCTGAGTCAAAAAATAGTCTCAAAAATTATTACATGGCTCTTCTTCACTTTATAAGATTCAATTGAATGTAATGTATCTTTATTCACCTTATACTAAACACCTCTTCTCTATTGTAATATGACCTCTCTTGTCTTCTACCCAAAATAATGTGGAAAAAATGGTTAGTAGGATTCTAACCTATCCTTGATACCACTTGGTGCAATTCATGATAGGGGTTTCCAATAAAGGGATGCCCTTGTCCATGAAACCAAAGTCACAGAGTGTATAACACCATTCATTATTTATTATTAAATTAAAATAATCCTTTATGAAATATACATTCATAATGACTCGATAAATTACTCTATCTCTTTATACCTCTAACTTTAAGCCTCTACATGATTTAAATTCCTTCTCTATTTCAAACTCTAAAAACCCTCTCTAAGGCATCTTTGTTGATATATTTGTGTCCCATATCTGATATTTGGATCCTCTCTTTTGATCTCTTCTCTCTACTTTCATGTTTAAATCTTTTCTTATTTTTTAGATCTGCCTTATTTCATTGATCCTTTTAATGCTAACTCTCTTTTGATCTCTTTGTTGATGTGTGTTTTTTGAACACCCTCATATTTTTAGGGATATACACCCTCTCATTTTAAGTTAGTGACTACTCACTCCAAGGCATAAGTTAAAAGTATTTGGTTTAGAAAATACCATGTGGTAAAATAATAGTGTAACACAGTGGTTTTTGCTACCTCATATGGTTCACATATGAGTAAAATTATAACCAATGATTTATAATATAAAACTAATCAACCTAAAATTGATTATACACATGATCTAGGGTGAAATGGATCTTATTTTTAATTGAACTAATATCAAAGGTAGGGTAAGATAAGGGCTAACTAGTTATGTGAAATATAACATATGTAGTTTACCAATGTCTATTATACCTTGGTTGTAATAATATAATATAAAAATCACATTGTTGAGTCTAAATATAAAATTATCCATAAATTGACTTCATGACTTTAATCCCAAAATATATTGTTAATAAAGAACTTCTAAATCACATCCAAATTACTAAATAGGATGAAAAGCTTGAATAATGACCATAAAGTTGATTAGAATAATGTACAAACCAATTTAACATCTGTAGTGGTACATACATAAATTCACATAATAACACTAACTTATAATAAATTCTTCAAAGGATGTGAGAAGACAACTAATTAACACAACTTAAAAATAGTCCTAGAACTATCTTTCTTGTACTAACTTGGCAAAATTCTTATCCTTTTCACAATGAATAAAGACATGTATATATAGACTTTGAATGGGAACCACCTCATAATAAAATATCATTGCATGTATAAAAATCTAAATGAAATAAAATTTGTTTTTATACAAAAACTTTTACCTGCAAATATTTTCTTACAAGAAAGATCTAAATATAGCTTAGTTAAATAAATAAAATGGCCATTGTGATAAGGCATCAAACATGGGAAGATATGAATTGGATTATATCATAACTAAATAATATTATGTGCTAAATTCATTTTCAATTTTTTTAATACACTAAATAACCTTTTGTATACTAGGTCAGTGATTTGAGGCCCATTGATAACTAGGAGGATAACTAGGAACAAGAGTTTCAATTGATTTGCTTCCATAAAAAATGTCTATAGAGGATGTACTTATAGGAACAAATTTGTTGATGAATTTAATTCCACTTGGAATATTAGCGACCAATGGGCTTCCAAGAATAAATTTCTTGGAAAATATGTGTTCCACTTGGAACATCAATAGTCAATTAAATTATATGAACAACTTCATTGGTGAATTTGGTTCCACTTGAAACATCATTGATCAATGGGATTAAGTGAACAAACACATCACCTAGTGTGGTTATAATTATAATGTCAATGACCAAAGGGTTTCTAGGAATAACTGTGTGAGACAATGTGTTTTCACTTGGAACATAAGACATTAATGAGCTTCCAAGAACTCAATCTTGGGTCTGAAGATGAGTTTTATGAGCCAAGTTTTTATAGTGAAATTTCACCACTTTGACTTGGTTAACACAATGGAATAATAATTGGGAAGAATTTGTAACATTAATTTTTGAAGACGATCAAGTGATCCATGTCAGATGAGTTGTGAGAGTGTGCTAGTTAAGTCTTGCCAAATTAGAAATAAAATCTTATAGACCTATAATTGTAGTGAATAATTATATATGCACAGGAATTTTTTGACCATGCCAATATATGATAAAAACTTATAAATTAGTGTTACATATCGAAAATATGCTTCAATAAAATTAGAATAATAATTTAGATACCTAATAAATACATAACAAATTGTTATTAATTTAGTAGGTTCCTATTTCATATAATTTTTGAAAATTTAGACTTTCAAAACAAGGAAGACATCATCCGTTAGATGAAATTTCAAATAATGATAATATGAGTCATTCATGTGTGTGAAATGTATTAATTACCCTTGCTATAAATTTGAGCTAGGCAACATCCAATCAACTATTTTTTTAATTTTTTAAAATTAACTTAAAATATTATTCACCTTTTGGGATGTTGATTATTTTAACTCAAAAGGATGGTTTGGGCATTGCTCTACTACCAAATAGGAATCCATATCCTTGACAACAATTCTTTTGGATTTGATAGAGGCCTTGCTCCACTATCAACTGATCATTTATAACCTATGTTTTTATTAGAACCATATTTATAGCCTAGTTGATTCTGATTTCTCTTTGAATAACCATATTTTTTTTAGAACTATATTTTTAAAATATTGGGAACCAATGTATCTAGGTTGAAGGATAAACTTAAACATTTTGTCAAAATAATCTCTTGTCTATGACCGTTTTCATTCCCAACAATTTTTTAATATGTTTAATGTAGATTAGGACCTTATTCTCTTGAAAATAGAATACTACCAAAATAGAAAATGATTCAGAGGCATGAATATTCATTCAAAAATAAATATAAGATATATTAAAATAAATCACGTGGAATAAATTGAATTCCTTCTAGATCTCCTTGTTCCTGACATTTTATACTCCTTTACTTAAGTCAATCAATTTATTTGCCTATATAAAAATATGGAATTTAGAGGGACTTTGGGCAAGTCAAGTACTCTAATTATTTGGGAAGACTTATTCAACATATAAATATAAACATCCTAATAAAAAAAATCTAAACTATCACTATTGAGAAAAACATGAAATTCTAATATAGGAAAGCAAGAAAAACAATGAAAAAAATAAATCTAAGATAATACCTACTCCTACCTCTAAACTAATACTTACATTCATTATGAAATTTTCCCAGTTCAATCATCCATAAAATAATTCTTTAATTACTTCCCATTAACTATAAAATTAAAAATATTAAAATAATTATTACCCAAGATTTCTAAAATTTGATATGGACTAATTGATAGTAGAAAAATTTGTCATGTTGTCCTGTCTTCTCGTGTGCCTTGTTATAAAGATAGACCAAGTCTAAAATTATGAAAACTTTAACATTTTATATCCTTTCAAATAACCTTTAGATGATGTTTTGGTGCTTACAAAGCTTCTTCATGTGCAACTTCTATCTAGATGATATCTAGCAACCTAGACTGAATGATGCCATCATCTTCCATGTACTTTTGCATAAATAAGTATGTTAGTATTATGAGACTAATAGGGAAAATGAGTTATTAGCAATACATGGATAGGAAGAGCAAATCCTTTAGGGTTTTCTTATGTCTAATCATATATACCCAAAGTGTTTATTTAGTCAAAAAATTCCACTCTTTAGTTTTATTTTTTGCATAATGTTTTATGGAATCAATCAAATTCTTCTTCATAGATTCAATAACTCCATTCCCATGTGGATACTAATTTGAGGAAAAATTAACTATGATATTATTGTGATAGGCCCATTTAATAAGTTATGTTGATTGAAATGTAGGACCTTTATCAAAAAATGAGATCAAGTAGTGTTCCAAATATAGTTAAAATGTTCTTCTCAAGGAATTTGATCACATCCTAAGCTATAAAGTTCTTCACAATAATAGATTTAGTTCATATAATTCAATAATATTTTGATTTCAATAAAAAATTATGTATAACTAATGAATTAAGATTAATAACACCTACAAAATCCAAGCCCCATTGTGCAAAAGGTTGTCCTTCAATTACAAGTTCTAAGGGCATCACTACATGCACCTTGCTTTTCCAAAACACTTAAATTTAATGACATGTTTTTAAAATATTACATGCATACTTGAAAATATTAGACCAATAATATCTTACTCTAATAATTTTATCTATTGTAATGTTTCCTAAAGTATGTCCATTTCTTAATTTATGATGTAAATTGTTTAGTATGTATGTAACTTGTTTAGAAACACACCTCAAATAGATGTCATCATAATTATTTTTATACAACACTCCATTTTTTATAATGTAATTCATAATATTGAGTCTAAGGGATCTATTTTGTTATTTTTTTAATCTTGGAAGGACATGTGCCGTTAAGCAAGTATTGGACTATTTGATTATACTAGTCACCACTTTATAGTTAATATTGATTAACTTGCACAACTAAAATTCTAGGAACTAATTTTGTGATCAAATGAGTGATGCCTTTCGCTCATAATATTTTATTAGGATTCATTTATAGGTCAAACTCTAAAAAAATTTCCATCCATTTCCCTTTACATTATCCTAATTCATTATGTCCAAGTATAAGCTTGACAAATAGATTTGGTATAATGGCATGCATTTTGTTACATATGATGTAATGTCTAAATTTATTTGTGGATTTAATAAAATCATATATTTGGTTGTTTATCATGGAGTACTTCAAATTTTGATCTTTAAAATTGGTGATCATAAAGGCTATGGTGTTTTCATTCTCTTCAATGTTTTGAGTAAGTAAATCTTCCATTGTGTGTCTAATTGCAAATTAATATAGGAAAATGTCTTTGGTAAAATCTAGGCTAATTAGATATGGGGCTTAAGTGATGTCATACTTAGTATCCTAAAATGTCTTCTTTGTATTATAGGTACATTCTACCTTTGCATCATGTCTAAACATTACATTTAAAGGTCTTATTATTTCAAAAATCCAGAAATGTTTTTTTAAACAAAATTAATCTTACCAAAGAAAGATTTGAACTCATTTTTACTATTAGGAAATGGAAGTTTAGAGATAGCTTAACTCTTTAAGATTTAATAGAAATCTCTTCTTTAGTAATAACATGAACCAATAGATTACCTTAAGTAACTCCAAAAATAGCTTTTTTTGGGATTCAATGAGATCCCATACCTTTGGCATATATCAAAGACACTTTATAAATGGGTAACATATCTACCCTATCCTCAAAATAAAAAAAATAGGTCATCCATAAATATGGTAATACAATTACCATTAAGTCCCTAAAAATTGAAATCCATAGTGTGTTGAAAAGTGGTACCATGGTGTGTTGAAAGTGGCACCTACTTTGATTAGTCCAAAATGCATTTTTAATATTTGAATATTCCTCATTTAGTGGTAAAATAAGTTTTCCTTCTATCATCATTATCAACTATCACTTGATTGAAACATAAAAAT
Source organism: Torreya grandis (assembly GCA_037957365.1). Taxonomy (NCBI): domain Eukaryota; kingdom Viridiplantae; phylum Streptophyta; class Pinopsida; order Cupressales; family Taxaceae; genus Torreya; species Torreya grandis. The sequence goes on along the minus strand of JARHVA010002289.1, from coordinate 1,303,285 downwards.
TCATCTAAGAAAGACATCATTTCGGACCCACCTACTATTTGAATCACCTCATCTAAAGAAGGCAAAGGATAATTGTATTTTTTTGAAGCTTTATTCATATTTATTAAATCTACACATAATCTTATTTCACCATTCTTATTTTGTATATAACTAAATTTTCAACCTAGGTTGAGTGTCTTACTAGAAAGATGATCTTGACATCTAGTAATTTCTGAACTTACTTATGAATAAGTGGTTCTAGAATGGGATTGACTAGTATTTATATTTTTATAAAAGTTTTATGACCCTATTTAAGTGGTATAGTATATGTTATGACTCTGGGATAAAAAATATTCAAGTCCTCATATGACCAAGTAATCATATCCTTATATTGCACTAGAAATTATTTCATTTCCTATTTTTCTTGTTAAGAGCAACTCAATCTAATGTTAACACACCATTGATGTTTGTTCATTCCTAAATTGACCAAGGAAAAATATGATTCATTAAATTTGGAATTATTTTTACTTTCATATTGGGGATCCATGTCAAAGATTCACTCTAATGACACCATCCCTTTGGGGATTCTATTTTCTTTAAGTTGAACAATACTATCATTTCTAATTACTTAATACTCATATCTGATTTGTTTTCATCAGTAATTTAGGACTCAAAAACACTAGAATTAATTTTAAACTATATAATTTATTGATCATAATTAAACACTTAGAAATTATCTACATTATTAGGAATTGAAGAACTTGGCACCAATTCTACTAAAAATTATTACAACTTAAATTCCTTGACTAGAGCTAGTTTTTTAGAAAAAGAGGATAATGAATCATATTTTTTTATCTTGGGATAAATTTTATATTAAAATCATAAAATTATTCAATAAAATCCTAGGATCTAAAATTTTACTTCTTTAGATAATATAATTTGCATTGATATCAGCTTCTGACCTAGTTGATAACTAATTTTGAATCTTCACACATTGAAAGTTGTTTGACATCATGTTTTAGATAAAATTACAGTCCTAAAATCAAAGATTCATATTAAACAAGGTGTTTATGCATGGAAATTATAAATTATATGAAAAATAGATTTCTTCCCATTAAGGTTAGTTAAGGATATTCCTACACCAAAACCTTGTTTGGATTGAATACCATCAAAAAGCCAAGTCTATAGTTGTGAAGGACACCCAAATTTTTGTTCATTAGTCACAATTTTTTATAAACATATAAAACCCTAAATGTGATGATATAAATTTCACTTTCTCATTCATAACATTATATTCTATGATGGTATATTTCATTCTTATTTCTCTATCAATCCTAATTTGATTGGTTACCCGTTTTCAAAGAAATCAAATATGTGGAAAATTTGTTTCCATATAACCATTCAATGCATTTGACTAATCACAACTTAAAATTAACCCATATGCATCAGGAATGTCAACTATGAGATATTATTGAATAGTTGAACATGTATCTTAAAGGATAGCTACATGTTGGTATTGAACAATTCCTTAATAGTTGGGACATGAGACTTATATAACTAAAGAACAAATCTCTTAAATTTGGATAGGGTTAATCCAAACTTATGAAAAATTATATTGGGCATCATATTGGATAAAGTTCCTAAGTCAACTAGGCAATTGTATAATTTTTTCCCAAATATTCTTACAATCAAAAGGAAAGGTGAGACTTATGGTTTATCCTTATAAATGATCACATTGGTATGTGTAGCATTTTGTTTACCAAAAGGTGGAAAGTGAACCAAGTATTTTAATAAGAGATCTCTTTTTTACATTATTTGAGCCAACTCATGGAGGGTGATGTTCACTTTGATATTATTCATGTACTCAACTATTTAATATTTACCTTTGCTATGCAAATCAACATGTTGATACTGTAGTCATATAAAATGTGAAAATTGGTAACTTGAGTGTGGATAATGATACCCAACCCTTAGGTCCCTCTTTCTTGCTATCATGACCCTTATAGGCATCTTTTCACTGATTATCAATCATTTGTATCCTTCCAAACTTGATCCTAGTTGAGCCAAACCCCTCTCTCCATGACAGATCCATCCCCCTAGTTCTGATTTACTCAGGACAATAGTGCCACACTAGGACTATAGCATCAATGCCATTCCTGTCCACTTTTGGCACTATTTTCCACATCCATTTTTGGCTCCAATATTCAATTTATTATGATTACCCATCCTTCTCCTTGTTAGTCTAATGCATGTATATTCAACCCATGACCAATTGATCCCTATAAAATCCCATTCAAAGATAATTTGGGAAGGGTTAGTAATTATTACTAAGTAATAATACAAGCAAGACTACTCAAGAAATCTTCCCTATTCTCTACATATAACCAGTGAACACACTTACAAGTTTATTAAAATACTTACACCAACCCCTAGCCACCTCAAGCATATCTAGTTTAGCATTTTGCATCTTCATACACATAATTTCATAAATCACATCAAGTAGAACTACATATGGCTTGATCCCTCTTCAGAGTATTGGTATGTAGGCAGCATGCCCACACAAGAGGTGTGGATCCATGTCTAATGAATTTTACATACACTAACCCCCCCTCTTTTCTAAGATTGGTTAAAGTATAATGGAACATAGGGTTTAAAGATAAAATATGCTCTACAAAGATCTGTATAAACTTTAAGATACTAAAACTTCATGGACAAGGTCACATAGACTTGGTAAACAAAACCCAAAAATCTCAGATCCTCAAGACAATATTAGCAAAGGTGGACTACAACAGTCGTGCCACTCTTATCTAGTTTTGGTGCTCCTATCCAATCACCAAAAAAAGTTTATATCTCAGTTTGTGATAGTGTCCTAGTCTTGCATAGTGAATTTTAGCCTTTATCTTAATTAGATCAATCTGTTTCTAGCTAAGTCTTCATTTCTATCTCTTATTACTCTTTTTAGAAAGGTCAAAATTGAAATCTAATTTACACAAATCAATATCTTAATTATTGCATATTTATTTACTGATTTTACTACTCAGACCCTTTAACTAAATTAGGAATAATACACCAATATTCCCAAAATTGTTAAATCATTTGGTGAACCTGACTTACTTCATTTGTGCATAAAACCCTATAAACCCTAGGGTATTTTTCCTACTAATTTTTTATATATTTTTTTATTTTTTACCTTCATAATAAAATAAAAAATTAACATTAAATTTTAAAATTTCATAGTAATTCTAAAATAATTTTCTTTCAAACCCTAGTTGCCCATACTAGGTCCAAGTATTTTCCCAATAATAGTCTAAATTTTTACTAGCATATTTAAATCAGAAAATCCATTCAAATAAAAAATTTCAATAGCAATTTTCAAAAACATTTATTTTTACAAACCCTAGTTGCATCTACTAGTTCCTATTAAATCACACTTTTTCTAATAAAATTTTAATTTTTTACTTACATATCTAACTCAAAAATTCACTTCAAATTTCAAATTTTCATAGTAAATTTCAAAATAATTATCTTTCAAACCCTAGTTACATGTTCTAGTTCCTATTTGTTTCTTGAGGTATCACCTTACATGTGTGCAAACTTAGTATCCTTTTTATGCATCTTCTACTTCCTTGTTTAGATAATATCTATTTAATCTTTTATATTATTATCTAAGTTGTTTTCCTTATGCCACCTATGTTTATTTCACCTCTTCCTTCAAGATGAAGTTCAAGACTCAGTGGTAATCCTCTTAAATTCACCCAAATTCTTGTAACTTGGTCATATAACATGGATAAACAACCAACTCAAGTTCTTGTTATAGATTCTACACATCCATATTACACTAATTTCAATAAAGATAACTTTGATAATGAGTAGTATGAAAATAAAAATGATGTACACACCAATGCTCATGCTCCACCACATTGGACTATTGATCCACTTCCAGTAATTATTGATAATGAAGTTGTCGTCAACAAAGTTTTGATCCTACAAAGTTTTCAAGAAAGACTACAGAACCAACCCTAGATCATAATCTTATCTTTAAATCTATCATGGAAATTAAAAAGGCTAAATAATTTGAATCTTCCATTCCTTTAGAGAAAATAGTTACAAATGATACTACGGGGGCGACTATGTCTCAATAACCCCGTATAGTAGCCCAACTTGCTTCTATACCACCAGTTACAACTAGTACATCTTTGTCTCTTGATGTGGAAACCCTTGTGTAAGAGATAAAATATCTTCAATCCAAGGTGATACATCTTGAGCAAGGTACCTCCATACTTACATAGGCTTTGGATTATTTTTCTCTATTGCATACACCATTGGCACATCACATTACTTCTAGACCATTGCCCCAAGGTTTTATTTAACCCAAGCTTACTCTATATGATGGAAAGGGTGATCTAGAGACACATTTGAGATCATTTCATGCAATGTGCTTGGACTATGTACCTAATGACTGGATATTTACGAAGCTATTTCCACAAAGTCTAAAGGATTATGATTTAAAATTGTCCTATTATCTACTAAATCAGTTGGTCAATGCATTCAATCCTTTAGCCAACATAGTCCTAGCTTATTTCATCATTGACATTGGTGATAAGGTTTCATATTCCCAAGTTACACAACAAAAACAAAGGTCAAATGAGCATCTCATCGATTATGTTCTTCGATATAAGACTATTTTGGCTAAGATGACTAGTCCCATGGCCGATCAAAAGTTATAGGATCTCTTCAAACAGAGTCTTCTACTAGCTTTGCATGAATCAATTATGTTCAAAAGATTCTCTTCCTGCATTGGATTGTCTCACACACTAAAGGAAAGAGAAGTCAAACTAATTTCAATGGGAAAAATAAAGTATACAAGTATCTCATAAACAACAAACAAGAGTAACAACAAAATCCCATACAAAGTCAAGGTCAATGATAGCAAGAGTCTGAATCAATCACTAGTTAATGTGGCTTCTTAGCCCCCTTAGTGAGTGGTTTTATTAGCACCTCATTGGTGAACCTTTACCAATGTACCAATTTCTCTAGCTAGAGTTTTACAGTAGTTATTAGAATCTAACATTATATCTCTCTCTCTTATTTGATAAGTTGACATAATAAATCCTCTTCCATAGGGATATGATCAACATGCATTTTGTGAGTTTTATAGGGAACCAAGACATAAAAAAATAGATGCATTAGTTTGAGACACAAGATATAGGATTTGATAGATGGTAATCATATTGATCTGGGCACTTTAGTTGAGGCTCCTTAGGTAAATCAAATATAGGATAAAGCTTTAAAAATCTTCTTAGATCCCTTTCCATAGTATTCTAAACAAGAGATAGGGGATACATCAAGGGTTCACCATACATATCATGCACATCTACCCTCAGATACATATTGAGCACCTTTAGTTGAGACACATCCTTTGAGCAACATGATTGGTGTATACATTTCTAAAATTCTAGCTAGACCTTCCATCTCCTTTTCAAAGAAAGAGATTATCAAGGATTATTTAGATTATCATGTACTCTTTATTAGAGCTTACATTCATAATCATCATATTCATAGTGTTCTCATAGGTAATGGATCCAGTGTGAACATGTGCACTATGACATTATTACATCATTTTGGATATTTAGAGTAAGATATTACCTTGATGGACATAGATATTAGTAGATTTAGTGGGCACATACATAGTTCATTGGGTGAGATTGTACTTCCTTTATAAGTTGGTCCAACACACATGGCCATACCATTTACTATAACTCCTAGCTTAGGAGTTTTTGATATGTTACTTGGTCAATCATGGATCTAAAAACTTTAAGTAGTGCCTTATATAATTTATAGATGCATGAAATTCATTCATGATAATTAGGTTGTTATAGTTAGTGGAGTTTTATATGAGTTACCACTCCCCACTTTAGATCCATCTTCTACTTTGCAATCATCGGTTTCAAAATTTCCACCAATTTTAGTTCCTCTTCTAGTTCTGATTTAGACATAGTTAAGGAATCCATCACCTACACAAAGAGTTCATACACCTTCATAGCCTTAGGATTCTATATATCTTCTAGCTACAGTGTTCACACCTAGGGTAGTATCATTGAGATCTCATGCATCTACTCACATAGCATATGTTTATATAATTTATCCTACTATTAGATGGGTCCCTAAGAACCCTACATTTGTATCCACTTCTCAATGTTATAGAGGGACCCCACACTTGATTTCTAATTTAAAATTTTTAGAGTATTTACAACATATATAGCTTTTAGAGCCATAGTTTCAACATTTCTATCACGCTTCACAATCACACACGATTCCTCTCCTTGATACAGGACACCATGATAGGGAGTCTCCCATGAGACTCATTAGTTAGTATCATCCTTTTTTAGCTTACCTATACAAAATTTAAAAATACCAAAAACATTTAAATAGTTCAAAATACAAAAACATGCAAATAACTCAAAAACACTAAAATATTATGATTTTATGCATTATCCATGCTTTATATTTCTAATACACTATTAGACTTGCATTTATTGTTCTATGCTATTGTTTGTTGATTTATCTACATTACCATGCTTCACTTGATCTTCTTTGAGTGTGTTTAGTGACACCAGCTCTTTGATTACTTCACCCTACCCATTAAGGGGGCATCCTAATTCTACATCAAGACACACATTGATAGATATATACCCACTGGGGGCATCTTCTACATGACTACACCATCTAGGTTATGTCATTCCTACACCATACACTATAGTTATCATGTTGATGTACATTATTTACTAGCTTACATAGATTATTATATCACTATCTCACTAGTATATAGCACTTATGTATTTATTAGCATATACCTTGTCTTGTACTAACATGTCTTACACATTTTCACTTCTTACTTTTATTAGTTAGATGCTACTATATTTCTAGTTATTACATGCTTTTCTTTTTTATTTTACATAGCTAGATTAGTTACATTTCTTAGTTCTTGTTTGTCTCTTGTATGTGCCTTAGGACAATTACCAATGCCCTTTACTTCTATTTAGGTGTGTTCTTTAGGACATTAGCCAATGTACTTTACCTATAATATTCTATATGATTGTGGATTCTATGCCAACTTTACTTGTTTCAATTATATGTGTATATGGTATTTGAACATGCCTTATATGCTTGCCTTCTAGTATGAGTGACATGTGCCCATGTCACATGTTTGTGTGGCCCCTTGGCCACCCTTGTATGCTTATTGCTTCTTTCCTTGTGTGCTTTTTGATTTTTTACTTCTCATTATTTTCAATGCCATGATCCACATCATGCATTATCTTGCTTTATTGGATGCCATGATGGACATCATGCTCCATCCCTCCAACTAACAACTAACAACTAACTAGAATTTTATTTTTAGTTTAGTACATTAAACATGTTATTACATTGTTATATCCATCTAGGCATACCCTTGTTGATCTAAAAATATCTTAATACAAATCATGCTATATCTTGAAATATCTTATCGATTATCATTATTATATCATGTATCTTTGCAATATAACACACTTACAGGGCTCTTTATTTTGAGGGCAGTAATTAGAGGGTCTTCATTCCTACCCTTAGAAGAGGGGAAATAAATAATGGTTTTATAATAAAGATAAAATCTCCTAACAGTCAAAAAAGTAGCATTCAACACACCTAGAACAATAACCAGACATCAAAACAGTTAGAATAGACTAGGCAGATAGTGAGAATATTAGAATAATTACTAAATTTGGCCTAGGACAACAACACCCAACTTGGACTACAGTGTCAGTGCCACTAGTGTCTACTTTGTCACTCCTATCTAAAAAAAAAACTAGACTTTCTAAAAGTAGATAGAAAAGTAGGTTCAACTATAGTTTTGCACAACCAAACCAGTTCAAAATTAGCAATTTTTAGTACACTTTTGCTCAGATAATCTAGATATATGGGGCATCATGTGCATTATGATGGCTCTTACTTCCATTTTTAGGCATGGAAGTTGATATAACTTTGAGATCAAAATCCATGTTCTAGACACCAATAATTAGGGGTAATGTGCATGACACATTTGTTTTATTTTCCTTTATGAGTTTATATTACCTAGGCATTCTCAATAGTTGTATGCCTTATTCTATCTACAGGTGGTTGGCATAATTTTTGAATGGATTTCATACAATCCTAAATTCCACATTCCTGAGTTCTTAAGTGGCTTTCATACAAGCCTAGTGCATCAGTTTTGGAGTGGATTTCATACAAGCCTAATCTTTATCTTTTAAAGTGGCCAAGAGTGGCCTAGTTTCTAGTATACATTTAACTATCCATACCAACATGGTAAGATCATAGTACATTCATGAGATTAAGGACCCATCTCATATGACACACATTTCATACTGATATCAGTTCATAGCTTCACTTCATAGGGTAACGATGGAGCCAAAGGACTCGCTAGCCTTCATATTCTTGAGCCACCTATTCAGAGGGATTGGACACATAGTCCAAATATTGATTAGCACACACATGATCACCTAGCTTCACCTAGTGGGTGATGATGGAGCCAAAGAGCCAACCTTTTCATTCTTGAGCCACTTCTAGGGAATTTAACACTCAGCTTCATTCATGATATTGCTCTTGGTTTAGCACACATTTATCATTACTCAACATCACTCAATATCACAATAGGTTTTGTATTGGTATGCACACCTAGTGAGGTGTATTCATTCCTTTTTCTTCCTCTCTCTCTTACCTAACTTTATACATTCTTATTTTATATATAGCATATCTAGTAAGAATTGATCTACTCCTTATTTTTCTTGTAGATTCACACTTGACAGCGTGATCTCTCTATGCACACCCAACATCACACAGATTTATGAGCTTCACCATTATAGGTAATTTCATGTATACTTTCTATTTTTCCTTTATCCTAGTATTTCACTTTACTACATCACTAAAATAAAGGGGGGGGCAAATGTAGTCATATAAAATGTGAAAATTGGTAACTTGAGCATGGATAATAACACCCAATCCTTAGGTCCCTCTTACTTGATCTCATGACCCTCATAAACATCTTTTCACTAATTCCTAGTCATTCATAGCCTTTTAGACTTGATCCCAATTGAGCTATACCCCTTTTTCCATGACATATCCATCCCCATAGGTCCCATCTGCTCAAGATAATAACACCATATTAGGACTATAGCACCAGTGCCACACCTATCCACTTTAGACACTATTGTCCAAGTCTATTTTTGGCGCCAATGGTCAATTTATTCTAGTTCCCCATCTTTCTCCTTGTCATCCTAACATGAGTACATTCAACCCATGACCAATAGGTCCCTATAAAATCCCATTCAAAGATCATTTGGAAAAAGTTGGAAATTATCACTAAGTAAGCAAGAATATAAGCAAGATTACTCAAGAAATCTTCCCTATTCTCTACATACAACCAACCAACACACTTACAAGCTTATTCAAAACCTTACACTAACCCCTAGCCATCTCAAACACATCTAGTTTAAAATTCTACATCTTCATGCACATAATTGCATAAAGCACATCAAGTGGGAGAACTACATATGGCTTGATCCCTCTTAAGAGTATTGGTATGTAGGTAGCATACCCACACAAGGGGTATGGATTCACATTCAATGAATCTTACACACACTAACCCCCCCTCTTTCTCAAAATTAGTCAAAGAATAATAGAACATAGGGTTTGAAGATAAAATCTACTCTACAAGCATCTCTAAAGACTTTCAGCTACCAAAACTTCACAAACAAGGTCACCCAGACCTAGAAAACAAAACTTAGAAAGCTCAAATCCTTAGGACAATAGTGGCAAAGGTGGACTACAGTGTCGATGACACTCCTATCTAATTTTACCACTCCTATCCAATCACCAAATAAAGTTCAAATCTTAGTTTATGATAGTATCCTAGTCTTGCATAGTGAATTTTAGCCTTTGTCTTAGTTGGATCAATCAGTTTCTAGCTAAGTCTTCTTTTCCATCTCTTATTACTATTTTTAGAAAGGTCAAAATTACAATCTAATTTACACAAATTAGTAGCTTAATTATTACATATTTATTTACTAATTTTACTACTCAGACCCTTTAACTAAATTAGGAATAATACACCAATATTCCCAAAATTGTTAAATTAGATACTAATTATTTCCTTTTGGAGGATGTGTATTATTTTTAACTTTTGGATCAAGAGAAATAGTTGAATTTTTGTTTGGAGGCATAAATGAAATGAGGGGTTATTATTGATTCTTTATTATAACATTATATTTATTTATTTGAATTCTTTAAAAATGTTAATTTCATACATGTTATCTTTAGGGTGATTATCATCCTTAATTGGGAAATCATAAGTTTCAAATACCATTTAAATACTATAAGAGATGGGTGCATTAGATGTAATGGTTGGACTAGATTGATTTGGGACAATTTCATACCCTTATATTTAATTTTTTAATATTTCAAAGGAACTAAAACATTCAATGTAGTGTAATTCACCATATTGTGTAGTATTATTTACCCTGCACCAAATAGGGAAGGCTACCTCACAAATGTTTATCTCATGATGCTTATTGGGTGATGACTCATGATTATTGTTAGATTTGTAAAATGGTGTAATGTACCTATGAAATGTAAAATTCTTATTATAAATTTATCCTAATGTGTTCCCATGCATTTTTATAGGTTATTAAATTCATTACTAATCTTATGATCCATGCATCGAATGACATCTATATCTCCCTTGGTATAATCAAAAGTTATAGTCTATATGGATATGGTGTTAATAGGACCTAAGGATTGATATGTATTGTGTTGTTAGTAATATATATATATATATATATATATATATATATATATATATATATATATAATTTTTGAGAAATCCTAAACTTTGGTTAGGTGAAACATGATCCAAAGGTAATTATTTAAGAACCTAGTTGGGATTATTTGTGAGAGAATTTTGATTAGCATTTAGAATAATATTCAAAGCTAGTAAATTTGGATTAACATTAATTATAACTGTATCTTAAATTAATTGGGGATTAAATTGAGTATCTATCTTGTTGGATTCAACATAAACATCTAATAGATTATTAATATTAATGACTCTACATAGAAACACAATTGTCTTTGAATCTAGGGCATTCTTATACATTTCCAAAGTTAAATGATTAGAAGGCCTATACAAAGTGTCAAAACAATTTTATATTTTCTATAATCTTGCATTAAAGGATATAATTGGTTCATTGTGATCTCTTCTCATACTATAAAAATATTGATATACCACACTTGGGTTAACAACCTACCTAAACTAGGCAATAAACACGTTGTTATATTGGTCCCATGTAGTTATTGAGTTTTATGGAAGATTTAGGAACCAATCATATGAAACATATTTTTAGGTGAAATGGAAAATCCTACATACAAAATTTTCATGAAATACATTTAGAAATATCAAGAAAACTTAAAAATATTTTGTATGTTCTTTAAATATCCATATTTTAGAGGGTGTGAATAAAGGAAGGTACTTCAGAGGTTCATGGGTAAATCATGGACTACACCAAGGACATTTATGGTATCAAAAACAATCCAATTCATGGTGTGATATGGATGTGGATTCCCCTATACTGGTAAACTTGGTTGAGTTTGTGATATCTTAGGTATCCCTTTATTTGATCTTGGTATTTGGTGAGCATGTAAAGGTGATAGCAATGTTAGAACAAAGTATGAGGTTGAAATTTTTAACCTTCTTCTAGTTACAACTCTCTTTCAAAGAGGGGAAAATTTATACATCCATTTCCACTTATGTACCTCCACACATCACCATCTAACAATGTCTAAATATGACCAGAATCACTTAATACACTACCTATCCCATCCACTATTTTAATTAATAATACCTTATTCTTACCACATAACATATCCTAGACAATAGTCTAAACCACTTTATAATTCCTATACGTCACTAACCTTTACATTCGTCACCCATTTATTAATTATGTTATTAATCACCACTATAGATTTATTAACCCCTTTAATCTATCTATGAACCTTCTATAATTTTGAATTCCAAAAATACTAACTACCCCTAGCTAACTCTGCTACAACTCCTACCTTAAAATATTCCCTAATCCCTATTAGCTCCCTTAACCAAATATATTAACACCTAAACCTCCTAGATCCCAACACCCATTTTTAGTCCTTTTTAAAGGAATTTTTAATTCCTTTGGACATTTAATAACACTCCCCCACTTGAGAATTTAAAATTCCCAAAAATTATGGGCCACTGATCTCACTTCCCCCATATTTTAAATCCAACCCTTCATTTTAATCCACGACACTCTATGCAAACCATTAAATCCCCATGCATGGACACAAGTAAGAATTTAAGAAATCTTATGATGTCCAAATAATCTGCCAAGATTTCATTACATAAATAATATTGATCCAATTACAAGCAATCCAACATCAAGTAATCATCTTGTCAAAATAGTCTTATATAATATCATGTTTATTGGAGATAAATTAGGGGGAAATGATGGTAATAATCCTTTATTACATTATGATCTACTCCTAATTTTTATACCTTGCTCAGTCTTGAGGTTAGAAGAGAATTTATGATTGAATTTTAGTCATTTTCAAGCCTTGTCATCACTTGTGGCATTTGAATTTCAATTACAAGTTTTTCTCATAATACATAATCTATTCAAAGGAGGATAATATTCACATTAGGTTCACCAAAATGTATGCATGGGATAGGATGACATAAAACTATCCTTTTTTTCTCAATAAATTAGAATTCAAATAGGGTAAATCAAATAGAGTATGTGACATTTGGATGATCAAGTAAGGACCAAATTAAATACATAGATATAACATGGTTACCTAAAAAAAAATGTCAATAGGAAAGAGTTCAAAATCCTAATCCTATGACACAATGATGTAGCTCTCACTAGAGCTCAATAAATATCTACTACAGTTTTAAAATAAAATACTAAACTAAGGATAGGTTTAAATGACTACAAAGGGGTAAGGTGCAATGGTAAACCAAATGGGGGTCTATAGAACCTAAACTCATTTATGTTAAGTCTAAGAAATCATATAAAATATAGATACTAAAATTGAATATTTATAGCATCTCAGTATTGTACATTTGACAAATACTAATTAGGGATATACCTTTTAGTTATGGACCTTTCCACTAATGAAAGACTCACATTCACTATATCACTATATAGAAAATGATTATTTTATAATCTGATCCTTATCATTATGATGACCTAGACCACTTTTACACTACATAAATATTAAAACTTGATATATATATCCTTCACTTTCAATCATAGATCCATACTTATTTTATATCCTTTTTTACACTTTCATCCATATAAGGACACTAACATAGACACTAGTGTCCAGATCCTTATCTAGTGTCTATTCATCTAAATTCATCCAAATTTAAAATAATTCAAAACCTATGGGTCATCCTATTTATCTTATTCAACCCTACTATGAAATATTTTAAAAAAGGTGTGGTATAAATACAAATCTAAGCCTTCTAATTATTCATCTAGAAAATAACAAGTAATAACCTACCAAGGCTCATTCAATAAATCACACAACTAAGTTATTCTACCTTATTCATCTCTATTTCTTTAATAGTCATAGGATTAATCATACAAAAGTTTTGAAGCATCTAAAGTGTATCACATAAGTGGTATTTGTTAAATTATGAGCTAGATCATTGTATTCACCTACACATAACATATTACACCATTATTCACACACACTCCCACACATAGGGAAATATTACATAATTCTAAGTCCCTCCTTGGAATATTTTATATGTAGGCAATGCTCATTGATAGAGGAGTCTTTGAGGTTAGCTTGACATCATGAGCCCACTAACCCATTTTTCATAAAACACATCCGAAGGGTGAAGAAGGGTGGGTTTGATCCATAAGTATATATATACATCATGTGTTCCAGATCTTAATACATTAGCAAAAAGGTGATAAAAACACCAAAGTAATGAATTTGGTCACATCATAATCCAATGTATATCCCATACTAGACAGGAGCATCGTATAACAAATAGTAGTGTCGATGGTAGTATCCCAAGGTTGATGGTAGTGTCCATATCTCAAGAAAAATCATCTATATAATTTGACAACTATCTCATAATATTGATCCTACATACTTTTACCTATGTATAAATCATATCTACCTACAAATTATAAATATAGCTAAGTATCATTTCTCTTTGGAATTGTAATCAATAAAATATCTTTCAAATTAAGTACTTTTTATATTTAACACATCTCACTATTTTAATTTAGAATATCCATTTATCTGAGTTTTCAATTAATTATCTTGATATATAGTAGTTTTATTCATCCTTAAGTATAGGTTATTCTACCCCCTTAACCCTTCATATGATATTTCCAAAAAGGGATAAAGATATGGTGAACCGACCTATTCATATCCTTTTTGAATCGACGTAATATAGATAATGCTTGTTTCCTTTTCCCCCTAACATTTATATTATTTATTTAACTCCTCATGGACGATATGGATTTTTTTAATTCCTATGATGAAGAAACTATCCAATTTTTGATATAAGTTGGATTTAAACAGACTAATCCTATATACCAAATTTTATAAGGTCTCCTAAACTCTTTGGATGGTGATATATACCATCCCTCTAACTATGTCCATGCAACCACCATCTCAAGAGATGAGTTAACAAATCTAAAGGAAGATAATCAACATACTTATTTACCTCATACAACCACATTTGATACATATGATAAAAATCTTCCATTTTTTTTTCATAATAACTATTGATAAATGCATAATAATATTATGGCTAATTTACAAATAAATAATAACGGGAATGTTCCTTCATATAAATTTATTTAACCCCCCAAGGTTCAGCAACTTCCAAATTATGTACCCCTTATTAATGATAGTAAAAAAAATTTGCCTTCATTAAATCTAAAATACTTTCAAAAGTTACATAAAAATATCATGGATTCCTTGGAAAACTAGTGAAAGTATCAAAATAAAAGGTTCCTTATATTATAAAAGATTCATAGTTAAAAAAATTTCCTCAAATTATAAACAATATACCTTTACCAAAGATACCTCAAATTCTAATTGTTATATCATGTTACTAGAGGTAGTCAAATATTCAAAAGACATACATTTACCAAATGTTCCAAAACTTTGAAAATGAAATATCATTACCAAAACTTCATAGATTTAGTGATTCTAATATTTCACTTATTATTCACACTAATGATAATTATAATAGTATTAAGTTCAATATAAATGATAAATTACAACCAATGATCACATATTTACCAAATAACACCATTCCCAGTACTTATCTCATGTCTATGATGAGTAATATAGGTGAGATTTGAAGGAAAGTATCTTTAATCCAAATGAAAATGGTATCCTACAATGCCAATACCAATGATAACATTATCCATAATCAACCTCTTACAGAAAGTCTACTTGAATATCCTTGTCCATAAGATTTTATAGTACCACCATTACCTTTATTTTTTGGTCAAAAATATCCATTTGCCCATATAATTTAATATGTACATTCTTTTGGTCCATGGGCTAAAGATGAAAAAATATTACTAAAATCCTTCCACACAAGTATTACACAAGAAATTTAGGATTGGTTCTATAGCATACCAAATGGTTCCTTAACCACCTTTTCACAATTGTATTTTCTTCTTAGCTTTTAATATGCATTAGGTTCCTAGACTTACATTATTACAGTTTCACCACTTCAAACAATATGATGTTGAGTCCATTTAAGACTATTCTATTCTATTTAAAATTACATCATGTTTCTTAGCATATAGACCCTGATCTTTGGATTTCTAATTAGTTTTTAGTAGAGGTCTTCTTTTTCTAATAAATAAATATAATTTCATAAGAAATACACATCATTTATCCACTTATATATGTATGTACATAGATATTCTTCATTCATACTCAAATATCCCAAATAACTTAACATATCTCATTACAAATACAAAAGATTTATTTCAAATGCACATGAGTAAGATGAATTACCAAGTTAATATAAAAAAAATGTGCATTTATAACATCTATATGACACCTTTTCAAAATTTTCTCGATATGGGACCAATATAAGATGACCGTACTAAAAAAACACTTCCAACTATAGAAGGTAAAAAGTATCCACATCAAAAATATTTAACAACCACATTATTTAAGGGTGGTGCTTATTTTTGGCATAAACATATGGATCCTTTATAAAAATAAATCCATTGTAATGCAAGATGTTTGTTACAATTTGGATATAGTCTTAAAGACTTAGTCAAAAATGAGGATGGAAAGACTCTATAGGCCACATCAGAATACCAATTGCTTGTGGTCCTTTTATGGTTCAGACAAAAATTTTGGATTATGCCCCATGCATCTTAATATTCATTTGCATCAGGAAAATTTTAGCTATACCAAATAGAATATAAAATTGATTAAAATCAACAAGGTATTTCATTTTCCCATAATGGTAAATTAGTCCACATACCACATGATGGTGATTGTCCTTCTACTACACAATTAAATCATGAAGAAGAAAATGCCATGAACCATTTTAACCTCTCCAACAATTTTCCAAATGATTCAATTGATTAAATCTAAAATTCAAAAAATAAAATATTTAATAAAATATTCAATCAAATATAAACACATTCAAATAATTAAAAAATATAAAAAATATTCAACATTCCCATGTTTACTAGTTCCTTGGCATCTATGTTATTTTCTTCATGTTAGTAGATAGTATATCATTTCATTTCTATATAAATACATGTTTCATGCATATTTGAGTGTGACATAAACATACCACATACACATGATATATACACATACAAATGTTGAACCTCTCCTCTACCTAAATATAGTATGTTGGGGTTGTCTGCTTCATCGATCAAAATTGATATAGGTTACATATCATTTATGATCATTTTCACATTATCGTGTTTGAGATTATATACAACATTTGAATGTGTCTATATCCTTGCTTATATATTTCATAGTTTACATGATATGATATGTTACATGTCATTTTTTTTCTAACACATATATGTAGGGACTAATATGATATGCTTATGATGGTTGCTTATACTTCATTTATCCACATTGTCACTTCCTTGATTATATTTCATTGCTTGCTATTATATTTCTTATGGAAAATTTGAATATGTTCCTTTCCTTTTGGCTCTTATGTCATTGTATGTTGTTTGGACATTTAAATGTGTCATTATATGTTTATTGGACATTTGAATATGTATTTTCATTTTGATTGTGCAACATTTTAACATGCCCCTTGTATGAGGTTTCCTTGGACCATTCTTTTACATTACATTGAGTACTCTTGTGTGTGTGATTAATTATTTACTAATCTTGTAATATTAATTTTTATATGTTACCATGATCTATATCATGCATCTTATGGATTTATGTGATCACATACTATGATATTCATTGATATATCAGCTTATGAATGTTACTCCTATATGCTACATGATTCATGAAAAGATTATATAGTTATGAATTTGAGGTAAGGTACCGTTAGCCAATTTTGGCCCATATACAAAATTGAATGGATGTAGTGTAGTCTTTAAGAGGTCCTGATATAGAGAAAGAATCATAGTTCTTGATTGGTAAAGAGCTTGAACAAAGTTTTGGATGGAATGAGTGGATCAGAAGGATCATACAAATTATAAATCTTTTAAAACACTTTAAGTTAACTTAAAGTGTAAATTTTCAATTTATAAAGGATAGGTCCAGATTTACAAATACCCTATGGGGTGTCAAGAGTGCTTGGAATGAGTATGGAAGTGAATGGTATTCGTCTAGTTTTTCATTGTGTTTACCTAGACATTTTGGGTCTAGTGGTAGAAATTATGAGTAGGTAATTTGTTGACATTATCATTTCCACATGTGGACAAGTTAGGGAGAATTGGTCATATGGTTTTGATCACATTATTACAAAGTTACTATGAACTAAATTTTAGGAGATGCACGTAAGCACAATAAAAGTTATTTAGGTCCAAAGTTGGATTCTCAAATAAAATTCGCTAAGTTTCCATACTTAGCCAATTTACAAAGGAGATCAAATGGAGTTGAGTGGGTAGTTTTATGATGATATATCTTACACATCTGATAGACTCAAGATAAAATTATCATATGGGTCTATTTATATTTGTACCAAGTTGATATGTGCTAAGTTTCAAGTCATGTAATGAAACATAACAAAAGATATACATGTGCAAAGTTGGACTCCTAGGTCATTTGACAGTGTTTTCCCATAATTAGAAATCTCCTAGAACTAGTGGATCAAGTGGTCACAATCCTTTTAATATCAAGAATATCTCCAAAAAATGTGGTCCCTTCATGATTTTTGCACTTCAAGATATAAATATTCAAACTTGGTCAAATAATGGGATACGTTCACACAAATATCAACTTTAAGACACTACATAAATCCATTGGAGCTTAAATTTGATGGTTTGATAGATGTCAAATACATCCACATGGACATAAAATGATGGTTATAGAGATGCCAATTTTAAGACTCAATAAATAGCCATTTATTTTCAAACTAAAATAGATCTAATGATCGATACTCATTTGTACCAAGGGATATTGATAGAGCGAGATGAGTTAAAAGGTCAAGGAGATTGATAAGACACCATGTGGAATAAGTGCATAAAGTAGATAGACCAATAGTGGATCCTAAAGGCAAACATGGGACTACCAAGTGGCACTAATTTGGATAAGGTTGACAAGTCAATGATAAGATTGATATCTCTCACTCAATCATACATATCAAGATAAATATAATGAGATGGGTCAAAATGTCAAATAGGATGAGTCATGATTGACATCCAATAATCAAAGGATTGAGCTTAAGATATTTTTATGAAGGTCGATAGGGAAATATTCAACTCGAGCAAGGTAAAAAATAAAGGAACTGAGTCCAGACATGATCTGAGTTGAACTAGATGGATATTTAAAGGATTAGACTCCACTATTACAGAGTCACAGAGATAGAATAGGTATTTTGGACCTAATATATAGATTAAAGGTCGATGATTAGTCGTCAAAAGGAAACCTATACATACATAGAGATCTTAGTTTTCCTAAGGTTCAAAGGTAGAATAGGTTTATTTAAACCTAAATATAGTCCAAGAGTTAGGCTATGTAGCCTATAAGTTTTCATCAATATAATAGCTATATGAAAACCAATAATTTAGAGTGGTTTTCAATCTATAGTTAATATATGTCTAGGTTGGATTAGGTGTAGATATAAACAATATATGGAAGAGTGTCTTATCTTCTAAAATGACCACATCCTCAATAAACATGTATAAACCATCACTCAAGAAAAATTAGGCATGACTCTATCAGATCAAATGAACATGAAGATTTTTGTTCTCATAGTGAGACTAAGTGGAAGATGACAAACGGAGGGTGGCATACAAAATCAAAGCAAAGGAGGATATAGTGGTTGGAGAGGTAGTTAGAATATTCAATTTTGATCATTGATCAGAGCCTTTGTAGATATTTTCTCCTTGAAAGAATCATGACTCATAATGAAAAACAAGCACTTGTCTTCTAGTGGATCTCTTAGCCAATAATAATAACTTAAAGACTAGTAAACCAAATATAGGCTAATTGATTGATGATGGATTAGTCTTGATTGGAATAAAAGGTGAAATCTCATTTAATGATCATGGCCAATGTTCTCCCCCCTTCTCTCTCTCTTCCCATTCTTTATATTACCTATTATTTCCATTGTAAAGCTCTCTCTCTCAGATTCTCACAAGGACTCTTGATTTTAAGGAACAAGGACACTCTATGAGATATTACAAAATATGTTTATCTTGATTAGGATTGACCCTATCAATAATTTTTAAGAACTAACTCTTAATGCAATATAGGACTTTGTTTACTTATCTTTTATCTTGAATCTATGTTTGGTGATCTGTGCACTATGGCATTGTGTGAAGGAGAATCTTCCTCATCTATGATCCTTATTTTTGACTTTGTCTAGGGAGTTTTCAATGCTATTTGAAAGTCTAGATTAGTTTTCTTCCTACCATTAACATGAGATTTCAATGAGTCTTATAACTCTTCTTTTTCTTCATTCATTGCTTCCTAAACCTCTTCCATGAAACACTTATGCAATTAGCTTGATCTTGAGATTATGTGAGCTAGTATTATCCTCTATAGATATAGTGTGGGTTCAAGCTTATGGGAGTTCCCCATTTTTGTTTGATGCATCACCTGATTAACTTTCTTAGGAGCCCTTTTCCCTTTTTAACCCTCTTCTGTATGAAGCATTAGCTTATCATTAGTTTTAAGTGAGCATCAAAGATGAAGATGGCTTACTCTAGAGGTTTAGCCCTATCATAGGTGACCCACAACCTTAGGTTGTTCCCATAGTTTTGTTCAAATTGGAAAGGGATTGAAGAACCCTCCTCTAAAGGGTATGAATTTGAGTGGTAATAGTTCTAGCATGCCTAGTGGGATCAAGGTCTAAATTATTGGAAGGATTTTTGGTGTTGTTCTTATACATATAAGACTTTGGAGGCATTGTATAAACATTAATGTCAAATATGAATCAAAGCTTCTAGTTGTAAGCAACCCAGGTGCCTAATCACCATCTTTTGGTATTTATAATTCATCTTTTGATTAGTATACTTTCTACCTCATCATCCTTCATATCATGCTAGCAATGTTTATGGCTTCACCCCAAGTGGTTCTCAAAATTTAGTACATCAACCTTCTTAGGCTCAAGGAGTAACTAGTTTTTCCCCAAACTAATCCATTTCAAGTTGGAGGCAAATTCTCTCAAGCTATTAAAGTTACATGATAAACCTTAATACATACATTGGATATGATTAGGATATTTCTAGTCACATCATTCATGAAATGAGAAGTGCATTACGTCTAATGAAGGAAGAATAAACACCTATTAAGGTAGAAAATTATAAAAGCCTCTCAAGTGAGATGATCAATGTAAGTGGTTACATTCAAAGAATCAAGGATAAGATAAGATGCCTTAAAGGATAGCAGGTCCAATTCTACCAACCTCATGTGCCTTCATATACACCACCTCAGCCCTCATATATGCACCCATCCTCCCCCAAAGAACTACTCTAAGTGACCCCTCTTACATTCCAAGTTCTTCATGTATTCCTCAGACCTTCCTTTCTTAGAATTCAATCCAAGTAAGCCTTTAAAGAAAAAAGGAGACTATTGTGGATAGCCTATTGTTGATATCCAAGATCCCACTTATCTTCCTCAATAATCCTCTTGTATCTCATACTAGCCCTCTTATGTTCTTGATCTTCATGAAGCCACTGACCACCTTAAAGAGAGGATTTTCAAAGAGAATATAGATAAACAAATCAAGGAATTAGATTTGAAGATGAAGAAAGAGGAAGAGGAAGAGAGTCAAAATCAAGAAAATGTGGTTATTTGTTACACATTCCCCTCATGGGAATCAGTCAATAAAGGCATACAGAAAAAGGAAGCACCAGTTCAAGAACCACCAAAGAGACCATTCAAAGTCCTTAGCTAGAAGGATACTTTTATAAGTTGTAATCCAGGTGAACTTCTTCACCCTCCCACCATCTCCTTCTTAGAGAAGGAACCTATTCTACAAAGGATAAAGGAGGATCTTGTAGTCATAGGTAAACCTGAAGAAGATAATGCAAGTGTCTATGATGAGGAGATCAAAATAGGTAGCCTAATTAATTCATAAGGGGAATAATCAGGTTTAGATCAACCTTATTGGTATGGCTTTGACAATAATGACCTAGATCTTAATGAGGACAATCCTCAAGTTAAAAATAAAGTAGACCTTGAATGGACTACTAAAGGTCCATTCTACATAGAATAAGAAGGGGATCGGGATTAGGAACTAGAGGATGATTTACTTCATGATGAATTATCAAAAGAAGGTAACCCTAATGAATTAAAACTAGAGGAAGGGAAATTAGACCTTAAGAAAGATAAAGGTATATTTTAAAACCTAGAATGGTCAAATCAACCCTCATTTATAGTTGAGGAAAAAGATGAAACCTTGAGTGAGGTTAATGAAGAGGACATATTGAGTGGTCAAGAAATGCATCTTCAAGAACCACCACTTTGTGTGTTGGATAAAAACCTAGAGGATGAACAAAGATTTCAATATGAGCATGTGATTCATGAATAATCTGCCCTAATTATGCTTTAGGAACATAACGATGAAGCAACTAAGTGTAAGAATGAGTTAAAATATGATTTACAAATGTTTGTATTGACAAGAGGATGTTTTATTAGGTACCTAGATTGGTTGGAGGATGACTAGGAGGAGACATCACAAGTTGTGCTTAATTCAAAGCACAAATTTGAGCATCAAGAAGAGCAAGATCATCTTGGCTATCCTCTCCAAGATACTTGTATGTCCAATCAATCAGATTGGGTGGGTAAGTTTATTTTTGTTCTTTTTTTTGGAGAGGTGTATTAACAATATGTTTATTATCCACTCCTACATATTTGGGTGGATACTCTCAAGCTTGTAAAGTATATTAGATTAGTGAAGATGGATAACTATTTTGTGAAACTAGTCAATAGTTTTGTATAAGTTCTTTTCTATTTGGTTAGTTTAGGATATGTAGTTTCATGATTTTCTCCAAGTGTCTTTGTGTAAATTTATATAGAAGACTAGTTGTCTTTGCTTTGTTTTAGGTCAGTTTTCTTTTTCTTTTGTGTTTCCCTTGCATAAGCACCTTTGATAATTTATTGTTGTTAGTCTTATTATCCTTTTGCTTCAAGATGGGTTATCTAAAATGGGCCAGCCTTATATCTAGTTTTAGACTAACTTAGTTGTAGAGGCAAAAGAATCCATGCCTAATGGACTAGATAAGATAAATAGGTCTAGGTTCTCAAGCATAATAGGCATGCTTCCCTATGAGTCACTAAAAATGTTGGTCAATTTTGGCCCACATATAAAACTTCCTAGATGTAGTGTAGTCTCTAAAGGGTCCTGATGTAGAGAAATAGTAAAGTTCCTAATTGGTCAAATGATCAAATATCTTGAGCAAAGTTTTGGATGGAATGCATAGACCAAAAGGATCATGTAACTTGAAAAAAAAAAAAAAACACCTTAAGTTAAATTAAAGTGTAAATTATCAATTTATAAAGGATGGGTCTATAGTTACACCTTAAGTTACATTAAAGTGTAAATTATCAATTTATAAAGGATGGGTCTATAGTTACAGAGACCCTATGGGGTGTCAAGAGTGATTGGAATGAGTATGTAAGTGCATGGAATTCATTTGGTTCTTCATTGTAAATTATCAAAAAAAAAAAAAAAAAAACACCTTAAGTTAAATTAAATTGTAAATTATTAAAAAAAAAAAAAAAAAAAAAAAAAAAAAACACCTTAAGTTAAATTAAAGTGTAAATTATCAATTTATAAAGGATGGGTCTATAGTTACAGAGACCCTATGGGGTGTCAAGAGTGATTGGAATGAGTATGTAAGTGCATGGAATTCATTTGGTTCTTCATTGTGTTCATCTATACATTTTGGGTCTACTGGTAAAAATTCTAAGTTGGTAGTTTGTTGACATTATCATTGCCACATGTGGATGATTCAAGGAGAATCGGTCATATGGTTATGATCACATTAGTCCCAAGTTGTTATGAGATAAATTTTAGAACATGAATCTAAGCACATAAAAAGTTATTGAGGTCCAAATTTGGCCTCTCAGATAAAAATTTCTAAGTTTCCATACTTAGCCAATTTACAAAGGAGCTCAAATAGAGCTGAGTGGAAAGTTTGATGATGTTATATATCACACATGTGGAAGAATCAATATAAAATGATCACATGGATCTATTCATATTTATACCAAGTCTATATGGACTAAGTTTTAGGCCATGTGATGAAGCACAATAAAAGATATACATGTGCAAATTTGGGCTTCCAGGTAGTTTGGCAGTGTTTTCTCATACGTAGCCAAATGAACTAGGCCATCTTCAGGACATCATGTATAATTGCAGAGGTGATATCACTTGAAAATTTTATAAATGCACTTAGAAATCTCTTAGAACCAATAAATCAAGTGGGCACAATCCTTTTAATATCAGGAACATCTCCAACAAATTTGGTCCCTCCATGATTGTTACACTTCAAGATATAAATGTTTAAAGTTGTTCAAATAATGGGATATGTTCATGCATATGTTGAATTTAAGCCACTATAAAAATCCATTAGATCTTAAATTTGATAGTCTGAGGGACATCAAATATGTCTGCACAGGCATCAAATGATGGTCGCATAAACATCAATTTTAAGACCCGATAAATCATTGTTTATTTTTAAACTAAAGTAGATCCAATGATTGGTGCTCATTCATACCAAGGAAGTGTAGAGTAATTTTTTACTCTATGTCATAATTAAATTTTCATTCATGCACTGCAATTTTGGTTCTTGCATACCTTGGTCATGGTGGCAAAGTTTTGGAGCAAAGAGCGGGTTTATTTTTGCCTAAGTGTTGAAGTGCAGCGGAGGCTGCCAAGTGGCGTAATCTGAGCACGAGATCTCTTTCCCTTTTTGTTTCCTTTGTTTAATTTTTGCCTAAGTTTCAATTTTGAGCAAAAATTGCCAAGTGTCACTTTTCAAAACACAGAGCCAGCCAGCTGGTGTCATTCGAGACACTTTTCATAACTTTCAAGAAGGCCACGAAATGTGTCATGTATCTAATAATAGCTAAGCAAAATGCACCATGTGTTGGCATCTGAGAGAATTTGGTTCAACACATGGGTTCATTGATTTGGTTCAATGCAGAAAGGCATCGTTTCATTTTGTTTAAGTATCGAAGAGTAGTAGATGCTGCCAAGTGTCACTCTTTGAGCCCCTTTCTACTCCATTCCCAAATGCAGTGGAAGATGCCACATACCCCTAGTAGGAGAAGCGAAAGATGCCACGTATCTTCCTAAGAATAGAAGAGGCCACCATGTGTCAACTTTTGAGAGACAATCTTCGAGCTTCATTACCAAGTAAAGATTGTGGTGGGTCCCAGGTGTTATTTCAAAGACCTTCACAGCACCAAGTGTCAACATGCAAAGACTGCCACATGCATCCTTCCCCTTTTAAAAGCTGCTCGGGAAAGGAACACGATGATTTTTATTGTGTTAAAACTACAAAGTATCGAAGAAGTAGATTACAATAGGTGTTGAAGGTAGAGCGTTCCTAAGCAAAATATAGAGAAAGCAGAAAGCACCAAGCATCGTTCTCTGGTGCCTTCTAAGTAATAAGGAGAATTTATGGAAACTGACCAAGTGTCCTCTTCTATTTCAATAGAATAGAGTGTTCCATGTATCTATTGTCACAAAGCGAGATGGAGGGAAACTCAGTGGGAGTTATTTCTGGTAAATGGGATAGTTTGCTAGGTAGATTTTTGGGGGCCTGCAAACATTAAAAAGGGCCATCTATTTGTCCCCTATAAGCGGAGGCAGAATGGATAGTTAAGTGGCTAAGCAGATGATGGAATGAGAAATTCAGGTGTAGAAGGAGGTACTAGACATGAATCACCATGCCACAGTTAGGGGAGTTCTTGATAAGACCAAGATACATCTAAGGCATTGAAAGTGTTGTATGTTTGTCCCCTGTGAGTTAAAGATGGAGTAGAATTGCATGGGAAAGGGAGTGATGTAAGGAGACATCTGAGGCTATAAAAGAAGAAGAATTGTAAAATCTAAAAAAAGGGGGGATTTTATAGTTTGAGACTTGCTAGAGTTTTTGGCCAGTAATATCATTTGCTTTTGTCTCATTTTCTTGAATTGTAAAGTTGATGTAACTGTGCCTTTTATGTGGCTGAATGAATTGAGAAGATTGAACTCTATGCCTTGGTTGATATTATCTGTGTCATTTGCAAAGGTAGTCTATACTGTAGATTTTCTAGAGTTGTGATTAGGAATGTCATTTGCTTTTGTCTCATTTTCTTGAGTTGGAAGGTTTACATAGCTGTACGTGATTTTTGCACCTCTTATGTGATTGGAAGATTCTTATAAGAAGATTAAACACTATGCCTTTGTTGATGTTTCCTATGTCTCAGTGAAAGAAGCCTCTATTGTGAGCCTCTATTTCTATTATTTCAATCTTTTACATTGATCATGCACTTGTCTGCTCTTAAATGTAATTAAATCCTATATATAGTTTCACTGTGCCCAGGTTAGGATTAGGATTACACTCAGGAGCATCGCCATAGTTAGGTTTCAATTCCTACATTTGTGTTTCTATTTGATTTCTTATCCCTTTTCATCAAAACACTTGATACAAAAGAAGAGACCAGCTTCTCTAAAATCTGGAGGTTGTTTCAAGCCGTAATGTCCCACAGCTTGAAACTTCCCATTGTTGATTGATTAGAATCAAGCACAATTTTCATCATCAACAGATTTTGGCATGCCTAGTGGGACCAATCTTTCAAGGAGCTGAAGAATTTTTGGTGTTCTTCAGCCAACCAACCTTTGGAGGTTTTTGTTTTATCAACATCAATGACAACTCTGAGTCAAATTAGTCGATCAAGCAGTCCTGGTATCATCAAGAAATGACCATTTGGTATGTATAATTCTGTTACTCATAGCTATGAGTCTTATTATCCTTCATATAATTTTAATCAAGATCAAGTTTCTCATGGAATTACTTCAAGCAATAAGGATGCATATGGTCATGAGCTATACCAGTCTCATACCCAGTCTCCCCAATATGTCACATCTCATGTTCAACCTAATCTCATTTCCACCTTCAAAAAGGCATTACTGGGATATAAAAAGTATGTATTGGAGCTTGACAATAGAAGGGGATGTGGCCAAGAAATTCCTAATCATATCATCTATCAATTCAGTAGATCTGATTAAAAGTGAGTGGGATCCCATTGAAATAACAAATTGGCAAAGGATTACATATGAGATGTTGGATGTGTGTGGCTTGATTGCATTTCTAAAAGAGAAGCTGAGCATTCATGAGAGATAGCCTTACCAAGTCCATCAAAATGCATATTCATCACCACAAATTCTGTATCAGACATACACCACCCCTGTTCATGAGCCAGATCGAACCTATCAAGGTTATTTCCCCAATAATGTTGAGTCTATGTTAGCAACAAGGGAAGAGGACTCTAAACCCTCACTTTCTCCTCAAGTCCCTTCCACCATTCCTTAAGAAGCTTCTCATTTTTCATCTTAACCTTCCTCCTTATCCCTTTTCAAAGAAGAATATGTTTTGGAGGAAGTGAATAAGTATGCAGAGGAATATGCTCAGTTCATGGTTAGTCAAGAAAATTTTATGGGTGCAGATGAGGAGGAAATTGCCATAGGTACCCCCTTTGATGAACAAGAGGATAAGTCACAAGCTTTTTCCTTAACTTCTAATGAGGAGGAGATCATTTCTTAATTTTTTCTCACTTTGCAAGAAGATATGGAGGAGCATGGACACTCCCTTGATCAAGTCATTAAGACAGGTGACATTATCCTTTAAGGAGATCATGAACTGACCAAATGTGGAGAAGACAACATTGAGACTCAACTAAATATGCAGAGGGGATGCTAGCTTTCAGATTGTCCTTTCAAGAGGTGGAAGTCATCAGGGAGCATGATGATGCAATGGAACCCAAAAATAAGGCAGAAGGAGATAAGCCAAAAAATGATGAATATCAAAAGACATATAGTGGAGAACCAATAGCCATTGATTTCTTGATGAGACACGACAGCATGAAGAACCAGTATTCAATGGGCTTTCAAGAATAAGAAGAGCTTATGCATGTCGAAAGCATGTTTGACTCAGACTCATTTGAATGCAAGCAAATCTGTGTTGCATACACAGAGGACATTTCACCAAAGTTATACCTATTTCAATCACTTATATGGCAACATAAACTGGCTTGTCAAGGAGAAGACATTAGAAATTTTGTTTTTGATCCCAGAGGGAGTTAAAGATGCTTAATTAATGTAGTTAGGTAGTTTCCCATTCCCACATTGTTTTTTTTTCCGTTGTTTTCTCGATTCCCTTTTAAATAAGTGTTTTAAAACACAGAGTTGGTGGTTTAGAAAGTTTTTTTATTCTTTAAATTTTTTTGCATTAAATGCTTCCCAAATCTTTCAAAATCTCTAAGGTACCTCATGCCATAACTTACATAGCATGTCCACCTCACTATTTCCCAAAGATTGAGTAGGATCTACTAACGGTCATCTAAATTTAACGCCATTTGAGAATTGATAGGCCCATAAATATCCCTTAACAAATTTTAAAGTTTACAAACTCTCAAGCATTCCTATACCTGCAAAAATATCCTGCTCATTGTGATTTTTAGCACCTAGTAAAATTTGCTTCAACAAGCGTGTTTCTGTCTTGCACAAGGTTCATACCAGGTTTTACATAAAGGACATAGAGATGGCAGGAACATCATCTTCACAACAAGGCGCTGGGACACCTGGATCTCTTGATAGGTTGCTGGCTAGTAAATCATATGTTGTAGCTCTTGCATAACCATCGAGAACCTATCCAAGAACTAGAATCTTGGGAGTTGGTCAAGCCAGTGACCCATCAAGAGTAAAGGATTATGTAGGTGAAATCATGGACCCGATCTTGTAAAGAACCAGTAACAAGAATCTTAAAGAAGGGGCACACTAAAGGTGTCTTTAAAGAGCTAGAGCAAGGCAATACGAGACATTCAAAATGAAGATATAGACCTCACAACTAGCTCAATTCATTGTCCCAGTTGTGCATCCATGCCCTGATCTGATCAAATTATGCGTAGACTTGCTCCATGCACTACCTTACACCATTCAACAGGGTCCCTTCATGCTGCAAGTCACCCCACAAGCTATCAGGGACATGTTAGCCCTACATTATGACAATACCACCACATTCCCCACTATTGATAGGATGCAAAGGACGTGGGTGAATGCCAACACTCAGATAAGGTTTTTGAGGTCTGAGTTACAAATGGCTAATGGTGATACAATGGTACCCACACTCCCTGCACCAAGAGCTCAATTCATGCCAACTAGCTAAGTCACATTGTCAATGATGGCTCTCATCTTTGGCATGAAGGATGACATGGCAGTATATGTAGAACAAATGGCCATCCTTTTTAGGCTAAAAATAGTTGACAAGACGTAGGAGTATCGACTTGACTTCTCAGAGCACATAGCCTTTTCAATAGTGGAACAGCTGACCCAGTTCAGATCGAAAGGGGTGTTCAGGTATTCCTCCTTTTTGTTCCATCTCATACTACATCAGAACCCTGACCTTTTCACTTGATATATGAATCTAAACCTATATGACCCAGCATTTGATCCCAAAAGGACCATTCCTATGTCTGCATAGACACACATTTTATCAAAAACTAGTGACCTCTATGATTTTTGGGAACTATTCGTTACCTCTATTCTTCATTACCTTAGCCCTAAACCTATCATAAACAAGTTATTTCCAAGTGTTTTGAACCTCCTAGTTGGTTGTCTAATCTTGTGTGACTTCTATTTTGGGGCCCACCACACGATCATAAGGGTTCATGGTTTCTATGGGGAACCAGTGTTGCTACCAAAGACCTTAACTCTTAGGTTGGCATTCTTGGAAGTCATTAGGTAGGTGTCAGTAGTTGACAATGAGTATGGTTTCATGAAGAAGAAGAGAAAAATGTACAATCTTCTGTGGATGGCAAGCAACATGAGTTTGGAAGCCAGAGATGCTAAGTGTTGAGTTATGGAGCTAAAAGCTTCACTGGTGTGTAAATGTGGAGGTTGCTGAGTTATAGAGTAACTGACATCGATTAGGCCAACTGACATCAGTTATCTTTAGCTACACAGTAATTGACATCAGTTATGGTCAGCTGGCATCGGTCAGATAGGAACTAACATTAGTCATTTGTGTGTTTCTAGAACTATTGTTTTAATTTTAGATGAACAGTTAGTTTGCATGTAAAGACTAATTTTAGTCTTGAGTCTGTGTTTCTAATTATTGTTTGGTTTGGGATGTATTTAAGAGACCCATGGGGCTGTATTGTAATCAAGTAGGCAACAATAATTGGGTTGATTGTCACTGAAAGAGTAAGCAAGGTCAGTTGATCTACAGGGTGTGCAAGATCAATTAGATCTACGGGTGTGTGTGTGCAAAATTAGTTAGATCTGTGGGGTAGCAATATCAAGAAGATCTAAAACACAATAAGGAGCAAGATCAGTTAGATCTGTAAGGTGCAAGATTAAAGAGATCTACTGGAAGAGGGAACAACTCAGTGTTGAGTTGGTTGTAATTGATTGAGAGAGAGAGAGAGAACTCTTGAGGGAGAATTACTGTACACCCAAGAGGTGTGGGAAGAGTGAGATTTCTTCATTGTATTTATTTTTGGAAGAGTTTAATATAGATTTTATTATTTCTCATATCTCTTATTCTTTGTTATTTCTGATTTCTAGTTACTTATTACTTCTGGTTTAATTCTGTGTTTAGCTACTTATACAAAGGTAATCAATTATACTCTAAAGAGGATCCTGACAGTTGGCATCAGAGCTAGGATCACTAACAAGTGGTAGAGCGGGTTAGTGTTTTTTGATTACAGGTTCACTCTCAGGGGTTTTTGATTGAGTGGGAGTAAAGCAATGGAAGAAGAAAGTAAACTAAGAATGGAAAAATTCAATGGCAAGAATTATCAATTATGGAGGATGTAGATAAAAGATTATCTGTATCAGAAAGATCTATACTTACCGTTGGGTGGGATTTCAAGTAAGCCCACATATATGCAAGATGAAGAATGGAATGTTCTTGATAGAAAGGCTCTTGGCACTATAAGGTTGAGCCTGGCATCATCTGTGATTTCTAACTTATCACAGGCAAAGACAACGGTAGAGTTAATGGAATCTTTGGCAAATTTATATGAAAAACCCTTAGCTCTGAATAAGGTATTTCTTATGAAGCAATTATTTAATTTGCAAATATAGGAAGGTGGATTGGTATATAGTCATCTTAGTGATTTCCATGGATTAGTAAATCAGTTAAATTCAGTCAAAATAGTTTTTGATGATGAAATTAAGGCTCTCTTAATCTTATGCTCTTTACCTGAAAGTTGGGATAGTTTGGTAAATGCAGTTAGTAATACTGCGTCTGCTTCAAATATCTTAAAATTTGATGATGTTGTTAGTGTAATTTTGAATGAATAAATTCATAGGAAAAGCACAGGGGAAACATCAGGGAATGCTTTAAGTGTTGAAATTAGGGGAAAGCAAAGAGAGAAGATCAAGCAAGGGGAATCAAGGTCAAAGATAGGTAGTAGATCCAAATCCAGAAATGGAAGTATCACCTATTAGAATTGTGGAAAGAAAGGGCATGCAAAGAAAGATTGTTGGTTGGTAGAAGATCAACATGAAGGAAATAAAGAAGCAAATGATGCAGGTATTGTTGCATGGGATGCTCTTATATTTTTCTTGGATAAAGTAGAATCTTGGGTTTTAGATTTTGGTGCCTCTTTCCATGCAACCCCAAATAGAGAATTTTTCCATGATTATGTCCATGGAGACTTTGGAAAAGTTTATTTAGGGGATAGTAAGCCTTGTCAAATTTTTGGCAAAGGAGAAGTGCAACTGAAATTATAGATTGACAACATATGGGTGTTGAAGGATGTCATGCATGTTCCCATCCTGAAGAGGAGTCTAATTTCTATTGGAAAGTTGGGTGATGAGGGTTGCACAGTAACTCTCACAGAAAAATCTTGGAAAGTTTCCAAGGGTGCACTTGTATTAGCAAGAGGTAAGAAAGTAGGTACCCTTTATCTATCTACTTGTATTACTGATTCTCTTTCTATTTTATCTACTTCAGATGTAGATGCAAAGATGTGGCACTTTAGGCTTGGTCACATGAGTGAGAAGGGAATGGATGTTCTTAAGTCAAATGGTAAGCTTTCAAATTTGAAAAGCATAGATCGAGATTTCTGTGAGCATTGTATTTTTGGGAAACAGGAGAAGGTGACATTTCTCAAAACTAGGTCAACAAAGAAGAAACACAAGTTGGAGCTTGTTCATGTAGACATGTGGGGACCAACTCAGGTATCTTTTATTGGAGGATCACAGTGTTATGCTATAAGAAAGGTATGGGTTTATTACATAAAGAGGAAATCTGATGTTTTTGACACTTTAAGAATTGGAAATCCTTGGTTTTCAAGGAGAAGGCGATGGACAGTGATCAGCTTAAGAGGCTAAATAATATTGAGTAGGGCAATGCTGATTTGGACAAGGTTATGATCCAAAATGAGCTCGCAGGTAAAAATCATCACTCATAGGAAAACACAGACACTGATGTCAGTCAAGAAGAGACCGACGTCGATCAGGCAGGAACTGATGTCAGTCCATTGGAGACCAAAGTTGATGATGTTAGGTAGGTGGAAACTGACATCAATCAGGTGAGAACTGATGTCGGTCAGATTGATTAGGTGGAACTGACATCGGTTGGGTGCAGACTGAGAGATAACTGGGATCGATCACTATTAAAACAAAATTTAGGCAGACAGTAAGCTGTCAATGAGTCTCAAATGCCCATGAGGAGGTTTAAAAGGGTAAGTAAGCCTCAAATTCATTATTCCCCTTATTTATACTACTTGTTGCTCATTGATGGTGGAAAATTAGGTAGTTTTGAAGAGGCAATGCAGGTAGAATCTAGAAAATAGTGGGAACATGGCAGAATGAGGAAATTGATTCCTTGGAAGAGAATCAAACGTGGAATTTGGTAGAGTTGCCAGCCAGAAAGAAAGCACTAAAAAATGAATGGATTTACAAGTTAAAGAAAGGAGAGAATGGATAGGTGAGACATAAGGCTAGGTTATATGGTTTGAGCAAGCTCCAAGATAGTGGTATTTGAGGTTTGACAGGTTTATGACAGAGCATGGCTTTAGTCAATGTCAATGTGACCATTGTGTTTATTTTACTAGATTGGATAATAGTAGCTACATTATCCTATTATTGTATGTAGTGTTTATGCTTTTTGTAGGGTCACACATGCAGGGAATTACTAAGTTAAAGGTAAAATTAGCTCAGACATTTGCCATGAAGGATTTAGGAGCAAAAATCCTTGGCATGAGTATTTCTAGAGACAGGGAAAATCACATGTTGATTTTATCTCAAGAGGATTATGTGAATAAGGTAATGGAGAGGTTCAATTTGTAAGATGCAAAACCGGTAAGCACACCTATGGTTAGACAATTCAAGCTAAGCAAAGAACAATGTCCTAAATCACATGATGAGGTTGAGTACATGGTATGTACTAGATTTGATATTTCCCAAGCAGTGGGAGTTGTTAGCAAGTTTATGGTCAATCTAGGAAAGAAGCACTAGAAAGTAGTTCAGTGGATTCTCAAATATCTGAGAGGGACTAGTAGCAGGTATTTATGCTATGCAGGGTCAAACACTTCTATACATGGGTATGTAGATTTAGATATGGTAGGTGACTTGGATGATAGGAGAAGCACCATAGGATATGTGTTCACTATTGGTGGAATAGTGGTTAGCTAGATTTTAGAGTTACAGAAGGTTGTTGCAGTCACAGTGGCTAGCAAGGATAAGAATCCTGTGGATATGTTAACAAAGCCAGTAACAAAAGAGAAGTTGAATCTTCATTCAACTTTTTTTGGTCTTTAAGATTGAACTTGAAGATGGAGATACAAACTAGAAACAAATTATAGGATGTACAGGTACAGGTATAGGTACAACTATTTATCTCCAAGTGGGAGATTGTTGAGTTATGGAGCTAAAAGCTTCACTGGTGTGCAAATGTGGAGGTTGATGAGTTATAAAGTAACTAACATTAGTTAGGCCAATTGACATTGGTTATCTTTAGCTACACAATAATCGACATCAGTTATGGTTGGCCAACATCTATTAGACAGGAATTGACATCAGTCATTTGTGTGTTTCCAGAACTATTGTTTTAATTTTAGACGAACAGTTAGTTTGCATGTAAAGATTAATTTTAGTCTTGAGTCTGTGTTTCTAATTATTGTTTAGTTTGGGATCTATTTAAGAGACCCATGGGGTTGTATTGTAATCAAGTAAGTAGGCAACAATAATTGGGTTGATTGTCACTGAAAGAGTAAGCAAGGTCAGTTGATCTACAGGGTGTGCAAGATCAAGTAGATCTATAGGTGTGTGTGTGCAAGATCAATTAGATTTATGGGGTAGCAAGATCAAGAAGATCTACAACACAACAAGGAGCAAGATTAGTTAGATCTGCAAGGTGCAAGATCAAGGAGATCTGTTGGAAGAGGGAACAACTCAGTGTTGAGTTGGTTGTAATTGATTGAGAGAGAGAGAACTCTTGAGGGAGAATTATTGTACACCTAAGAGGTGTGGGAAGAGTGAGATTTCTTCATTGTATTTCCTTCTAGAAGAGTTTAATACAGATTGTATTGTTTCTCATATCTCCTATTCTTTGTTGTTTCTAATTTCTAATTACTTATTACTTCTGGATTAATTTCGTGTTTAGTTGCTTATACAAAGGTAATCAATTGTACTCTAAGGAGGATCCTGACACTGAGACTGTGTTGTTGAGAAAACTAGCCTTCCTAAGGTTTCTACTAGTCAAATACAAATGGGTTTATGACCCAAGTGATTACATAGCTTTCGTGGTAAGGACTAATAGGATTGGGGCCAGGATTGCACATGAAAGTTGCCCTTTTTGGGAGACCAAGAAAAGCACTGCAAAAGATGCTCCTGGTCTCTATGTTGAATTGACATATTTGCCCCTACCACAAAATAGGCCATGGGAAACCTTCTATGATAAGCAGAGGGATTATGATCCCAAAGTCAGGATGACTTCTGGTTTGAGAAGGACATTGAAGAACAAAGGTTGGGATGCAGAGAAGATTGAGGCCTATTGGAAATATAGGCAAGAAATTTTGTAAACCACCCATGCTTTCAAAAGCATGAATTCAAATGAAATATGGGAAGAACTTTGGGATGAGTGGCATCCCTCCCCTACATCTAGCCTAGAAACAAGCCAATTGTTGACACTCAAGACAGAGTAGGAAGCTAGAGCAGGACCAAGCCAGTAACCACAAGCCTCAGAGCAAGCTACAGCTGCAGTCACTACATCAGCCTAGCCCTAGCCTTTTAGTGTCATGGAACAATAAAGGAGTGTGGAATCTTCACCACCAAAAGCTTCCCCATCATTGAAAGTGATTGAAGTCCCTGGTTCTTCACAAGCACCGCTGGCAATAGCAGAGGTGGAAGGGAAGCAGAAGCAGCCAGAGTTGGAGACACCCAGGAAGAGAAAGGGGGTGCAATTCTAAATAGATTCAGAGGAGGAAAAAGAACCTTCATAGCACCAAGTGTAGAGCACTGTAATTCCCCCTCAAGTAAGTATTACTCCTCTTCCCTCTCAGTCTGTTCCTTTCCCTGTTGGCATGATGCCTCCACCTAGCCAAATGACACCTCCTATCACCTCTGCCATCCCCATTTCACAATTCACCCCATCCTTGATGCCTCAAGCCTTAACATTACCCTATTTCTCCCCTTCTACTCCCAAGAAACCTTTCCCTTAGATTGACCATAGCCAACCAATGGCTATCCTATATGGCCTGCCACAAGGATATCCTTTTACAAGAGGACATATTGCATCCCCTTCCACCTTCCAGACATAGGCTGATGCTGCTAGGAAGGTAAGAGAAGCCCAGATGGAGAAGAAGAAAACCAAAGAGAATAAAGCATTGGCTATCCCACACCTATGGTCACAATTTGACCCTACTTAGTAGTAGTTGATGGTGACCCATTTGTCACCCAACGTCATCAAGCTGAGCAAGCAAATGTAGCTAGAGGATTATACAATGAATGTAGTGGCCATTGATATGTCCCTATTTAGACCCCAAGATAAAGTTGAGCTACTAATATAATCCACTTCTACAATCATAGATGATTATTTAAAAACATCAAGAAGACTATAGAAGATGGAGGCTGACTTGGCCAAAGAAAAGGTAAACTATAGCAGTTTGGCTGAAGAAATAAATAAGATAGATAATGAAATAGCAAGCCTGAATAAACAGTTGTAAGATATTATTTCCCTTCAAACTCAATAGGTAGTCTAGTCCCAAAATGATTCATTAAAAATAGAGCTCACACTTGCAAAAGATGTAGCAACAACCTTTAGGTGGGAGAAAGTAGTGTTGCAGGGAAGAGTCAAAGGACTTCAGCTGCAAGTTACCCAATTGCAGTAAGGGCTATTAGAGGAATAAAACAACGCTGTGGCTTTTCAAGCCCAGTTCCAAATAGAGCAATAAAAATAGCACAACTAATGATAGAGCTGGCTAATATGCCACAAGGTGTAGGAGTGATAAAACTGGTGAAGGAGCTCTATGAGTCAACATGGGAAAGAATCTCCTCAAAGATTATCTAGCTCAGGCCATCTCTCACCTTCCTACTCAACACACAACAATTGTGTGAGAAGGTGGAAGATTTAGTACAAAACACTCTAGCCACAGTCTCGAATAGCATCATGGACTCCCAAACCTTGTTGCAAAAACTCTATGACACAATGGATGTGACATTGGCAACTGTGGGAATCCCTGACAGAATGGCCACCGTGAAATGGGTCAATGAGGTGCTCAGTTGCAATGTTGCAGCCAACTATTGCCAAGCACTACTCGAAGTCATGAAAGAAGGCATCGGTGAGATGAGATAGCATATCAAAGATCTAGTGCAACTAGGCCTTCCTTCTCCATTTCTAGATGCCAACACGGTGTTGATGGTTGATCAAATTGAACCATTGCTGCTAGCCAAATAGAGGGATCAAATAGTTTTCTAGGACCTACAAAATGATTCCTCAATCTCAGATGTCAAAATTGTTCTAATTCATATTTCCAAACTAGAATTCAAACTGAAATCTATGGTCTAAATTTTGCAAACCTTTTTGCACAAGGATATCATTAACCTTGATCTAGCTTTCATTGAATTGCAGAACAAGCGAGGGTTATCTGACCATGAATGGTCCATCTACCAGAAATCACTTATGAAGCTATGAAATTTTGAAATTTTGATAGAGCGAGAGTTGGGTTTCTTTTTTAGCAAGCTCAAAAGTCCTGGGGGTCGCCAGTAATTGTAGAGTAATTTTTTACTCTATGTCGTATTTAAATTTTTAGTCACGAACTACAATTTTGGTTCCTACATACCTTGGTCATGGCGGCAGAGTTTTGGAGTAGAGAGCAGGTTTATTTTTGCCTAAGTGTTGAAGTGCAGTGGAGGCTACCAAGTGGTGTAATTTGAGCATGGGCTCTCTTTCCCTTTTTGTTTCCTTCATTTCATTTTTTCCTAAGTTTCAATTTTGAGCGAAAACCACCAAGTGTCACTTTTTGAAACATGGAGCTAACCAGCTGGTGTTGTTCGAGACACTTTTCATAACTTTCAAGAAGGCCATAGAATGTGTCATGTATCTAATAATAGCTAAGTAGAACACGCCATGTATTGGCATCTGAGAGACTTTGGTTTAATGCATGGGTTCAATGCTTTGGTTCAACGCAGAAAGGCATCGTTTCATTTTGTTTAAGTGCCGAAGAGCAGTGGATGCTGCCAAGTGTCACTCTTTGAGCCCCTTTCTACTCTATTCCCAAATGCAGTGGAAGATGCCACATACCCCTAGTAGGAGAAGTGAAAGATGCCACATATCTTCCTAAGAACAGTAGAGGCTGCCATGTGTCAACTTTTGAGAGACCATCTTTGAGCTTCATTACCAAGTAAAGATTGTGGTGGGTCTTGGGTGTTATTTCAAAGACCTTCACAGCACCAAGTGTCAACATGCAAAGAATGCCATGTGCATCCTTCCCCTTTTAAAAGCTACTTAGGCAAGGAACATGTTGAGTTTTATTTTGTTAAAACTACTAAGTATCGAAGAACTAGATTGCAATAGGTGTCAAAGGCAGAGCATTCTTGAGCAGAATATAGAGAAAGCAGAAAGTTCCAAGCATCGTTCTATAGTGCCTTCTAAGCAATAAGGATAATTTATTGAAACTGACCAAGTGTCCTCTTCCATTTCAACAAAATAGAGTGTTTTGTGTATCTATTTCCAAAAAGTGAGATGGAGGGAAACTCGATGGGAGTTATTTTTGGTAGATGGAACAGTTCACCGGGTAGATTTTTGGGGGCTTGCAAACATTAAAAAGGGCCATGTATTTGTCCCTTGTAAGTGGAGGCAAAATGGATAGTTAAGTTGCTAAGCAGATGATGGAACAAGAAATTTAGGTGTATAAGGAGGTACTAGACATGAATCACCATGCCGCAGTTAGGGCAGTTCTTGATAAGACCAGGATACATCTAAGGCATTGAAAGTGCCATTTGTTTGTCCCCTATGAGTTAAAGATGGAGTAAAATTGCATGGGAAAGGGAGTGATGTAAGGAGACATCTCAGGCTATAAAAGAAGAAGAATTGTAAAATCTAAAAAAAAAGTGGGGATTCTATAGTTTGAGACTTGCTAGAGTTTTTGGCCAGTAATATCATTTGCTTTTGTCTCATTTTCTTGAATTGTAAAGTTGATGTAACTGTGCATGTTTCTGTGCCTTTTATGTGGCTGAATGAATTGAGAAGATTGAACTCTATGCCTTGGTTGATATTATCTGTGTCATTTGCAAAGGTAGTCTATACTGTAGATTTTCTAGAGTTGTGATTAGGAATGCCATTTGCTTTTGTCTCGTTTTCTTGAGTTGGAAGGTTTACATAACTGTACGTGATTTCTACACCTCTTATGTGATTGGAAGATTCTTATAAGAAGATTTAACACTATGCCTTTGTTGATGTTTCCTATGTCTTAGCGAAAGAAGCCTCTGTTGTGAGCCTCTATTTCTATTATTTCAATCTTTTACATTGATCATGCACTTGTCTACTCTTAAATATAATTGAATCTTATATATAGTTTCACTATGCTCAAGTTAGGATTAGGATTACACTCAGGCTCATTGCCATAGTTAGGTTTCAATTCCTTCATTTGCGTTTCTATTTAATTTCCTATTCCTTTTCCCCCAAACACTTGATACAAAAGAAGAGACTAGTTTCTCTAAAATCTGGAGGTTGTTTCAAGCCGCAATGTCCCACAGCTTGAAACTTCCCATTGTTGATTGATTAGAATCAAGTGCAATTTTTGTCATCAACAGGAAGATCAATGGAGTGAGATGAGTCAAAAGGTTAAGGAGCTCAATAATCCACCATGTGGCATAAGTACATAAAGTATATATATTGATAGTGGATCATGAAGGCAAATATAGGAGTACTAAGTGGCACCAACTCTAATAAGGTTGACAAGTCAAGGGCAAGATTAATGACTCTCAATCATATAGATCCAGATCAATGGAATGAGATCAGTCAAAATGTCAAATAGACTAAGTCATGATTGACAACTAATAACTAAAGGATCGATCTTGAGATATTTTGACAAAGGTTGATAGGGCAGTCTTCAACTCAAGAAAGGTAAAAAATAAAGGAATTGAGTCCAGGCATGATCCAAGTTGAACCAGATGGAAATTTAAATGATCAAGCTCTACCATTAGAGAGTCATAGAGATAAAATAGGTCTTTTAGACCTAATATATAGATTAAAGGTTGATGACTCATTATCAAAAGGAGACCTTTGCATATATAGAGCTCTCAATTTTCCCAAGGTTTAAAGGTAGAATAGGTTTATGTAAACCTAAATGCAATCTAGGAGCCAAGCTATGCAACCTATAAGTTTTCATCAATATAATATCTATATAAAACCCAATAATTTAGATTGGTTTTTAATCTATAGTTAATATATGTCTGGGTTAGATTAGGCGTAGATATCAACAAGATATGAAGAGTGTCTTATCTTCTAAAATGCTCACATCCTTGACAAGTAGGTAAAAACTACTACTCAAGTAGAATTAGGCATGACTCTATTAGATCCATAAACATGAGGATATTTATCCTCATAATGGGACCAAGTGGAAGATGACAAGTGGAGGGTGGCATGCAAAATCAAAGTAAAGGAGGATTTGGTGGTTGGAGAGGAAGTTAGAATATTCAATGCTAATTAGAGTCTTTGGAGATATTTTTTCCTTGAAATAATCATGACTCATCATGCAAAACAAGCACTTGTCTTCTAGTGGATCTCTCATCCAATCACTCTCTCTCTCAAATTCTCACAAGGAATCTTGGTTTTGAGGAGCAGAGACACTCTATGAGATATTGCAAAATATGCTCATCTTTATTAGGATTGACCCTATCAAGCATTTGTAAAAACTACCTGTTGATACAATATAGGACTTTATTTACCTATATTTTACCTTGAATAAATGCTTGTTGAGATGTGTATTATGGAATTATGTGAAGGAAAATCTTCCTCATCTATGGTACTTCTTTCTAACCTTATTTAGGGAGTTTTTAATGTTGTTTATAGGTATAGATTAGTGTTCTTTTTTATATTAATGTGATATTTCAATGAGTCTTATAACTCTTCTTTGTTTGCATTCATTGCTTCTTGAGCCTCTTTCATGAAACACTTATAAAATCAGCTTGATATTGAGATTGTGTGAACTAGTATTATCCTCTATATATCTAGTGTGGGTTTAAGCTTAGGGAGTTACCCATTTTTATTTGGTGCATCACCTGATTGACTTTCTTAGGAGCCCTTTTCCCTTTCTAACCCTTTTCCCTATCAATCAGTAGTTTAGCATTAGTTTTAGGTGAGCATCAAAGAGAAATCTAACCTACTCTGGAGGTTTAGTCCCGCCATAGGTGACCCATAGCTTGGGGTTGTTCCCATAGTTTTTTTCAAGTTAGAAAAGGCTTGAAGAACTCTCTTCTAAAGGGTGAAAAATTGAGTTGTAACAGGTACCTACCAAATTATATATATATATAAAATTTGGTAGGTACCTGTTACCACTCATGTGTGTGTGTGTGTGTGTGTGTGTGTGTGTGTGTGTGTGTGTGTGTGTGTGTGTGTGTGTGTGTGTGTGTGTGTGTGTGTGTGTGTGTGTGTGTGTGTGTGTGTTGTGTGTGTGTATTTGTGGGGGCATTTCATAAATACATTATCTCCACACTTAAAAAATCTCTAGTAAAGTTACATGATTCATAAATACACTTGGGTCAAAATCCTATATGTTGCACTAATTTTTCACAAGATTTTGAAACATAGTTTTTCAAATTTTTGACATGTATTCTTCAATTTGAGACATATTAGAGGTGAATATCCCATTCAAGTGAAAAAAAATATTGAAAATTTACCAATTATATCTCTAGATTACCATTACCAGGAAGCACCATTTTACACCAAGAAGTATTGTTATGGAACCTTTTTTATTTGTAGTTGTTGGTTCTCTTTATGGGTTGAACTAATTAAATAATTTATCTTCACCATATTTATAGGTTAGCTTGAATAAACAACCCAACCTCACCATATTTATAGTATGGGTTGATTAAATAACTCTCCCTCACCAAATTATATATATTCACACTTGAGCAGGGTAAATTTTAGTGGTGAATGTTCATTAATTCATGAATATTTCATTTTAACGATTTTGAATTTGGCAAATTTTTAGGGTACAACATATGACCCTTTCACTTAAAATTTTGAGATGTCATTTTTTAAGGGGTTGAATCACTAATGATTTATAATAATTATGAATTTATCCATGTAATTTACCATTTATATATAATACATATGTTCCCAGAGGTTTCAGGTCATGAACAAACCATTGAAGTATCTTTTTTTATTAGATTACAAAGTTAGAGACTTGAGGCTGCACTATACCATTAAATTGCTTTCAGTACCCTGACCTCTACTAGCATAATATCACATGGTAGATTCTTCATAGCATGGTATCATGTGGTGGTATTTTATCACATGATAGTAACCTATCAAGCAATAGAAATCTATTGCATGATGGCAATCTACCATGTGATAACATCATGTTGC
Source organism: Torreya grandis (assembly GCA_037957365.1). Lineage (NCBI taxonomy): Eukaryota > Viridiplantae > Streptophyta > Pinopsida > Cupressales > Taxaceae > Torreya > Torreya grandis. The sequence goes on along the minus strand of JARHVA010002289.1, from coordinate 1,261,271 downwards.
ATGGTGGTAATCTACCACCCAACAATGATGTGCCACATGATGGAAACTAGTTATCTAACTACCATGTCCCATGTGATGACACTGTACCACTTGGTAATGAGGTGTTGCATGACTGTAATGTGGAATTAGACAGTGGTATGTTGCATGGTAGACTATGTGACGTGACTATAACCTACTACCCAATAGTGGAAAGGAAGCCACTAATAATAAACTACCTAGAAACATAACTTGAGCATCAAGAGGTACCCACAAGGATAAAACACCATAGGAAATACTATAAAAATATAATATCATGTCTTATTTCAAAAACATAGGAAAAATAACTATGCAAACTATAGACACTTCAAATATAGGTAATTCTAAATCTTTTAAAAAAACTAATTAATTTTTTTCACTGTAGAACAATAGCAAAACCATTTCAATGCAAAAATTTACATGGATATTGAGACTATTTCATTTGAAATAATTAATCCCAATAGTTTCTCATTACCTGAAGATTTTATTGATGAAATGCCACCCCTAAAAGACACACCTCTAGGCACTAAATTAGAACATACTCCTCTGGGCACTCCATAAGAGAAATGCAGTTCTTTTTAGACACAAAATTTTGTTAAAAATTCATTCAAAAAATTAGATATAGTAAGATAAGTACATGGATAATATGAAGGTCTTTTCAAGTTGATTAGGCTGAAAAATATCTATTTATAGAACCTGTAGACCTGAAAAATGGCAATGAGGCTCCCACAGAATGCATATGTATAATTTGCAATTGGAAACTTGGAAAAGAACATAGAATGAAACTTAAATTGGACATAATTGAGAAACATTGTGGGAAAATGTTAGATATTCATGTGAATACAAAAAATGATCAAAAATGAGAAAAAACTCTTATTGAGAAATGGGGAACTATAAAAGTGCAATTTGCAAAAGTTATGCAGTCCAATCTTAGGAAAAAATATGTACATTTCTCTACTATTTTACACATTTAAAAAAGGGAAGACCCATTTCTAATTTTATTGTTTAAAAAACTTTGTTTCAATATAATGGGTTTCTAGATATTCCATAATCACATTGGTCAGATAACAGTGCTTGGGAAATGGTAAAATGTCTAGCTATTATTGAGATGGAAGATTTGAAAGAAAGTGTTAAGAGATCATTGTTTATATCTTTGTCCATTAATGAGGTCACTGTAGTTGATAACATGGCATGGATTTGCATGCATGTGTATACCTTTGAAAACTATTCAAGGTAATCTCATCTTTTAGCTATCC